>OY821517.1:353388832-353403832 GCA_963682025.1 Cordilura impudica
TGCGAAAAATGGGCGGGATCAAACCAGTGGGCGTGGCAGAGATGCATAGAAATAAGAATAGAATAAGTAATTATCATTAACAAGTGAGAAAATTATAGTAGGGGTAGACCGACTATATGATACCCTATAAAATGGTTTAGAGACCGTATCTCTTCGGTCCAACTAACTGGATATAGAAAATAAGCATAAACCAAATTTGAGTGTCATTGTTATTTTTTTTTTTTTTTTGGCTGCAGATATGAAAAAGTTCAAATCGGATGCTATATTTATAAGGGGACTAGGTCGAAAACTGGAGCGATCCTGACCATATTTGGTAAAGTCACTTACATTTTGAAAAAATATATACAAACCAAATTTGAGAAAAATCTGTGCAAAATTTTTGTTTTTTGATAGATTTAAGTGAAGATCGGGAAGCAGCTCTATATGGGGGCTATGACAAAGAATTGCCATATCGGGTTTATTTTTGAAAAACTGATAAATGGATGTAATAAACACACATAAACCCAATTTGACTGAAATCTATTTGATAATTTGGATCTTATGGCAATTTAAGTCGACTTCATTGAGGTCATTTGTATGGGGACTAGGTCTGAACAAGGACTGAATTTCACAAATTGCAATAGCGTGCATCCTATGGCCGATAAAAGCTTATTTACCAAATTTCATTAAAATATATTCATATTTGCAACCTGTAGTTTGTTTACAAGGTTTACATGGACACACAGACAGACGGACGGACGGACGGACGGACGGACATCGCTAAATCGATTCAGAAAATGATTCAGAGTCGATCGGTATAATAAAAGATGGCTCTAGGTCAAATATTTTTGTTAGTCACTAATATCAGCACATAGTCATTATACACTGACCCCTATGTGGTATGGGGTATAAAAACATGTTTAAGTTGATAAATGAAATGAAATATTTAAAATTGATATTAATATTTATAATTTGATTGATCGTATTTATTTATTTTTTTTTTTAGTAATATTTAATTTATTTTCTTTGTATGATTTTTACACTACTTAAGCCCTTTGACAACTCCCGGTAATACATTTAATCAACATCTTATTTTAAATGAAATAGTTTTTTTCCCCACAATTTACAATTCATATTTATACAATTATAATACTCGCATTTGCAATCTGTAATGAGATCATTGAAAATGCAGAACATTTACATACTCGCTTAAGAGGTTTATATATTTTAATTGATTGCAATGCTGCCAGAGAAAAATTTGCATTTGTAAAATATTTAAATATATACGAACGAGTAAGTTCAAGTTTAAACAATGCTACTGATATGATGAATTTCTATAATCTTTAGATAACAATGAATTGCGTTTTATTTGGTATTATATATATTACGGAAATGTACATTGTAATATTACAGATTTTTGATAAAAAAAAATTATGATAAAAAAATATCATTTATGGATAAACATACATTTACTTTCTTTGGTGAGAAATTAACAATCCTTGTTTTATTTATAAAAATATTTATTAAGTAAATAATAATTTATAAAGATAAAATTATATTATCTTTTTATGAAATTAAAAATAATCACACATATATTACTTTGTTTAAAGTATTGAAAAAAGAGAGAGGGAAAGTTCTGCATTAAATTCTGATTTAAAGATATTTACAAAAACGAATTTATTTATAAATGTTTTAATAAAGATTTCATTTATTCAATTATAACTTAATTTATATAAGTTTACTTATATTTTCTACCAAGTTTTGTTTCCTAATCTTAAGGCTTGGCCGGCATATCTCTTTCGATATGACGTCATATAAACTTTAAAGTAAACAGCTTGCTAATAGACAGTTGCGTTAAGATTACGAAAATTTAAAGTTCTTAGAAAAGTTTGTTTAACCCTATTTAAAATTTATATAACAGTATTTTTTAACAGTATCCGTTTTGTAATATTTTAAAAATTAGGTCAATAAGATAAAAAAAAAAAAAAAAAAAAAACATTTAAACAGCAACAGATTATTATCAGTTAAATGCAAAATATTATTGTATATTTATATCATACATGATTTATTTTAGTACTTTAATATTTCAAAACAAATAAGAGAATAACTGGCAACAGGCATATTGAAATTCCTAAAAATAGGGATATTCACTTCATGCCACAACCCACTTTTTCATATTCGCAAACTGTAAAGATCAAAAAGACTGGAATATTGCCATGTTTATTTAAACAAAGGGTGACAATACATTGGAAACTTTTTACAAAATTATGAATTTGTTTTTTTTTTTAATAATTTCCTTTCGAAAGATAACAAATTTGTTAAATAAAAATACAATAAAATATCGTTAAAAAAAATTTTTTTTTTTTCGTGATGCCAAAACAATGGAAACTTTTACACTTCTGTACCAGAGTTGATACAAAATACAATAAAAAATAGTTAAACAAAAAAAAAATTTTTTTTTCGTGATGCCAAAACAATGGAAACTTTTAAACTTCTCTACCACAGTTGATTGAAATAATAAAATAGAAGATGGTATTAAAAAAATGGTTAAAATCCTAATCGTTATTTAAATATTTATAGTTTCTGATATTTTCGTTCCACTGTTTCTTAAATACAATTGTATTTTTCAATGTTTTGATCTTATAATTAATTATTATAAAATAATGGCAAGAAAAAAGTTTTGCGAATAGTTAAAAACCAGAATAATAGATAATTTTACGGCCGGTCTTAAGCAAACGAGAATTTGTGAAAAATATTCTATGAAGAAATCCATAATTTCAAAAATGTTCAAGAAATAGCGTGAAAAGGTTCTGTGGCGATTTAACATTTAAGCGGCAGGCCCAGTAAAACAAGTCAAAGACAGGATAATTTAATAGAAAGAGAGTTATAATTATCAAGAATGCTACCTAATGAGGTCACTAACAATGTGAAACTAAATCTATGTGCTCGAACTGTTTTCCGACGAGGAACTGAGGCTGATCTTGGTGGTTATTGTCCTATGAAGAAACTACTGAGATCAGAGAAAAATTTCTGGCTCGCATAAATTTTACTAAAGATTACATGAACTAATTAAAAGGGAATTGGAATACTTTTCTCTTTTCTGGAAGATCCATTGTACGACAACCATAAGGAAAAAAAGACAAGACCCAAATATACGAAAAATACTGTTAAGTTTGGCGGTGGCAATATTTTGGTATGGGGTTGCTGTTCTAACTGGAGTTGGATACAGGCATATTGTAAAGAACGTAATGTATCCATAGGCAGAGGAAAATAAGCCCCTCGTGTGGAAGGTCCGACATGATAATGACCCAAAATACACCTCCAAAGCTGTAACCGAATGTTTACAATCTACTGTAGTTAGTGTTTTAAAATCTATGGCAAATTGTAGATCGAAAAATACGGACACGGAATTACACAAACAAGACAGATCTCAAAGAGCCGGCAAATCATTCAGAGTGGCAAAAAATGTCAATGGATGCCATCAAAAATTTAATTGTATTAAATAATATTGGACACCCAACAAAATATTGAAGCCAAAAATAGAGGAAAAGCTTTCAATTACTGTAGAGTATAGGTTTCCAATGTTTTGTCAACAACACAAGTTTTGTTATTTTTATACCCTATACCACCATGTGATTATGTATAATGACCTTGTGCTGATGTTTGTAATTACCAAAAACTTTTGACCTGGACCCATCTTTTATTATACCGATCGACTGAATCACTGTCCGTCCTTCCGTCTGTCCGTCCGTGTGTCCATGTCAACCTTTTATTCAAATTACTGGTCGGAAATATGAATACATTTTGATTAAATTTAGTATATAAGCTTCTAACGGCCATGGGAAGAACGCTGTTAAAATTGGTGAATATGGGTTTATGTTCAGACCTAGTCCCCTTATTAAAGACCCCTATTAGATCGACCTAAATTGCCATAATATCCAAATTATCATATAGATCTCCGTGAAATTCGGTTTCTATGTGTTTATTACTTCCATTCATCAGTAGTCCCAAAATAAACCTTATACGACAATTCTTAGTCATAGCCCCCATATGAAGCTGATTCCCGATTTTCACTTAAATCTATAAAAAAAAAATAAATATCGCATAGATTTTTCTCAAATTTGGTTTGTATATGTTTTTGCAAAAAATAAGTGACCTTACCAAATATGGTTAGGATCGCTCTTCTTTCCGACCTAGTCCCCATATAAATATAGCATCCGATATGAACTTTTTCATATCCGAAGGCAAAAAAAAAATTAATAAAATGCCATTCAAATTTGCTTATTTTCTATATGTAAGAAGGATCCCTAAACGCATGGTATAGGGTACCGTCTAGCCAGTCTAGACTATTTTATGTTAATATTTTATATTTTTTATGTAAGTAAAACACACAAATGGTTCAATTTTTTGGTATTGTCTGTTCAAGCCGTCAAAAATAATTTTCTTTTTAAAGTTTCCATTGTATTTTCACTCAGTATATATTTCTTCAGTCCGTGTTTATGTCACATGAAGTCCTCCTAAGCGGGTGTATTTCTTTGAAATTTTTTGCATACGATAAAGTTGATTCGGGCATGGTTTAGATATGTGTTAGTGTGGACCGGATCAGTAGGCCTGGCTCCTCCCACAGAAAGTATTTATTAAATAAAATATATCTCGAGTATCATGATGGGGAGAACTTTGAAATTTTGTGTGATGTCAGCTAGTATAACTATGAATAGCTGTGCCGAAAATGGGCGGGATCAGACAAGTGGGTGTGTCACCTTCCATACAAAGTAATTGCTCAATATCACATATCTCCAGCTCTATGACAGAGAGGGTTTATTTTTTTTAATTAATTAATCAACACTCAGGGGATGCCCCTACAGATGCAGTGAATTGTGTTGATCTCAGCAAAATAGGTTAAGGAGGAAAGAGGGAGTAGTGTGTTCTTTTTTTTTTTTTTTGTTGCAGCGTCAGACCAAAGCCTCTGGTGGGAATCGAACTCACGACCCCTCGCATGATAGACGAGCACGCTACCTTCTCACCTACCGGGGCGCTTTTATTTTTTGGTATGATTTCATCTTTTATTAATTTAAGTAGCCTTGCGAAAAATGGGCGGAATTAGATAAATGGGCGTGGTAGCTCCCTTACAAAGAAATGATTGAATACAACATAATTTGAGGACTATGGAGGGAAGAGCTTTGCATATTTGCAAGAGATCATATTTGAGTAATGTAAGCAGATGAGCTGAAAATATTTGGGATCGGATAAATGGGCATGGTAGTTCCCAGAAAAAGAGGGCTTTAGAGACGATTCTATCTATACACCCGATCGAGATTAGAATTAAATATGAGGGTAACAGGGGAATACATCATCGACCATATGACCAGACACCAAACAATATTGGACCAGATACCGAAATTGAATACAGTGGATTTTAGCTGTGATAGAATCGCGGAAGTGTCGACAAACACACCCTGCAGTGTAAGGATACCTGACAGGGAAAGGATCTAGTCTGCATGGTAGGACCTACGCATTCCGGACCACAACTCTGTCTTTCAGGCCGAAGTGGTCGCGATAACGGAATGCATAAGATCTATTGACGCACGGGAAATCCCAAGCCCCGGAGACGTGAAAATATTTTCGGACAATCTAGCGGCTATCAGGGCGATATCCTCGGACAAAGCTAGATCAATGGCTGTCCTCAGATGTAAGGAGGAAATTGCAAACTTCACTACAAGAGGTAGACTTGAAATCATTAGGATCCCAGGACACAGTGGTATAATGGGAGGAAACTGACGTGGGTAAGGTTACGAAGATATTATGGGGCTCTCCAAACACTTTGAAGACTAAGGAAATCCGTAGACTAAATAGAAGTCAACTGAGTAGGATTATTGGCATCCTCACTGGACACTCTGAACTGAGGGCTCATCTATACCGTACAGGACGGGCAGAATCGGCCATATGCAGAGCTTGTGGAGAGGATTACGAGACCCTAGAACACTACCTTTGTTACAGTCCTACATTTGCGGGAACAAGGGTCGGATATTTATCCAACGATATCATACCAGGCCTAGCGGCTCTTAGGGGGATACGCTGGAAAACACTCAGGAGATTTGCTGTCAAGACCGAATTCCTAAGTTAAATAAGGAGTAGATTACCGGATGAGCACGAGGACGTAGAGCGCACAACAAGCCGACTTTCTGGCTTAAGTGTATATCCGGGTAAAACGGATATGAGCTATGTGTATACATGGCTCCTCTTTTTCAACCTAATCTAACCTAACCTAACCTAATGTAAGTAACCGTGCTGAAAATGGATGGGAATGGATATATGAGCGTGGCAGCTCTTGTCCAAAGTAATTATTGAATCATAATATACATGCCTATTCATTACAACTGAACCACTGAAGCTATCCACCTTATATTCAAACCATATGATCATGAGGTGCTCTGACTTATTTTTGTTTGTGTTATATGCCGTATGTGGCGCTGGGATCACTTTATAAGAAAATTCTTATTTATGGGCCGATTTGGCTTAAATTCACACCATATAATATTTATATAAAGGGAAAGTCTTTAGAAAAACTTATACCTGATAGGTGGCTCTCTCAAGGTCAGTCGATACAAGTTTGCGGCTTGGATTTAGAAAAGAACAAATTGTTTGTATACGCCGAAAATGGAGAAAAACAAAAAATATTGTTGGCCATAAATTGGCTTTACAATAAATTATTATTTACTAAGATTCGATGAACATTGTTTTATGGAAAACAAGACTGAATTTATTAAATGGAAAATTAAATTTGCATTTCAAAAATTCCTTTCGTTATTGAAAAACTATTAGAAAACATCTTGGAATCAAATAATATTTTAGGCATAATAAAGTTTCCAGGGTCAGCCAGTATTTTTTTTTTTTTCTACACTTGGAAATTTTTCTGAGAAAATCGGAATTTTTTAAATTTAAAATTACAATAAACGGTGAATACCCCTAAAATAATTTCTCATTATGGAAGTGTGTTTACTACAAATAAACAATTCATGGTTATAAAATAAGCAAAATGCTGCAGTTTTATATCAATGAAAATAACGGTTAATTTGTTAAGTATTCCGGTATTTATGGCAAAACGCATTTTAATGTTAATGAAAAATATAATCGTAAAACAACAACAATATTGAAACTGAAACAATAACAAAAATTCATTAAACTAAAAGGCAAACTTCACCCATATACTACCCATACAGAAGTTTAAAATACATAAATAAATATTTTTTTGTTGGCTTAATTTTTTTTTATTATTACTCGTTAATGTTTAATATAAAAAAAAAAACGTTTTTAAGCTCAACGTTTCCAATTACAATTTAGTGTACTCTTTAATAACAATGTCTGTTTAGCGTTTTTGTTTTTTTTTTGGTGTTATTTTCATAAATTTGGGGATTTTTATTTTTAACTTATTTTTAGTGTCTCTGCCAAAAATTGCATTTATAAGCATATTTGCTTAAACGCCGTTAAACAAAATGTCTTACTATTATTTATTTTTCCATTTATTTCATTATTTGCTTTTTGTGTATGAAATTATTTTTATAAGGAAATTTTAAGTGGAACTTAAAAAAAACCGCAACAACTGTTGACCTGAATTTTTTTTATTGCGCTTTAATGAAATATTTGCCAAAATGATATTTAAAAATTTTGAGAAGAAATCGATAAAAATTTAAATAAAAATTAAAAGATAAAATAAAATTAAGTATTAAATTTAATGCATTTAGAAATTTTTTTTTAAATATTTCTGTTAAAAGCTTCAAAAATACAATAATAATAAAATGAATAAATTGACAAATTAAAGGTTATCCCAAAATTTTCACCGCCATTTATCCAGCGTTGGCAATCAAGAGAAAAAGTTAGTTTAATAGCCGACAGTATAGGGTTAGGAAACATTGAGCTTTACAATGAGTTTTCTCTGTTGAATAATATTTCAAAAATAATGACAGTTTGGCGGTTACAGTTCGAAAATTTCGTAAAAAAATATAGTGCGAATATTGATCTAACTTCGTTAGCTGTGAAAAGGGTAATTGAAAAATTTAGGCAGACTGGATCAATTGTTGATGCCAAGCATATTGGACGCCCAAAAACAAGTCGGTTAAATATCAATATCGATGCCGTGCGTAAGTATATTGCTGAAAGTCGCGGAACATCAAGTCGGCAATGTGGACAAGAATTGAAAATTTTAAGAGGCTCTCTCTAGCATATATACTCACTCAAGATTTGAGTCCACAAGTTTATAAAGTTCAATTGGCAGAAGAAATGAAGACCATGCATAGCGAACAGAGTTCACTGACTGGATTATTGAACAATAACAATGTAGAATAAAATCAAAATTTTTTTCCAAAATTACAAGGTCCGGCCTATAAATTTTGATAGAGGAGACAAAAAAAAAAGACACGTGTATCGGCGATTTGAAAGGTTACATCTGAATTTCATTTGAGGGGGAGTTAAAGTTTCTCAGCTCTGGAAAGAGCAAAAACACCATTAAAACAGGGATTTAAGGGGTTGAAATGTTCCGCAAAAATATTCGTCATAAAATTTTACTATAAGGCCCTTAATACACAAAACGGAAAATTCAACCCGAAAGTCAGAAATAAGACACAATAAAAGAGAGCTTACGGTTTGATTGATTGATTCTGCAGAAATACTAAAATAGCTGAAGCAATTTTTAGTTTTCTGGAACCCCAAAATTGCTTAAATCAATATTTATCAAATTTTCTGGGTGAATGAATTTTCTAAGAGCACATAACGGTAAGTTTTCGCAAAATATAGCAGAATTTTATTTCCCATCCAATAATAAGTTTTCGTCCAGTTTACTAGAACAAAAATTTTAGCAAAATTTTATCAAAAAAATTTCCCATTTTCGGTCTCAATGTGCAATAGGTTAACAACATGGTAATAAAACAGTACTTCATATCTGATTACTTATAAGTAGAGAGACAAAAAAAAAAATTTTTGGCTTTAATCAATTTCTCAAAGTTGAAAAAAAGGCCATCAAATTTCATGACTTAGTTTTTTTTTGGCACAAAAGTGGTCTGGGGCATTTGCTATTTCTTTGCGAGTTTTTACTCCATTTTGAAAAGATAATTTAATACTGATCCCGATTCTTATAACAACTTGTCCGAAGTATTAAACTATAGAACGAAATTTTCGTAAAATCGGAAAAAAGTCATATTTTCCGCATATAAACACACTTGAAATTTTCAATCGATTTCCGGCGCGACTTTTCTTTATCCGATTATTAGTATCACATATATTCGTTTTATATTGAAAGGAAATAAACTGGACCCCGCCTCCCCCCCAAAATCGCAATTTGAAAATTGTCCATAAAACGTAGGACCACTCTAATGACCAGCCATGAGAGATTTGATTTTTTTCTCGAAAAATTTATCGGAAAACGCGGAAAAAACTTTATTTTTTTCCCAACAAATTATAAAATCTGTATTGTTTCGAAACGGATTTAGCGCTCAATCGATGTACAATTTTTTATACTTCTCAGAGTTTTACAGGAATTTTTTAGCTCAAATTGTTGAAGACATAATTGTCAAGTGGAGATTAAGACATCCTGCATATGCTGGCAGCACGCTTACGAGTGTGTTACAGTTTTATATGTAAAAGACCTATGTTTGCGAGTTAAAAATACCGTGGCCTCCAAAAGTTAATACTTTTCATGCATGGCAATGATACTTCATAGAAAGAGTATGATTTTTTAAACTACATATATTTTAAAATGTGTTTAAAGTTTTTTTAACGACATTTCCATAAAGCGAAACGCAACGATAAAACTTATGTGAAAAATTCAAAACTTTTAAATTCTTATAAAATTTTTTCATATTAATTTTAAACGTTTCGTTACTTTTAGTTTTATGGAACAAGCTTTTTAGTTTTTTTTTTTTAGAAATTGTACTATTCTAGAAGTCATGAAAATAGTTCTTATGTCCTCCACACCAGTGTACAGAGGGAATAATTATAACAAAAATATGGATTCCATAAAAAACACATATCCTTAATCCTTAGAAAAAGCTGTTAGGTTGTTAATTTTTATTAAAAATCATTCACAAACATCCCGAGCTGAATGCTTTTTAAAATGATCATCAAAATTCGACTTATTTATTTTGAGATATCGATGAAAATGTAAAGTAACTCTTGAAACTCGTGCTTGTAGTATTTGCTCAGTGAGTGTATATGTATCGTTATAATCAACGTGTCATATTAGTTTAGTTTAGTTTTTTTTTTTAACGATATCCCGAAATAAATTCTAAAAATCACCAACATGTAAGAAAGATAATATTAAAAAAGTTGCCAGTGATTTATAAAAAATTAAATAACTAATTGTAAAGTTTAATTAAAATAAAATAATAATCAGATTTTCATAATTTCATTTTTCAAAATATTAAATGAAAGAAGTTTTTCTTTTGGGAACTCTAAATTTGAACTTTTATAAAAATGTCCATAAGACCAATTTTTTCATTTGAAAACATTTCTAATTTAAAATTTTTGGTATACAATTAATCACGTTTTGATGACTTTTGTTGTAGAAAAACTCTCAGCGTTCAAAAATGAAGACGATTTATTTGATAAAATAGAATTTTAGTTTTGCTACAGAAAAAGTACTATTCATTACTACAAGTAATCATAAATAATTATATTTTATCTTTGTACACATAATACCTTGCAATGGAAAATTTTTATGGAAAATTCCCAAATTGAATATAAATTTAAATAGGTAAACACATGAGTAACACACTTATAATGCATCTTTTATCAGTGTTTTATATCCGTCAATGGAATGAAAATGTGTTTAAGGTTATTGTATTTAAATAGTTAAGGTTTGAATTTTGAAAATAATATTAGTGCCTTACAAACATTCTGTCGAGACTGTTGTTTCAAATTTACAAAACAAGTATAGAGTGCTGTAAAAGCATTCAGAAGAAACTATAGTTTCAGTAATTATTATTGGTCCTTCGAACCGGATAGCAGTATAGAAGTGTATTACAAACATCCAGCAGAAGCTGTTGTTTCAATAATTAACCGCTTAAATCAGACTTTTTAAGCGTATTAAATATATTTCCCAATAAAATCGTTTAAAGGTTGTTCTTTAATTTTATGAAATTTTTCTTTTCTGACCATTAAATGTAGAATTATTGTTGTAAAGAGGAGTTTCCTTACGGGCTAATGATGGTCAAATTTATTTTATTTATTTTTTTTACAATTTCTGTGTCGTGAAGTCCAGTTTTTTTTAGATAAATAAGTGACTACAATTAGTAGGATGTAATATAGAATCGTAAGTTGATCGGGGATACTAACATTAATTTTCTTGTTCTAAAAATATTTTAAAAATTTGTTTTATATCTATTTTATTTTGTCGCCAGAATTTAAATAAAATTATACACTCCTGAAGAAGTCTGAAAAAAGCAGACAAAACGTTGGGTGAAAAATGAAAATAAATTGATCTTTTCATTTACACCAAAGCTGTTCTTTAATATTTGCCAAATTCTAACATTTTTCCTACAAAATCACCGCAAATCTAACATAGTTTAAGACAAGTTAATAAAATTTCGCATCCGGTAGACTTGACAAAAAATCCCTAGGTCTGGCAACTCTTGCTTTAAAACGTATACACATATATTCCCTAACTGTCGTGTTCTGGTTAGTGACAGATTCAATTATTTGACGGATAGTTTGCGATTCGGATTTTGTTTATTGATTTTTATTACACCCTATACCACTGTGTGGTCGGGCTATAATGACTTTGTGCTGATGTTTGTAACTTTCAAAAATATTTGACATAGATCCATTTTTTATTATACCGATTGACTCAGAATCACTTTCTGAGTCGATTTAGCGATGTAAACCTTGTAATTAAACTACAAGTCGCACATATGAGTATGTTTTAATGAAAGTTAGTATATAAGCTTCAACAGGGCATAAGATAAACACTATTGAAATTGACGAAAATCGGTGCAATTTCAGACTTAGTCTACATACAAATGACCCCTATGAGATCGACTTGAATTGCCATAATATCAAAATTCTCATATAGATCTCGCTCAAATTGAGTGTGTATGCTTATTACATCCATTTATCAGTAGTCCAAAAACAAACCCTACAGGACAATTTTTAGTCATAGCGCCCATATGAAGCTAATTCCCGATCTTCACTTAAAACTATAAAAAAAAAATATAGCACTGATTTTTCTCGAATTTGGTTTGCATATGTTTTTGCAAAAAAATAAGTGACCTTACAAAATATGGTCTGGATCGGCCCATTTTTCGACCTAGTCCCCATATAAATATAGCATCCTATAGAACTTTTTCATATCCGAAGGCAACAAAATTAATAAAAATACCACTCAAATTTGGTTTATGCTTATTTTCTATATCTAATTAGTTGGGCCCTAGAGATAGGGTCTCTAAACGCATGGTATAGGGTATCGTATGGTTGGTTACAAAGTGAATTTGTATTATGAAATATCTGGAGTACTATGACAGCAAAAGCCCGAAAACTTGTGTAAAACTGGGCGGGATCAGATTAGTGGGTGTGGTACCCCTATACGAAGCAAATATTTAATATATTTTAGCTGGAGTACTATAATAGTGAAAGCTTACAAACGTTGTGTGACTCCTGACCTTATCAATGTAGTCGACCTAAAAATGGGAGGGTTCCAACCGGAGGGCAACTCCCATACAAATAAAAAATATCCGGAGTTTTATGAAAGCGATAGTCTTGAAACTTAGTGACAGCTCATGAATTATGTAGGTTAGTAGCTGAGAAAAAAATGAGCACCATCGAAAAAGTGGGCGTGGAATCTCCCATACAAAGTGAATTTTTGTAATCATATATATGGAGTGCTAATATAACAATGATCCTGAAATTTTGCACGAACACATCAGTTACTAAAAAGAATACTAGTGGGATAAATATGTGGAATCGGATCTTGTTGCGCCATTGATTTGCAGCGAGTATCAAATTTTTGGTACCGCCTGGGACATCAAGAAAAATTATTTCTTCATTTGCATTTTCGACATATTTAGTCATACATGGAATGATAATTGGAAAAATTTATTAGGGAAACATATTTAAGATTTGGTAGGCAAAAAAAATTTTTTTTGTTATATATTTTTTTATTACAACCCTATTTTTTCAATTTTTTTTTATTGTCTTTTTCTATACAAAATTAATTTTTTCAAAGGTTCTTTTTTTTTTGTTAAATCAACAGATTTTTTTTCCAATTACGTTTTATTTCTTTTTATCTTTATCAAGATCAGTTTTATTTTCGTTTTGTCTTGTAAAGTTAAATTGTGTAAAAAAAACAAAAATATTTATTAAAAAGAACAGAAATACAGACAATCGGTGTTACAAAAGGAATGTTTAAAGTTACGAGGTTAAGAAGTATTTGAATACTTCATGGATTTTAGTCAACAAACGGCACGAGAATTGTATTTCAAGGGAGTCAATTTATTTTTATGTATTTTTTACAGTTTATTTGAATTTGCCTTTTTTTCTTTAATTTGTGTAAAGCTTTAAATATATTGAATGAAAATTTTTGTTTAATTTTTTTATTTTATTATTATTATTTTTTTTTTGTTTGTAATTTGATATTTTAATGATATTTTTGATAAGCGAACAGTTGCATATGTGTATAGATAATATTTGAATTATGAAATTTGTTTTCAGAAAATTTTGTTTGTGGAGCCATAATCAAGATAAGATCTGATTTCAAGGTGATTTGTTAAAATTTCAGCAGGTTAACACAGAAAATCATCAAGGGCATTTTTAGACAAACACAAACCAGCTTTAAGTTGGATTGTTTCTTAATAAATCCTGGTCCGATATTGTACAATATTTAAAGTGATTCAAATTAATTTCATTCATTCATTTAAATAATTTTTTAAAAATATTGTTTAGTATTCGCCTATTTTATCCAACAAAACGTAAGGAAAAGTTGGAAATTTGTATGAAGTAATTTAAGGTGTTTTAACAAATTTTTAAGTTTTCCACAAAAATTTAAATATATGGGGCGTTTCATGCCAAGTGACCCAACTTTTGAAACCGATGTCTTTCTATCGGGATGAAATTTACACCCAGGTTAGTCCTATTGGATAGTAGTTTAGACACAATTTTTTAACAAGATCGGTCCAGAACTCTCTGAGTTATAGGGAGTCAGAATTTGATATTTTGGCCAAATAGGTGTTTTTTCTCATTCATGTAACTTTTTATCTATTGTTCTTAGCAAAATTTGTCCCAAACAGTATAGATAGCCATTTCTTCAATCTTTTGAAAAAAAAAAATAAAAAAATAAAAAATGTCGCGATCGATTTTAATATTTGGGTCATTTGACATGAAACGCTTCATATATATACATTATTTTTTTTATTTATCACAAAAAATAAAAGGATAATAATCACTTTTTTCAATTATTCAATTTCAGCTTAAATTATTCTGTTTTGCAATTTCATTAAAGTATTTGAATTTTATCTTTCAATATAAATTGCTACAATTTTTTTTTACACTTTTCTTCCCAACTTGTTATTATAGTTTTATCAACGAAAACTACAACACTATATAATTAACAGCATATTTCACTTTGTCTGTTGGCTTGATGACATGAAAATATTTAAAATTGTATTCTATAGATACACGTTGTAGTTCATTTTAGTACACTGATTAAAATAAGTAGTAAATATTTCAAATTCTTTGCACTTTATCGTAGAATATTTGCTTTTAATTTAAAATATTAGTATTGAAATTTTAAAAATGTTGTTTCTGGTTTTTTGTTTTGATATAAAATATACTTTTGGTATTTGAATAATTATTTTAGGAGTTTTTCAAACTTTAAATTTTACCATTATTATATAAGCTTTATGTATAAGTAGATACAAAAGATGAGAAAAGATTTTGTTTTATATATTATTATATTAATTGTAAACATTTATAAATTAAAAAGATAAATATTATCTTTCAATTAATTACCGTTATTTTTTTGTTTTTTCAATGTTTAAT
>OY821517.1:353408832-353556332 GCA_963682025.1 Cordilura impudica
TCCTGCCATGCATAATCCTTTCAAAATAATTAAATAAATTTATTACACTGTGCGAGACTATGCTTGACTATATTTAAGTTAATATTTGGTGACAGCAAGTCTGTGGACAAAGTTTCAGGTCGATCGGATGAGAGAAAGTGAGGATTAAATCTCTCCGCGACTATGCGTGACTATGTCAAAGTTAATCTTTTTCACGGCCAGTCTATTGACCAAGTTTCAGATGGATCGGATAAGGGGAAATGGATTTTAAAGCACTCCGTGATTGCGCATGACTACACCAAAATTAACCTATAGTCACAACAAGACTATGGACCAAGTTTCAGATCAATTGGATGAGGGGGAATGGGGTTGCCCCATGCCAGACAGACAGACAGAGAGTATGAGTTAAAAGAAAGTGTTTAAAAACAAGAGCAATTAACTTTGGTTAAAAATGGTGTTGGTATTTAGAGGGTAATTACACTGTTCAAAAGTCATAGAATTCTTGTACGGAGCTTTTTCAATTTTGTTATATTTAAAAATTTCTATTTTTACAAATATAAAAAAATAAATATCTTATTTTTATGTTTAACATTTAATGGTTGAGTGATAAAAAATTCAGGCTCAAGTTTAAAATTTTTTAATTTAATTACAGCCATACCATTTCTTTTTTATTTGCTTTAAAAATTTTTAAATATACAACTTTTAATTTTTTATTTTGTATAAGATTTAAATATTTTATTTTTTTATAATTAGTTTTATTTAGGCTTTTGGTTTATAGTTTTGAAAATATTAAATATCAAATTTAATTAAGTCTTTTATTTTATTTTTTTATTTTCGACTTAAATACTAAACTTTTAATTTGAAATGTTGTTTTGCATAAATAAAAACGAAATATATATACATACATATATACAGGGTGTTCCAAAAACTTTCTGAAAAAATTAAATGCGCGATAGCTTGGATCAATATGAATATTTTTTGTTCTAGCACCACTGTTCTAACGGCTACCGTTTTCGAGCTATAGCGTCTCAAAAAATAATGCATTTCTAAATACATTTAATTCATATTAAAACAACTTACTTTTCTTTAAACATTTTTATCTGAGTTATGTGTCAAAAAAAAAAATTGTGAAATTTTTTTTCCATTTTTCTTTGAGTATTTGTTAAGAAAAATAAAGAAAAATTTTTTTTTTAACAATTAATTTAAAGAAAATTTATTTAAAAATTGTAAGTTGTTTTTGAAATTTAAGAAATGCATTCACAAATAATCGAGATTCAATAACTCAATAACTCAAAGACGGTAAGGGTTAGAACAGTGGTGCTAGAACAAAAAATATTCATATCGCGCATTTAATTTTTTCGGAAAGTTTTTGGAACACCCTGTATATATAATTCATATCTTTTTCTTTTATCCAAATCATATAGTTTTTTTTATATTTTTTGTTTAGTAATGTTTCAATTTTTTACTTTATAAGTTAAAATATAAATTCATTAAGGATAGTTTTTTTTTAACTAAAATAAACAAATAAAATTATGATTTAGATAAAAGAAAAAAATAAATTTAGTGAGTTTTTCAGTTTATTTAAAACACAAATTTAAATTTAGAATTTTGTATTTAAATTAAAAAATGAAAATTAAACGAACAGATCAAAAACTGATGGCGTTTTCTTTTCTGACAAAAAAATGTCACATTTTATTTGCACTTTTTTCAAAAAGTGTATTTTTTATACATTCTGAATAAAATCAAACTTATCTTATACATACATCAATCGAAAGGTCTTAAAGTGTTGTGTTCATAAAATGAAAAAAAAAAATTTATTATCATCCACGGTGGAAACATTCAAGAGAAAATGGCAACAATGGGGAAATATTCTCTCACTATGACCTGAAAGATGTCAATGGCTGCAATTTTTTGCGATTTACGAGGGCTCGACTTTGAAACCTTTCGATTGAGGTATAAGATAAGTTTGCTCTTAATTCAGAATATATAAAAAATACACTTTTTAAAAAAAGTGCAAATAAAATGTGACATTTTTTTGTCAGAAAAGAAAACGGCATAATTTTATACAAAACAATAAAAATCATATATAGATTAATTTTTTGACGTTTTACTTTTAAAATAAATAAATACATCGTTATTTATCACTTATGATTGGGTTATGATTAATTTAGGCTAAAGGTCAAATGTTTTTACTTTAACTAAAGCCATGACATTTGTTTTTATTATTTTTATTTTTTTAGTAAAATGAAAAACATTAAGTTTTAAGTTTTAATAATATTTAAGTTTTTAATAGTATTTTAATTCAAAATTTATTATTATTATAATTATTATTATTTATATTTTAACAAAAAAATTGAATTTTTATATTGTATAATTTATAAAATTAAATTTTTTATTTTAAATAAATTATATTTATTAGATTTTTTCTTTTCTTTTCTGATGGTAATTTAAAATTTAATTTTTTTTATCGATTTAAATTTTTTTAGACATTTTTAAATATTAGAATAAATTATAAATATTTTATTTTATATATATTTTTTTATTTAAATTAAGTTTTATGTAAGTATATTTTGTTATACATATGTAGTTTTTGTGAAATTTTATTTTATATGCAGTGTGTTGTATTTTGTGTTAACTTTATTTATATATTTATTTGTATTTTACCAGTTGTTAATTTTTTGATTTAATATTTAATATTTTTTTAAGTATTTATTTATTATTAAAACCAAATACTAAATTTCCCGTTAAAAGCACTGTTACTTTGAATTTCACACTTAAAAAAATGATTATCAGAAGTTTGAATATTAATCTTTAGTTAACTTTTAATCGAATATTTAATAATCACTCGTAATAAATAAATAACTTCTTAATATTTTTTTTTGTTTTTTTGTTAAATTTTACTTTAATTCCATATTAGCTAAATTCTTGCTGTATTTCTGTTAAATGTTAATAAGGGATTTATTTAGTTCTTAATTTCACAGAACTCCGCGAACATTTTTCGTTCATGCGCGAGTTATTTAAAGTCAACCGATACGCGCGCCACTATATACAATACTGCACGATTTTCAATAAACTGAAATGTCCAAAACTCATTATTACACACAATCATAACAGAGAAGTGTTTTCAATGCACGATGACTTCAAGTGAGCGAATAAATTGTTTACTAACAGATAGCACATAAAAGACTAGAGCTAAAACTAAAACACAACAGTTGATGGTGTCGTGCTGAAGTTCTTTGCTGTTTGCAGTACTGATTGTCTGTTTGACTGTGCCTGTCTCGTATGTTTACTCAATATTATGAGTAACTCATTTATGCACATTTTTGTTTAAGGAGCCACTTATTAATTTTTTTTGTAACTTTAAAGAACTTTTTGCAATTAAAAAAAAAAAAAAAAAATTGCGGCTCTCAAAATATTAAAATAATGTTGTTTGCATCTTTGGATGCAAAAATAAAAAAAGAAGGCCTTGCACTTCTAAACGAAATGAACCAATTTTTAATTTTGATGTGTAAACATCTATACGCGCAGGGGGCTAGAATTCTATTTCACAATACAATCGCAAAAACAGCGTAACACGTCGGTGTGAGCTGAAGTGTAAATCGGTGTGACTTTATCTGATTGTATTTGTGAAAAAATTATGATATGTTCTTTTCTAAACATTTTCCAATTGTCTTTCAAAAAACATCAATTGTATTTCAGAAAACATCAATTGTATTTCAGAAACCATCAATATAATTTCAGAAAACATAATTTGAATTTCAGAAAACATAAATAGAATTTCAGAAGACATCAATATAATTTCAGAAAACATCAATTGTATTTCAGAAACCATCAATATAATTTCAGAAAACATTTGAATTTCAGAAAACATAAATAGAATTTCAGAAAACATCAATATAATTTCAGAAAACATTATTCGAGTTTCAGAAAACATCAATTGAATTTCAGAAAACATCAATAGAATTTCAGAAAACATCACTTGAATTTCAGAAAACATAAATAGAATTTCAGAAAACATCAATATAATTTCAGAAAACATCATTGAGTTTCAGAAAACATCATTGAGTTTCAGAAAACATCAATTGAATTTCAGAAAACATCAATAGAATTTCAGAAAACATCAATTGTATGTCAGAAACCAGCAATATAATTTCAGAAAACATCATTTGAATTTCAGAAAACATAAATAGAATTTCAGAAAACAAAAATATAATTTCAGAAAACATCAATTGTATTTCAGAAACCATCAATATAATTTCAGAAAACATCATTTGAATTTCAGAAAACATAAATAGAATTTCAGAAAACATCAATATAATTTCAGAAAACATCACTGAGTTTCAGAAAACATCAATTGAATTTCAGAAAACATCAATAGAATTTCAGAAAACATCAATTGTATTTCAGAAACCATCAATATAATTTCAGAAAACATCATTTGAATTTCAGAAAACATAAATAGAATTTCAGAAAACATCAATATAATTTCAGAAAACATCAATTGTATTTCAGAAACCATCAATATAATTTCAGAAAACATCATTTGAATTTCAGAAAACATAAATAGAATTTCAGAAAACATCAATATAATTTCAGAAAACATCAATTGTATTTCAGAAACCATCAATATAATTTCAGAAAACATCATTTGAATTTCAGAAAACATCAATATAATTCCAGAAAACATCAATTGTATTTCAGAAAACATCAATAGAATTTCAGAAAACATAAACTGTATTTCAGAAAACATCAATAAAATTTCAGAAAACATCAATTGAATTTCAGAAAACATCAATTGCATTTCAGAAAACATCAATTGAATTTCAGAAAACAGCATAATCGACTTATTTTTTGTGCACTGGAAAATATGATGTTGATGTTTTCTTTAATTATTAGATGTTTACACATCTCCATTGTGATCGGATTCACATGATTTTTTTTTTAAATGCAGCAGTCAAGCAAAATTACTCAATGAAAATTTTATAAAGATAGTTTTCCGATTATCAACTTGAATTTGAAAAGGTTATGAGAGCAAATCCATCACAGGGGAGATGTGTAAACATCTCGTAATTAAAGTTTTTTAATGGCACTTTTTTAAAATCAAACAACAAGCGTTATCTATGTATCACTTATAGCAATCAACTGCAGGAGCTCTGCTAATATAAAAATAATTATTATTATTAATTATTTCAAGCCGTTAATTTTTAATTTTTAATTTTTCGTTTTTTATTTTATATTTTTCATTTTTAATTTTTCGTTTTTCATTTTTCATTTTCCATTTTTTATTTTTCATTTGTCATTTTTTCATTTTTCACTTTTTGTTTTTATTTTTCATTTTTCATTCTTAATTTTTTATTTTTCATTTTATATTTTTCATTTCATATTTTTCCTTTTGCATTTTTTATTTTTCATTTTTCATTATTTATTTTTCATTTTTTATTTTTCATTTCTTATTTTTCCTTTTCATTTTTTATTTTTCATTTCTTATTTTTCCTTTTTCATTTTTCATATTTTTTTTTCATTTTTTATTTTTCATTTTGCATTTTCAAACAGGTTATTTATTACATATCATAATTTTTTCACCAATACAATCATAACACCGCTTTTTTCTTACGCTCACATGTTACGCTGCTTTTTTCTTACGCTCACATGTTACGCTATTTTTGTGATTGTATTGTGAAATAGAAATTTACCCCCTGCGCGTACGGATGTTTACAAATCAAAAAAATTCTTTAAATTAGTTTTAACAAAATACTCATTTTGAAGTAGTTCTTAATTGAAGCCACCCTAATAACATTTTGATAATATTTTATTTAAATTCACTATGAAATTGCCTTAGAATATTTCCGCCATCCAGTTAATTCAATTTACTTTTTTTTTTCCAAATTTTTCTATTAAGTGTTACCCTAATGTGATATATATTTCATTATTAACAAGTATGTATAGTGCGTTATTTAACAGTCAATTTCTTTAACTGAACATACCCCTTTGGAATACTTGTTGCTTAGGTTATTGCCGCGATGATGAGAGAAGAGCGTGAATTTTGTTTACTTTTGTGTTGTTTATTATGAATGTTGATGTAGAAAGAATTGTTTTGAGCATTTTTTCTTTGTTTTTAGCTGCACCAAAAAATTGAGTGAATTCTTTGTATATTAATGTTTATCAACATTTTTCTGTTTGTGTGTGTGTGTTTTTTCTATATTGAAAGATCATTCATATCTTAATGTGTTGTTTTTTATAATATTTTAAGCAACATTTTGTTGCTATGATTAATTGAAAGTTATTGTTCAAAAAGGAAAAGGGAACTTGAGTATTGAAGTGTTAAAGAACTTAAAGAATTTTAATGGATATTAATGATTTTGTATGGCGGTAAAAAATATTTGTTATATTTTTAGGTTACTCTAAAATTAAAGTAATTAAGCTGATATTATAATTTAAAGTATTAATGGCGTTTTTTTAAATTTTTTTATAGTAACTTTTTTTTTTATAGATTATTACAGTTTTTGTTCCAAAAAGGTTTAAAAAAAGACATGCGTGTCATCAAATGTTTCATTAATGAAATTAAACTGCATCAGATTTTCTTATTTCAATTTTTCACTTTGTTTGTGGCTTTTATGAGACTAACTAATTTTTGCCTGTCTCTGTTTTATAAGATGTTGGGTTCCTCGGCGAACTCCTTTAAGCGAAGTTGTCCGGAATATTCAGGCCTTATGTGTTTGGGAATATAATCAACACCAAAATTCAGGGTTTCAGGATATTTTGGGCAAAAATATCGAAAAATAAGTATTTTTAAAAATACTAGCAGATTCCAGCTCTCGAAATTCGAGTGCAAAAATTTTAGCAGATTCCAGCTCTCGAAATTCGAGTGCAAATTCTAGGAAATTTTATTTTTTCATTAAATAAAAACCCTAAAGGGAAGCTGGAAGCTCCAATAGGAGTAATATAATTATATTAATTATAAGTATGTTAACTAAAAAAAAAAAATCCTAAAAAGACATTATAAAATTGGTTCATTACGTTTATATGTCTACAGAAACAAGAAAATTTCTAAGCATCTGACAGGTTTTAAAATGTCTCTTATTTTGCCACTAGATACGAATAGTTATGATATTTTCATATAATCGAAAGTTTCTATTTGAATTTATCTAATGAAAGCTTTCATTAAATCTATGAATATTCCCTTAACAACATTTATAAAAACTAGCAGACAGATTCCAGCGCTCGAAATTCGAGTGCAATTTCTAGGCAGCTTTATTTTTCAACTTAGCCAATTCACAAACCAACACTTTTATGGTTTATTATTATTGTGAATAAAGATAACAAACTCGTTAACAAACACATTAACAAATTTAATGAAACACACAAAGAATATGTATAATTTTATGTATGTGATAGTAGCAACTTTAAATGCAATTTACTCAAAATAAAGGAAAAAATTTAAAAATCTGTAAATCTGGTGAACAGCTAAAAAGAAATACCTTTCAAATAATACACGTTTGGTCAAAATCGGGATAAAACGGTAGAACAAAACATCGGTCACAAGAAATCGCTCAGCCTATTAATATTATAGATTACCATGCTTACCAGGGAATGATTATAATGCAATTTTTATGAAAGGTTTATAAAAATCTGAAAATTTCTTTCATTGTATTTTTAATCAGACCCAAAAATTTTTTAAAAATATCTTTTTTGGTTGCAAAATATTATATCATTCAAATGTTGCTAAAACTGTCACAAAATACATTGTAAAAAAGGTTCAATATGGTTATATGTCAACAGACACAAGAATGCTGCTCAAAAATTTGCAGATTCTAGAAGGTTCGCTAAAAGAAACAACTTCATTTTAGCTTTGAAAGTTTTCGTAAAATCAAAAGTTGCTATTTGAATTTATCTGATAACAGTTTTCATTAAATTTATTAATATTCTCAAAGCAATATTAAAAGAAAACATAAAATATCCAAAAAAAATCGGAGGGTTTTTCATCAGACTGAAAACCTTAAAAAAGGGTGTTTGGATCCAGAAAACTGTACCATTGAAATGTTGCTAAAATCTTGAGAAAAAAAAATTTCCATACGTGTTTTATATGCCTACAGAAACAAGATTTTTGCTCAACATTTGTCGCGCTAAAAATAATCATTTCATGTAAATTTTGAAAATTTGCATAAAATCAAAAGTTTCTATTTGAGTTTATCTAATGAAAGATTCAATTAATTTTATGAATATTTTATACCTCTAGAGAAACAAGATTGTTGCTCAACATTTGTCCAGTTTTGAAATGTTTCACTAAATGAAATCACTTCAAGTTAGTTTTGAAAGTTTTCCTAAATCAAAAGTTTCTATTTGAATTTATCTAAGGAAAATTTTTCATAGTGAAAGTTATGAAAATTTAAAAAAAAAAATTGAAAATTCTTCATCAGACTTGAGAACTTTTTAATAAAGACTTGTTTTATCAAAATTTTTTTTTATCAAAAATTTTTATCATTCAAATGTTGATAAAACTTTTTAAATTTTTTTTATCAAAAAAAAATTTTTTTTTATCAAAAATTTTTGATAAACTTTTTTTATCAAAAACATTTTTTTATTTCTAAAAAAAAAATTTTTTTTTATAAAAAATTTTTTTTATCAAAAAAAATTTTTGTCAAAAAAATTTTTATTATTCAAATGTTTGTGAAAATAAGATATCGTAAAATAAGATATTGCTTAACATTTGTCAGATTTTAAAGTTTCTCGCTAAAAGACACTACTTCATTTTATCTAACGAAGGTTTTCGTTAAATATAGAAATGTATTATTCCCATAATAACATTTCTAGCATATTTTATGGTTACCAAGGAAAGGATTATACTGAAATTTTTCACAATACATGATATTAAATGATGAGAAAAATCTAAAAAATTTCGAATATTATATCGCTAAAACTTTGCTAAAACCTTGTGAAGAAAATGTTGCAGAAACAAAGAAAAGCTTCACGTTTGACAAGGTCTAAAATGTCTGGATAACAGAATTAACTTCTTGTTATTGAAAAAAAAAAGTTCTTTGAATTAAATGTTTTAATTTAAATTTATATAATGAATATTCATTAAATTTATAATATTTCCAAAACAGCATTAATAAAAAGTTTTTATTTACTAAGGAATGATAATACGGAAAATTTTCATAGTAAAAGTTACAAAAATTTATAAATATCTGAAATTTTTCATCAGTCTCAAAAACTTTAAAGAAATATTTATTTTGGATCTAAAAATTTTTATCGGTGAAATGCTGGTATAACCTTATTTATTTATTTTATTTATTTATTTTATTAATTTATTTTATTTTAATCTATGGAATAAATCCTTACAGACATTAAAATCATAAAATACAATATATAAAAATATTTTACCATATGAAATGATTAATTTGTAAATTTAACGGTTTAAATACAGAATAATGTTACGTTTTTCAATATTAATCGTTAAAGAATAATCAACAAATTGGTACAAATCACTAAAGTTAGTACATAATCTCCTTAACGGATCGGCGTTGGCATAGTTGGTATGGAAAACTGGAATTGAAAGTGGATGAAAGTAACGTGTAGGTCGCTGAGGAACATTAAATGAAATATTGCGTAACAAGATTTCTGACGATACATCATCATTAATCAGATTTAGCAAAAACGACACATTCAGCATTGTTCTACGGCTCTTAAGTGTTGTCAATTTAATTAACGCTAATCTACTGGCATAAGATGGCAAATTTGTCGCCGGATTCCAGGAACAACACCGCAAACAGAACAGACGGAATTGTTTTTGAATGGATTCAATATGATCTATGTGGATGTTGTATAAAGGATCCCAGATAATTGAAGAAAAGATTGCATACGTTTATATCTCTAGAGAAACAAGATTGTTGCTCAACATTTGTCCAGTTTTGAAATGTTTCACTACATGAAATCACTTCAAGTTAGTTTTTAAAGTTTTCTTAAATCAAAAGTTTCTACTTGAATTTATCTAATGAAAGTTTTCATTAAATTTATGAATATTTCCAAGACAACATTTATAATAAGATTTTTTATTTACTAGGGAATGATTATACCGAAATTTTTCGAAGTAAAATTTAAAAAGTTAATAAAAATTTTTCTTTAGCTCCAAAACTTAAAAAAAAATTTTTTTTTTTTGGATCTACAAATTTTATCATTTAAATGTTGCTAAAACATTGTCACAAAAGACATTGTGAAATATGTTGACTATGTTTATATGTTTGAGTTCAAAAAAAGTTCCTCAACATTATGGAAGTTTTAAAATGTCTCGCTAAAGAAAGTTTCTATTTCGAATTTATCTAATGAAAGTTTTCATTAAATCTGAAAATTTTCATAGTTATAAATATCTGAATGAATTGTATGGAAATTTTTCATAGTAAAAGTTGTAAAAAATTTATAAAAATCTGCAAGAAAATCTTTCATTAGACTCAAAAACATTTAAAATATTTTTTTTTTGGATCTAGAAAATTTTTTCATTAAAACTAGAGGACCCCTGCTGCTTCGCAGCATTATATTATATTATATTAATTTTTATAATATAATACCAAAATTTGCCAAGAGAAGTTAACGTACAGTAATGCCAAAATATGCCAAGTAAAAGTAAAGTTGATTGTCCACGCATAACTTTCCTCAAACCCAACGAATTTGCCAAGAGAAGTTAACGTACAGTAATGCCAAAATATGCCAAGATAAGTTAACGTACAGTAAAAGTAAAGTTGATTCTCCACGCATAACTTTCCTCAAACCCAACGATTTTAAGCAGTTAATAGCTCAAAAGATGGAGCTTGATCCACTGCCTATATCAACAGCCTACGTTAATTAGAACTCTAGTTATAGAGGTTTGAGAGAAGAAAAATATTGAAAAAAATCTTGAATGCAAAGTTTATTCATAAATTCTTTTAATATATAAGAAGATGTGTTGCTAAAGGATCTAGTAAAGAAACGACCTTGTTGTATACTCTTATAGCGCACCTTAAATACAAAACAGTCACAACTCAAAATTTTCAAATTTTCAGGAGAGGCAAAAAACTGTTTATGTAGAAATGATAGTATTATTTAAAAAAATGTAGTTTCATTATGAAAAATGTCCATTTTGAGGAAAGTTTTGCTATACTTTTGATGTGTAAACATCTATACGCGCAGTTGGGTAAATTTCTATTTCACAATACAATCACAAAAACAGCGTAACATGTGAGCCGTAATACAAAATCGGTGTGACTTATGATTGTATTGGTGAAAAATTATGATATGTAGTAACCTGTTTGAAAATGAAAAATAAAAAATAAAAAATGAATAATGAAAAATTAAAAATAAAAAATTAAAAATGAAAAATAAAAACGAAAAATAAAAAATGGGTAATGAAGAATGAAATATTAAAAATAAAAAATTAAATATAAAAATTAAAAAAATTAAAATGGAAATAAAAATTGAAAAATAAAAAATGTAAAATTAAAAATGAAAAATGAAAAACGAAAAATGAGAAGTGAAAAATAAAGAATGAAAAATGAAAAATTAAAAACGAAAAACGAAAAATGAAATATGAAAAATAAAAAATTAAAAATGAAAAATTAAAAATAAAAAATGAAAAAAAAAAAATGAAAGATAAAATGAAAAATAAAAAATGAATAACAAAAAATAAAAAATGAAAAACGAAAAATGGAAAATGAAAAATAAAAGGTGAAAAATGAAAAATAAAAAATGAAAAATGAAAATTGAAAAATAAAAAATGAAAAATGAAAAATTAAAAAAATAAAAATAAAAAATAAAAATAGAAAATGGAAAATGAAAAACGAAAAATTAAAAATAAAAAACGAAACATTTTAAATTAACCGGTTGAAATAACAAAAAAAAAAAAAAATAATAAATATTTTTATATTAGCAAAGCCCCTGCAGTTGATTGCTATAAGTGATACATAGATGACGCTTTCTGTTGGATTTTAAAAAAGTGCCATAAAGATATCTTTCAATTACTAGATGTTTACACATCTCCCCTGTGATCGGACTCACATGATTTTTTATTTTTTTTTTGAAATTTTATTGTATTTGTGGAAATAAAATATAATTTTGAGTTATGACTCTCTGACTGAAATTTTTTCATTTGAATAGTGATATTATCTCAAGTTGTGCCCCAGATATAACAGTATTTTTCCTGTTAAAAAAGACAGTTATGTGATATAAATTTTTGCAGTAGATAGAAATGTGAACTGTGAATTAATTTATGGAAAAAAGTAAATTTTGAAAAATTTTGAGTTGTGACTCTTTTGTATTTAAGGTGCGATAAGTTTACAGCAACATGAAAGTTGCTCTACATTTGAAGTGTTTTGAAAGTTTTCGTAAAACAAATAAATTCGATTTGCATTTATCTGACGAAAATTTTCATTAAAGTTATGAATTAAGGAATTATTATACTGAAATATTTCATAATAATAATTATCAAAACTTTTAAGAAGTCTGGCAATTATCTATCAGATACAAAAACATTTTAAACAATAATCTGCTTAGAATCTGCCAATATAAAACATTAGAAACTCAATGATTTTGAAAAAAAAAATTTTTCCAACAAAAACCAACTGTGGTTAAGTCATGCCAATAAATATCTTTAAATAAATACAAAAAAATCTATTAATATTTCTATATGTAAACTTTTTTTAGACTACAAAAAAATAATTTCCGAGCGTTGTTTTATTAATTTAATAACAAAATTTTTTTTATTTTTTATATATTTTTTCTTTCTGTCACTTATTTCTTCAACTTCATAAGTTTTTTATATTCTCTGTGATTCACATTTAAAGTCTCATTAAATTCAACACTTTTATATTGTATGTAATTTCTCTGTAGATCAAATACAAAAATCGTGGGTGAAAAAAATTTGAAAGAAAAATTATATTTCATAAATTTATACTAAAAATATGCATGTGCAAGAAGAAGAAAAAAATATTGCTTAGATACAATTGCAAGACAGAACACGCCTACTGGTGGTTCGCTGGCAAACAATTCACAAAAATATGGAAATTAAGAAAAAAAAAACGAAAAAAACATATTACATTTCTTAAGAAATAAAAAAAAGGAGATACTTCAGTGAATAGATAGACAGACAACTTCATTGCCACAAATTATTTGTCTTTTAACACTAAATCGTTGATTAAGTATTGCGAAGTAAAAATAAACACAAACAACTAAGAAAATTATAGTCGGTCTAGATCAACCATACGATACCCTATACCATGCATTTAGAGACCCTATGTCTCAGGTCCCACTAATTAGATATAAAAGAGAAGCAAAAACCAAATATGAGTGTCATTGTAATTATTTTTTTGCCTTCGGATATGAAAAAGTTCATATCGGATGCTATATTTATATGGGGAATAGGTCTAAAAAGGGACTGATACTGGCTATATTTGGTAAGATCACTTATATTTTGTAAAAACATATACAAACGAAATTTGAGAAAAATCTGTGCAATATTTTTATTTTTTAATAGATTTAAGTGAAGATCGGGAAGCAGCTTTATATGGGGACTATGACTAATAATTGTCCTATAGGGTGTATTTTTGGTCTACTTATAAGTGGATGTAATAAACACACACATGCCCAATTTGACCGAGATCTATGTGATAATTTGGATATTATGGTAATTTAAGTCAATTCATAGGAGTCACTTGAATGGGGACTAGGTCTGAACATGAACCGCTTTTCACCAATTTCAATAGCGTTCATCCTATGGCCAATAGAAGTTTATACACTAAGTTTAATCTAAATATATTCATATTTGTGACTTGTAGTTTGACTACAAGGTTTACGGACGGACTCGTAGTCGATCGTTATAATAAAAGATGGGTCTAAGTCAAATATTTTTGGTAGTTGCAAACATCCAGCGCAAAGTCATTATAACCTGAACACATAGCGAGTGGCGTAGGGTATAAAAATAACGCTGAAATGTAGAAAACCAACAAGTGCAGTTTCGTGTTTGATAAAAATAATGAAAGAAAAAAACATTTTTTATATGACAAAGGTCTGGAAGATGCAGTCTTGGCTGCAGTTAATGCTAAAATTTTTCAAGCATATTAGATACACATTTTTTTTTTTACTTCAGACTTCACTGTTTTGTTATTTAAAGATTAAAATATTATTTTCTATTATGTTTGTGTGTAGAGAGGAGTTGTTGACGGATTTTTTTTAAATAGTGGCGCGACATTATGATGCAACTCATTGCAAATTGTTTTTTTTTTTTTTCATTTTAGAAACTTCCAAAAACGGATAAGGCATATAAGTAAAAATGCCTTGAATTATGTTTATATTTAGATAAATAGAGTCTATATAAAGATTAACTGATTCAAGGCGGACCAGATGGGAGTGAAGCGAAAAATTGCAAAATTTGGAAATTGATGAGTTTTTCATTAAAATAGTCTCAAAATTCCCTCACAAAGCCGAGCAAGATGTTGATAAAAAAATTTCAAAATCTGGCTAAATTTTCCCGAAAAACAAATTAACAAAAAAATGTGTAATTTGTACAAATAATTAATTTTTTATAATACAAATAAAGACAACACAAATTTTAATAAATTTTTTTAATTATACAAATTTGGGAAATGTGTTGGCAGAATGTAGAAATTTGTTAAAAAATGTTCCCGATTATATGACTAAAATATTTAAAATATACACAAAAATTTATTAACATCTATAATATTAATAGGCTAGGAGATTTCTTGTGACCGATGTTTTGTTCTACCGTTTTATCCCGATTTTGAGCAAACGTATATTATTTGTAAGGTATTTCGTTTTAGCCGTTTTGCAGATTTACAGATTTTCTAATTTTTTCCTTTATTTTGAGTAAATTGCATTTGAAGTTGCTACTAGCACATACATAAAATTATACAATGCTATGTGTGTGTTTATTAAATTTGTTAATGTGTTTGTAATAAAAATGAGTTTGTTTTTTTGTTGATTTTAACTTTAGGGTTTTTAATTAATGAAAAAATAAAATTTCCTAGAATTTGTACTCGAATTTCGAAGGCTGGAATCCGCTAGCTTTTTAAATAATACAAATTGGGAAAATGTGTTGCAAAATGTTCCCGATTATATGACTTAAATATTTAAAATATGCACAAAAATCGATAAATATTTCTTTATTTATTTTTTGTGTCTATCAGTATTAGTGCTTCCATTAAATGGTTCTACAATATGGCAACTTCAAAAAAAAAAAAAAAAAAAAAAAAAAACAATCTAGCAATAATTCTTGGAATTTTTAAAAATGGAGTACATGCTTGACTCTATTTTATGTTTTACCGACCGTCAATTGATACTAAAAAACATTGGAATTTGGCACCGTCATACAAATATTTTATTTCAATTTAGAATTTAATTTATTTATTCCTTTTTTTTGTTTATTTCAAAAATCGATGTAAAAATTAAAATTAAAAAAATTTATTTATCTCACATTAACATTAATTAAATCCAGATTAAAACATTATTTAATGTGTGATCATTGTGATATGAAGGTAGTTTTCACTACTACTATTTGCAGAACAGAGTTGTATCTTCTGAAATTAATACGAAGTAAAAGCTGTATGGTACGAAAACTGATTATAACCACACTGCTCGTAGGCCTGACTCTATGTGAGTGTGTTAAAGCGCTGATCAAAAAGTGCAAGTACGAGTGTATGTGAAGGTTCATGGTTCAAATTTCACGGCCGTTCCAAGTAGAAAAATTTCATATGGAAACAATATATTCAATTAAAACATAACAATTATCACAATGTTCAATAAATCGCTGATGAAGGCCGAAATTCCAGAAACCGGTCCGATTAAGAATACAGTGTAGTTATGAATTTTTGAAATATATGCTTTCTTCTTCTTTACCACGCACCATTTAAACTTGGAAACAGCCTAGTCATTTCATCAATATATTCTCCCCCAAGGTTTTCTATATCAGAAAATGAATATACAAGTTTTTTTAAATCACTAGGCCCTCGTTTCATAGTTGCTGGCGATTTTAATGCCAAGCATACATTCTGGGGGTCACGGCTTATTTCCCCGAAGGGTCATGTTTTGTTTAACACAATTTCTAAAATGGGTATGGATGTGGTCTCTAGCGGAGAACCAATGTACTGGACAACAAATGGGCAAAAAATACCCGATTTGATCGATTTCGGATTAACGAAGAACATCGCAAAAGAACTTGTGCATGTCGAATCTTCATTGGAATTCTCATCTGCCCACACACCCATTGTTGTTACTATTTCGAACACCCAAAAAATTCTGTCCCTATCTGGTGATTTAAAGCTGTTAAGTAATATTGATTTGCTAAAATACAAAAAGTGTCTTAGTATCCATTGCACAGAAAGCTTTCCGCTAAGAACACCACATGATATTGACCTCTCGATTGTTAACTTCGAACAAAATCTCAAACTTGCTACTAAAACTCCTCGTCACACCACGCCATATAGAACTACTTCTGTAGATGCTGAAAGACTACTAGGTGAAAAAAGAAGAATTCGAAGAGAGTGGCAACTGCACAGATCTCCTCAACTTAAGCAACAATTGAAAGAATGTACGAAAAACCTGTGGAAACTGCTTGAAACACAAAGAAACGCTTAACTGAATAGTTATCTTGAAAAACTGGATCCAACAGAAAAAACTGATTACTATTTGTGGCCCCTGGGGGCCAAATTACCGCATTCGATAGCGAGTAAAATCAATCGAAATTCCATACTTTCGTTTATTATTTGAAGAAGACGGACAAACGTTCGACCACGATTCGCTTTTCTTCTTAATCAGAGGCCATAATTCTTCAATTGTGAAAAAGAAAAATTATTCTCAGCATTTTATTTTGGGAAATAAAAAATTAATTTCGATCGAAAAATTTCGATAACGAATGCGGTGATTTGGCTCCGGTTGTATGTAATCCTCCTCTAAGAAAGGAAAGTGGAGGATGGGCTAGGAATGACAAAGAGAAGGGAGATCTGTTTGTGAACATCTAAAAAAAGTTTTTACTCCAAATATAACCCCTAGTTCTCTTGACGAGTTGCCACCTGTTACTTCACAGCATACCCCTTCGTCCCTTCGCTTTGATATTCAAGATTTAAACCCCCATAAAATCATCTGCGATCGATGGGATCAGTAATAAAATGCTTTCGGAGTTACCCCTAATAGCATGAAGAATAATTCTGTTTATTTTTAATGCTATAATAGGCCTTGAACATTTTCCCCAGAATGGAAAGTTTCACTCGTTAAAATGATACCTAAATCAGGTAAAGATCACATAAAGGTCGATTCGTATAGACCAATAAGTTTACTGTCCAACTTGTCAAAACTATTCGAGAGAATTTTGGTAAACAAACTTACAATATCCGTAGATCAAAATAATGTCATTCCAGCACATCAATTTGGTATCAGACGAAAGCGCAGCACCACTGAGCAAGTTCACAGAATTGTAAGTGCCATAAGAAGAACTTTTGAAGAGAAAAAGTACTGCTCTGCATTTTTTATAGACGTCTCGCAAGCCTTCGGCCGAGTTTGGCACGAGGGACTCTATAAAGTTAAACAGTTTTTGCCCCCGAACACACATAAGCTAATGGAGATTAATTAATAGAAAATTCTCTATAAGAGAGGAAAGCTTTGTGAGCCCTCCACAGACAATTCATGCTGGTGTATCTTGGGCCCGCTTCTGTACATCCTTTACACATCAGACATGCCAACAAATGAAAACACACTTACGTCGACTTTTGCGGATGATACTGCAATTTTAAGCGTACACGAAAACCCCTCTACAGCATCTCTTCTTTTACAGAGCCATATTGAACAGCTGGAAGATTGGCCAGATATGTGGAAGATTAAAGTAAATGAACAAAACGTAACTTTTACCCTAAGAAGGGAGACTTGCCCTCAAATTCGAATTAACAACCAGCCTATACCTCAACATTTCTCTGTTAAATATCTCGGACTACATCTTGATCGCCGACTTACCTGGAAAAGCCATATAGACGCTAAATTGACGCAAATAAAATTAAAATTAGTCCAATTTACATGGCTATTTGGTAGGAACTCGAAATTAAGTCTCGATTGTAAGCTCTTGATTTATAACTCGATTTTCAAACCCATTTAGTGCTATGGTATTCAGTTATGGGGAACAGCCTCAGCTTCAAACACGGAAAGAATACAAAGATGCCAAAACAAGATTTTGAGAATGATTACAGGCGCACCATGGTACGTAAGAAACTCACATTTGCACAGAGACGTAAATGTTTCTCTAGTAAAGTACGAAATCACTAAATATAGTGCAAACTATTTGGAAAAGCTAGAGTCTCACCTGAATCCTCCAGCACGTAACTTAATCAACAATCGTATCCACCAACGCTTAAGAAGGAGGAAGACTGCTGATCTCATTGGATGAAAAATGGATTGATATACAAACAATTTTTATACCACTATGTGGTTTGGGTATAATGACCTTGTGCTGCTGTTTGTAACAACCAAAAATATTTGACATACACCCATCTTTAATTATACCGATCGAATCAGAATCAATATCTGATTCGATTTAATGATGTCCGTCCGTCCGTCCGTCTGTGTGTCCATGTAAAACTTGTAATCAAACTGCAGGTCGCATATATGAATATATTTTGATGAAATTTGGTATTTAATCTTTTATCGGCCATGGGATGAACGCCATTGAAATTGGTGAGAATCGGTCCATGTTCAGACCTAGCCCCCATATAAATGACCCTTATGAAATCGTCATATATTACCATAAGATCCAAATTATCAGACAAATTTTAGTCAAATTGGGTTTGTATATATATATTACATCCATTAATCAGTAGTCCAAAAATGATCCCTATTGGACAACTCTTAGTCATAGGCCCCATATAGAGCTGCTTCCTGATCTTCACTTAAATCTATCAAAAAACAAAAATATTGCACTGATTCTTCTCAAATTTTGTTTGTATATATTTTTGCAAAATACAAGAGACTTTACCAAACATGGTCAGGATCGGTCCATTTTTGGGCCTAGTCCCCATATAAATATAGCATCCGATATGAACTTTTTCATATCTGCAGCCGAAAAAATTAATAAAAATCCCACTCAAATTTGGTTTATGCTTATTTTCTATATCCAGTTAGTTGGGCCTGAGAGATAGGGTCTCTAAACGCATGGTGTAGGGTATCGTAGTCGGTCTAGACCGACTATAATTTTCTTACTTGTTATCATTAGATTATGTATATAGAATAAATGAAATTTTGTCTGGCACTGGCTTGATTTAATTTTAAAGATTTAGTTTTAAGATTTGAATAACTTATTCTTAGTTCGCAAATCTATATGAAGATTCAATAAATAAAGATGAATTACAAAAAAAAAAAAAAAATCACATTCACATTGTTTTGAATCTTCAAAAATTTTCATCTCTTCATGAATCTGACCACCTTAAAGTCTCAGTTAGTTACAACTGTGGCGCTTTACTAAATCCTAACAAATTTTATGCATTGACTTATCTGTCATTAAAAGCACTATTTTAAAATATTTTTCAAATATCTATTCTGTTTTTCTTTCAATACGAAAAAAAATTCTACAAAATATTATTATTTTTTTTAAAGGCGTTCATTTTTTCACTTTTCATGATAACCATTGAAATATAGAAAAAATTAATTGTAAATTATGAGTAGCAAAAAGGTTAGTCATGGTAGGAGGTATTTGAACAAAATGCTAACAAGCATAAATTATTGACAAACATGTTATTGAACAAAATACATTTATTGGGATTTTTCAAAACTTAATAAAAAGCTAAAGAAAACTAAGGCAACATATTAAGCGTGAGTATTTCGTTGATAGCAACATTAATTACAAATCATGGACCTAACAGATAAAACAATATTATCTTTAAAAATTTTACACGTATTAAAAAAAGGAAAAGAAAATGTTTTTAAATTATGTATTTTGCACTTAGAAACATGTTGCTATAGATTGCAAAACAACATTAATTTGATTGATAGCAACATTAATTACAAATCATAGACCTAGGATATAAAACAAAATTATCTTTAACCTTTAGACTGTCCCCATACAAAAATTTTTTTTATAGCGTACGTCCACAGTAATAATTTTGTAAAAATGATGTGCATCACATGTGATACACGCAGCGATATTTAAACTATTATTCAAACTTTCTGCGCATCACATATGATTCATGTCATTTTTATTTGTTACTATTTCTTTTTTTTGCCGTATAGTGTTAGCAACACTGAAATAAATACGTGTGTACAGTAAAATTTTGGGAATCCCATTTTTTGTAATTGTCGTTGGTTTCTTGTACTCCATAGAAGCTTTTAGCTGTCAGTATCAATTTATTAGTGAAATATGAATCCATCATCATTTTACGGTCGGAAAACAAGAAATGGTATTTCAGATTTTGAAAATAGAATTGGTATAAATGATAACAGTTCAGGTGAAGAGGACTTTTCTTCAGATCGTGATGACAACTACATTTGCGAAGATGTTAATGACTCATCCGATAGTGAATCTGATGACGCAAAAAACTCGTTTGAGAAATTGCCGCAGATCGCCTCTAAATCAAGATTGTAGCAGTGACTTCGAAGAAGCAGAAAAGATTCCTTTTATTGGCAAACATGGTCTAAATAAGCGTATTGTAATTGAAGGTAGAGTAACTTTGCCCATCAATATATTTGAGCAATTTTTTGACAGCTAAATTTTTAAACTGATGGTTTTGGAAACAAACAAATATGCGTAACAGTTTATAGAATCCTGGCAGATTCGTCGTAATTCTCGCATGAAAAGGTGGTTAAATACAACATATACCGAAACGAAAAAGTTTATAGGTGTTATAATTACCATTGGCATTATCAATATCCTAATATTGAAGACTATTGGAGAATAGAACCGTTATTTTATCATCCGTTGTTCCACAATATTGGTAGAAGCTACAATCGTTTTTGCCTGATTTTAAAGAATTAGCATGTTGCTGATAATAAAACAGCTAATGCAGGAGATAGATTACATACAATTTCCAATTTTGTAAGTACTTTTATATCAAAAATTCAGGAAATATATACGCCAGGTGAAGAAATTTCTGTGGATGGAAAGCTTTTATTCAAGCAATACAATTCAGGAAAAAGCCACAAATATGGTATAAAATTATTCAAGTTGTGTGATATGAGTGGTTATGTTTAGAATTGGAATTTCTCCGCGGGAAAGTCACATCTGAAAAATTACCTGGATTAGCTGAAGATCTCTTGAATAATGGAAGAATATTTTTTGCAGATAACTGGTATAGTAGCATTCCTTTCGCCATGTTTTTGAAAATAAAAAAAAATACCGAATATTGTGGAGCATTACAATCAAACAGGGTTGGTTTGCCGAATCTGAAATCGTTCAAACTGACGAAAACGAAATAGCAGGTACAATAAACTCATCTGGAATTTGAGTAATGAAATGCCAAGACAAGAAATAAATAAGACTTATTTCAACTTTTCGTGGTCTCAATATGCAAGAAACCGGAGAAAAAAACCGTGAAGGAAAAATAGTCAAAAAACCAACCATAATACTAGACTATAACCAAGTTAAAGGTGGAATTGACCTCTTTGACCAAATGATATCTTACTACAGCCCAGCAAGAAAAAGTGTAAAATGGTATCGAAAAGTATTGTATGAATGTGTTAGTATTGCAATTTTAGATAGTTGGGTTTTGTATAATAAATTTTATTCAAACAAACAAATGAAATTAGAGCAGTTTACAAAGTCAATTGCGAATTGTTTGCTTGGCATTACCGAAGAGCGTACAACTGTAAAAAACCAAAAACCCACCTCACGAGCTTAGCGAAATACCTAGAAAAGATGATGGAAAACTTGTGCGTAAAAGATGTCTTGGCTGTTATAAAATTAGTCGAAAGCCATAATAGAAATACTTCTATAGCAAAGTCTACACAAGTTTATACACAGTGCATTGAGTGTCAGAAACCATATTGTTGACCTTGCTTTAATGAAATTCATAAAAATTATCCTTCCTAAGTTCTTTAATAACTACATATATAATATAATGTATAATGAAATTATTATTTTTTTATTAATGTTATTATTTTTTTTCTTTTGTATTTTAAAAATTTTTCAACATGAATAAATTTTTTATTTTTTTTTGTTAATAAAATTATTTCTATCGTTTTATATCCTGGAAATTTGCAGTTTTTCTTATACAAATGTTCATGTCTTATTTAAAAAACAATATTCTTAACACGCTCAGACCATTAGATCGTTATTTTTAATCAGTTCATACATAATTTTGTTAAAAGAAATAAGACAAATTGTGTATCACATATGAAGCGCAAGCGTATCAATCATAACGTCTGTGCATCATATGTGATGCATTGGACATTCAAAGGGTTAAAATTTTTAGACGTTATTAAAAAAAAGGAAAACATTTTTTTTTTTCAAATTATGCATTTTTTACTTAGCAACATGTTGCTATAGATTGAAAAACAACATTAGTTTGATTGAAAAGCAACAAAATAACTTACAAAGAAAAACATGAATATAATAGTTTCAAATAAAATGTCAATTTCACTTTAAAAGATTTGAGATCAAGTTAGAGATGGTTTTATATAAAATTTTCTCAAAGGGTGGCTGGTAAAAATATTTAATAAAAATATACATAAAATATCAATGGTTTTTTAATGCAACTTTTATAAAATTTTACTTACGATTATAATAGAAAATGAAGGAAAATGGAAACTTACCTGAAATGAAAAAGAGAAAAACGTTTTAATTTTACATAATTAGTCATTGAGATAGAATTCTTTAACATAATAAAAAAATAATGAAAAAACACACTTTGTCTTTAATTGAAAATAAAAAATACAGTCGTTTCAAAATGTGAATGTTCACCACCAACTTTAAGTTCCAAATGAATTTTTTTTAATACAATTTAATTTTTTTTTAAACATAAAATATTTCATTTTATTGCTTAAAATATACAGTTTCATATTATACATTAAAAAATTAAACTGATTTTCTTTCAATGGTGTGTGGTAAAGAAGAAGAAGAAAGCATATATTTAAAAAATTAATAACTACACTGTATTCTTAATCGGGCCGGTTCTGGAATTTTAGCCTTCATCAGCGATTTATTGAACATTGGCGCGTCCCGATTTCGTTTTTTTTTTCGGATTTGAAAATGCTTGCCCCCCAAATGATGGGGATTTAGGAGCCTTTTACAGGAAAAATACCAAAACAATTTTTGTACAAAAAACCAGATGGCTACCTAATCCTAAACATTGCAATCCTAGTGCATTTAAAAAAAAAAAGAAATATTTTTGATTTTCAAAAAATTAACGGCAAAAGTTGCGCAATACAGAGTACATACCGGGAAAAATATTAATAAAATTTCCGTAAAGCAATTCTGGTGCAGCGTTGCATCTTAAAGATAGAAAGTGAGTATATATTTTTATTTCTTTCTTTGTTTCAAGCTAAATTACTCTCAAAAGCTGTTCGCTGGACCAGAAAACCTCTATCACATTTTTTGAAATAGGTTTAACTAATATCCTCTAGTTTGCGCAGATACGGTGAGCAACGAACAAGGGGAGCGTGCTCACCAAGATTTAATGAAAATTTAAAGAAATTATCAAGGATTTTGGGACAAAATCATGCTGGGTGACTGATGCTGGACTCAAATACGTGAAACTGAACCAACAAAAGATGAAAAACTGAGGCGACAGAGAGAAATCAATTACAGATTCGAATTCAGCCCACCGAATAACCCTAGGAAAGATATTTGGTTGCTCCATTATTAATTCTATTTATTTTTGTTATTTAAAGATGATTTAGAGTGCGGTTCAAGTTGTTTTCTGTAATCACTTATGATATTGCTTTTCTTTAATTTATTATTATATTATTATATTAATTGTATATTTCATATTCTTTTGAATAAATTGTCTTTTATTAGCTTTGGGTAATTTGTGGGTCCTCTTAGTTTATTTAGAAAAATATAGATAGTTTTTATACATAAAATAATTTTATAACAAAATTGGTAAAAACTTGTTTTAATTTATATTGGCGAGCAATAAGCAGATAATTGCACCAAAAATATATCACAATGGATTATTTTGATCCCAGGAGCACTGAAACCTAAAATAAATGAAAAATAACCGTATTGTTTTTCTTAAATTCGAAATAGTGGTTTCATAGAATTTAATAATTTTTATTTTTATTAAAAAATATCTTAAAATCCAAAGCTGGCCTTGGCAAATAATGGGTTAGCGTTCTCAGATTTATCCCAAATTTTAGGAACGGAAGTTCTACACATTTGGTTATTATATTTTAAGCATCGCATCTAGAAATTCAACAGCACTTACAAAGTATTTGAATTTTTTGAATAAACTGTTTTTTATTAGCTTGGGGTCATATGTGACCCCAATTCCAAAAGAGATAATGGGGTCATATTATTTTTTACCGAAACCCTAGGCTATTAAGATAAAATATAACATTTAAAAGTAGACAATCGAACTAGCCGTATGTGGAATAAGCTCACCGCAGAAGTCTTTCCTGACAGTTATATTCTAATAAAATTTAAGTCAAATATCCACAAACACTACTCCCTCTTTCCTCCTTCCCATACCTATTTTCCTGAGATCAACACAGTGCACTGCATCTGTAGAGTGCATCCCCTGAGTGTTGGTTAATAAGTAAAAACTGATGAATTTTTGATACAAAGTGTTTAGAAAGAGTACATTTACAGAATATTTTACAAAAATCCCATTTTTCTCGAAATCCCCAAAAATAAAATCCTTGCCAAAAAAATTCTGGAGCAGCAATTTGCCTAACAATTCATACAGTTAATCTCTAATATGCATTTAACAAGACCTTAAAGAGCTAGATCAATTTTTTTAAATTTTGTTTAAGAAAATTTTTCAAAACTTGAAAAACGAGTTTTCAAAATTTTATCAAAAAAAAAATTTCAATTTTCGGTCTCAATGCTTAATAGGTTAACAAGGTGGTAATAAAACAATACTTCATATCTGAGTACTTACAGGTATAGAGACTAAAACAAAATGTTGGCTTTAATTAATTTCTTAAAGTTGAAAAAAATGCCATCAAATTTCATGATCTAGTTTTTTTTTGGCACAAAAGTGGTCTGGGGCATTTGCTATTTCTTGGCCAGTTTTTATTAGATTTTGAAGTTTTATAGCTTCTTGGAAAGATAATTTAACACTCATCCCGAATTATATAGCAATTAGTCGGAAAAATTAAACTATAAAAGGAAATTTTCGTAAAATCTGAAAGAAAGTCATATTTTCCCCATATAAAATACACTTGAAATTTACAATCGCGTTGAGCCACCTCTAAATGTTTTTTGATTGGCCCAAACCTTTGTATTTCTCACTTTTTTTGCTATTTGCATATTTCTAGGAGGTGCGACAGAGAGTTTGAAAACTTGAGAAAAATATAAATGAGAAAAATATGGATTTTCCAAATTAAATCCGGCAACACTTAACGATTGGCCTTGAACTTAGAATATAATTTGGCAATTTTTTATTTTAGTAATTTTTGAGTAAAAGGATTTTTTTTTTTGGCGATTTTTGTTTTTACCGATTTTTGATTTTGCGGTTTTCGATTTTAGCGATGATTGATTTTGGGAATTTTTCATTTGCTGATTCCACCCATATTTTTCACGACTACTCACATTAGTAATTAATGTATTTGTGAAAAGCTTCCAGACTGTCGCTTCCATAGTACTGCATATTTTTTTTGTATAGGAGTTACCATACCCACTAATTCTAGACCGCCTATTTTTTATCTGACTACTCACATTATTATCTGATGAACTCATACAAAGTATCAAGGCTTTCCTTTTTATAGTACTGCATCTATATGATATTCTATATTTACGTTGTATGGGCAGTGCCACGGCCTCTGCTCCGATCACGCCCATTTTTTGTTCATCTAATCACATGTATAACTTATGTGCTCACACAGAGTCCCAGAGCTCTCTCTATCTAATATATAATAATTACTTTATATGGGGGGTGCCACGCTCATTGGTCAGATCGCGCTCATTTTTTGTCCGACTACTCACATTAATAATAGATGAGCTCTTTTTTTGCGTTTTTTTTTTTTTTTTTTTGAAAAAGGGCATTTTTTGTTTTTCATAAGAAAGCTTAGGATTTTTCCTTTAAGAGCTTTTTGGTCGCTTAGTGGGTTGGGAGTTGGATGTTTATCAAAATAAATGTTTTGTAACTCAAGACAATGGTTTTACAATTTTTCACATATGCACTATTTTGAATTTTTTCCTATTTGTGTTTAAAACATTACAAATAAAACTTATACTGAGAAACTAGACAAATTAACCTTTCCGAAGGTATGTAACATACCTTCATAACATAACAGAAGAGAATGGATCTCTGTAACCTGAAAGAGTTATTTGCAACATTTCAATCTGAACACGAGGATGTTAAAATTGGCTTCACGAAATTTACCCAAATGAGGCCAAAACATTGCGTTTTGGCAGGAAGCAGCGGAACTCACACAGTATGCGTTTGCATTTACCATGACAATGTTAAACTGATGTTGAAGGAAATCAACTTAAAGTATTTAACAGATGATTCGGCAGAAGATTTACACGATTACCGCGATTGCCTTTAATTGACTATGTGTCCTAATGCAACAACTTCTTGCCACTTAAGTGAAGTTTAAATTGCCCGGAAACCACATTCATCAAAGAGAATTTAATCTACTCTTTTGATCGCGAATATATTAGGGAGGTGAAATTTGAATCTTGGATTCAGACTGACAGATGCACATTGAAAACAATAATTTTAAATGTGGATGATTTTGTGAAAGAAATGTGCACAGGATTGCTAAACTTGAGAACCCATGACTTTTTAGTCAAAGAGCAATGGTCATTCTTCAAGGATTTGAAAATACATTTGAAGTCTGGTGAATTCGTTATTTCATATGATTTCGCAGACAACTATAAATATGTTCTTCAGGATGCCACAGTATATTCACAGTAGTTATTTACTACATGAAAGATGAAAAACTGGAACACAAAATTATGGCAATCATATCCGACGATTTAAAACATGACACCGTTGCAGTTTATGAGTACCAGAAAATAATACTAAAATATTTAAAATCTAAATTTACAGTAAAAAAGGTATACTACGTTTCGGACGGAGCTCGTCAACTTTTTAAAAACAAAAGTAGCTTCGCAAATCTTATGGCTCATGAAAAAGATTTTGGAATGCCAGCTGAGTGGCATTTTCATCCTACTGCTCATGGTAAAGGAGCATGTGATGGTATTAGAGCAAACCTTAAAAGAAATGCAGCGAAGTATAGCCTCCAGTGCTCTCATCAAGATCGCATCTTATATGCGACTGCTTTATTCCATTGGGCAAAGAATTATTGTAAAGAAACTTAAATAGTTTTTAGTAGCAAAGAGCATCATTAGGAAACATTGAAAACATTGAAGAGCAGATTCGATGCTGCGGTAACAATCGATGGCACCGCTCAATACCATGCTTTTATACCCCTTGTCGATGGAAGACTCAAGTTGAAAAAGTTTTCTGCCTCTATTCAATGCGATTTCTTTCCAAAGCCAACAAATAAACCAGCAGCGAAATCAACAGCAGAACCTAGTAACGCCAAGAAAGGGTTGACAAAAAAAACGCAGTAAATAAAGGCGACAAAAAAGCTGGATGAAAGACTGGGTATTTAAAAATTTACAAGACTTAAATACTCATCAGCTACAATAAATTAAGTATAAAAATAGTTATGATATAAATGGATCTAATGTAATTAAGATTAAATTTTATTAAATTATTTATCTTTTTATTTTTAATATTATTATTATTATATATTAATTTAATTATTATTACAATTAAATAAAAAATAATAATTTTTCAACATTTCTATAGAAAAAAAGTGATTTTTTTCCTGAGGTTAACATATTCTGGGTATTACAGTATCGAGGGAATGAAATTTTAGTTAGGTATGTTATATACCTTCGGAAAGTTTAGTTTGTCTAGTTTCTCAGTATAAGTTTTATTTGTAAGGTTTTAGACACAAATCGGGAAAAATTCAAAATAGTGCATTTGTGTAAAATTGAAAAACCGTTGTCTTGAGTTACAAAACATTTATTTTGATAGATATCCCACTCCCATCCCACTAAGCGACCAAAAAGCTCTTAAAGGAAAAATCCTAAGCTTTCTTATGAAAAAAAATATGCCCTTTAAAAAAAAAAAGGCAAAAAATGCTTTGATTTAGCAAAAAAAAAAAAGTCTAAAAAAAATTTTTTTTTTTAAAGTATTTTAACTATTTGGGAGAAAATTTTCTAAGAACAATAGGTAATAAGTTACATGGATGAGAAAAAAAAACCTGTTAGGCCAAAATGTCAAATTTTGATCCCCTCTAACTTAGAGAGATCTGGACCGATCTTGTTGAAAAATTGTGTTTAAACTACTATCCAATAGGACTAACCTTGGTGCAAATTTCATCCCGATCGGAAGACATCAGTTTCAAAAGTTAATGCATACAAATTCTATGAAATTCTATACAAATTCTATGAAATTTTATTTTTTCATTTAATAAATAATTGACCCTAAAGGTATGCTATGTCCAAAATAATTTTTCAGTTCAACATTATTATTGTGAATGAAGAAAACAAACTCATTTTTTTTTACAAACACATTAACAAATTTAATAAACGCACACATAGCATTGTATAATTTTATGTATGTGCTAGTAGCAACTTTAAATGCATTTTACTCCAAAAGAGTGTAAAAATTTTAAAATCTGTAAATCCGGTGGACAGCTAAAAATAAATGCCTTTCAAATAAGATAAGTTCGGTCAAAATCGGGAGAAAACTGTTGAACAAATCATCGGTCACAAGAAATCGCCTTACCTATTAATATTATAGATAGAAAATGGAATCAACCTTTCAAATTATATTTATGCCCTATACCACTGTGTGGTCCGGGTACAATGACTTTGTGCTGATGTTTGTAACTACCGAAAATATTTGACCTAGACCCATTTTTTATTATACCGATCGACTCAGAATCACTTTCAGAATCACTTTCTGAGCCGATTTAGCGATGTCCGTCTGTCCGTTCGTCCATCCGTTCGTTTGTCTGTGTGTTCATGCAAATTTTATAATCAAACTACAGGTCGAAAATATGAATATATTTTGATGATATTTAGTATATAAGCTCAGATCGGCCATGGGATAAATGCTTTTGAAATTGATGAATCTCGGTTCATGTGCAGACTTAATCCCAGTACAAATAACCCCTATGAGATCGACTCAAATTGCCATAATATACAATTAACATATATATGTGGGTGTGTGTATGTTTATTACATCCAGTAATCAGTAATCCAAAAATAAAACCTTTAGGAAAGTTCTTAGTCATAGCCTCCATATGAAGTTAATTCCTGATCTTCACTTAAATCTATCAAAAAACAAAAATGATTGAGTTTGAAATTATTCAGGCTAAAGATCAAATGTTTTTACTTTAAATAAAGCAAAAACATTGGCACATTTGTTTCAAAAAATGTATCTTTATTCTGCATGAGAGGTGATACAACTGTTTCAGGAAGAGCCACCAACCCTCACCAGTAACCAAAAGCAGTAGATAGTTTGTTTGGTAAAAAGTTAAATTCATAATTCATATTTGCTGAAAACAACCAAATGAGAATTCAAGCAAAAGTTATACTATTTAAGCCTCTTCCAATATAGCAAACTAAAATATAGAACAACTTTGAAACAAATATGTTTGTATATGAGTACACATTGCATACTAAACGGTCCGCGAAATAACTTTTTATACCCTATACCACTATGTGGTTTGGGTATAATGACTTTGTGCTGCTGTGTGTAACAACCAAAAATATTTGACCTAGACCCATCTTTAATTATACCGATCGAATCAGAATCACTTTCTGAGTTGATTTAACAATGTCCGTCCGTCCGTCCGTCTGTGTGTCCATGTAAAGCTTGTAATCAAACTGCAGGTCGCAAATCTGAATATATTTTGATGAAATTTGGTATATAAGCTTTTATCCACCATGGGATGAACGCTATTGAAATTGGTGAGAATCGGTCCATGTTCAGACCTAGCCCCCATACAAATTACCCATATGAAATCGACATAAATTGCCTTAAGACCCAAATTGTCATATAGATCTTACTCAAATTGGGTTTGCATGCGTTCATTACATCCACTAATGGGTAGTCCAAAAATGATCCCTTTGACCCCATATAGAGCTGCTTCCCGATCTTCAGTTAAATCTATTAAAAAACAAAAATATTGCACTGATTCTTCTCAAATTTTGTTGGTACATATTTTTGCAAAATACAAGAGACTTTACCAAACATGATCAGGATCGGTCCATTTTTGGACCTAGCCCCTTTATAGATATAACATCCGATATGAACTTTTTTATACCTTCAGCCAAAAAAAATAATAAAAATCCCACTCAAATTTGGTTTTTGCTTATTTTCTATGTCCAGTTAGTTGGGCCTAAGAGATAGGGTTTCTAAACGCATGGTATAGGGTATCGTATAGTCGGTCTAGACCGACTATAATTTTCTTACTTGTTTTTTTTTTGAAAATGCTATAAAAAAAAACTGCTAAATATTATCTCAAATTTCTTTTTTTATATGAAAGTACAATCCTTCCTTAATAATGGAAAATAATTTCATTTAAATGGCTGCCTCGGCTGGCCATGCAGTAGCCTACACGATCGGTCCAATTTTTAAGCACATTATCGATTTTGTGCAGCTGTATTTCACCAATGGCTTCACCAATATTGTCCTTTAAAGCGTCAATTGTCTCTGGCTTGTTGGCGTAACACTTATCTTTGAGGGCACCCCCAAATAATAGTCCAACGGTGTCAAATCGCAGCTCCGAGGTGGCCAAACGACATCAGCTCTGCGGCTGATAATGCGATCTTCAAAAACAGGGCGCAAAACATCGAGTGTAGCTTCGGCTGTGTGGAACGTAGCGCCGTCCTGTTGAAACCAAATGTTGCCAATATCCTCTTCAATTTTTGTGAACAAAAATTCGTTCAACGATAACGATCGCCATTGACTGTTACGGCCACTCCTTGCTCATTTTCGAAGAAAAATGGCCCAATTATGCCTCTGGACCAAAATCCGCACCAAACAGTGACTCGTTTTGGGTGTATCGGCTTTTCAATGTATGCGTGCGGGTTTTCTGTGCCCCAAATGCGACAATTTTGCTTGTTTACATACCCGCCAAGATCAAAATGAGCTTCATCTGAAAAGATGATTTTTTTTGGCAAAATCGGCATATTCTGTAAGTCGATGGCAGGCCCACTTAGCGAAGCGAAAACGCATTGGATGGTCAGTTGGCTTCAACTACTGAACCAATTGGACTTTGTATGGCGTCATACCAAGGTCTTTATGCAAAATTCGTCTGAATGATGCATCCGAAATGTTCAATTCTTGAGAACGACGGTGAATTGATGTTGATGGCGCTTCACGCACACTTTCTGCCACAGCAGCAATATTCTCGGGTGTACGCACTGTTTTTGGCTTTTCACGCTTTGGTTTATTGATGAGGATGCCAGTTTCTTTCACTTTTTTTCACAAGATAACGAACATACGGAGCTGACGGTGCTTCTCTTCTTCCAAAATCCGTACGCAATTTTCGCACACATTCTGCAACATTACCATGATTTTCAAAGTAATGTCGCAATATTTCCCAGCGTTGTTCAAGCGTGTACACAACCATATTCGTTCAGCGGAAGGATAAAACTAATTATCTGTCAAATCAGACATGAGCTAAGTGTTACCATTCACGGAATAAGCACTAGTTGAAAAAAAAAACGTTAGATGGCGGACCCTTTACAATATACATGTTTGTTTTTGTCTTGAAAAAACAAGAAAACAATCTGTTTACGTTAACGGCGCGCCGTTTGATTAAAATAGTGCTGAGGGTGTCATTCAGGATAAATTGTATGAAAGAAATTTTGGAATCTGTAAGTTAACTTTCGAGTTGCATAAAAATATTGATATCGTTTAATAACGTTGATATCGCGGATGAAATGTTTTTCGTTCTCATTTGCATACGTTACGGTTTGCGACATATCTATTTTGAAACAATGTTTAGAACAACAAGAACAGCCTAGAACAGCCGCCAAATTTTTTTTCCCAAAAGGGGGGGGCAAAGCTTAAAATTCGTTTTTTTCGATTTACCGGTGCAAATTACATTTTAGAAACTCATCGTTTCGGAACATTGTAGAACAATCCTAGAACAAATCAGAACAATCTTCAAAAAATTGTATTTCCAAAAAATGGGGGGCTAACTTCGCACACTTCCGTACCAAATATGATGAGGATCGGTTTATTTTTCGACCTAGTCCCCATATAAATATGGCATCCGATATTAACTCTTTCATATCCGAAAGCAAAAGAATTAAATTACAATGCCTTTCAAATTTATTCTGTGTTTATTTTCTATATCTAATTAGTTGGACCTATGATAAAAGTTCTTTCTCTATACGCATCTGCCTAGACCGTCTGTAATTTTCTTACTATTTCTCTTTTATATCAGTCCACTAATGCCTTTTTTTATTTTATATTTATTTTCATTCATTATAAATTAATTTCAGCTCTAAAGCTATTATGTCACATTAAGCCATAATATTTATAAATCCTGTCAGGCTTTTTCTCTAAAGAAGACAATAACTTCAAAAGGCTTTTTCTATAACATTTCCTATATTTCCTTTCTAAAATATTAAATCTCCTTTCATTGTAAGTTTTTTGCTTAACAACAAACATTGTAGAGAATGTGTTGAATTATTTTTCGTTTTTCTTTGGTTTTCTATGGTTACAGTCAATGATATTAGCCACGTATAAACTATATTCAATTCGCAAGCATTAATGTACATTTATTGTAAGATAATATTATTTCTAGAAAAGAACATTGAATTTATTTCTGCTCCATTTAGGTTACTTTTTCCTAAGTATCCCAACATGACTGTTGTTGCTCTTATATAAGCAACAACAGAAGAAATGGAAAATACTCTTCCTATATCACACGATTACAAGTGGTTTTTCCTTAGCTGCAGTTATTGCAATCCAACTTATAACACTTTTAATATTATTTTACTGCATTTGATTTTTTTTTTTTGAAATTTATAAGATTGTAAAAAAATACCATAGATTTATAAAAAATCTTTAGCAAAAATATATGTTGTTAAGTGGTTTATGCCGTCTGATACTCTGTACAAATACAAAACGGAAATTGTAATACAAAAGTAAAGTGTTTGGTTTTTATCTGCACTTATTGCTCCTATTTTTCCAAGGAATAGAAAGAAAATATAATGTTTTTATCCTCAAGTAGTAGTAAAACATTTTGATGCTTTTATAACAAAGCGCAAAAATAATAATTTTTTTTTTTAAATTACAAAGATGATTTTAAAAGTCGATGGTGGTTTAAAGCGAGAATTATGAAATGTCTTTGAAATGAAGTCTGCATTATTTTTGGTATATTTATTTTTATATTTATATATACATAATATTTTAAAAATGATTAGCAACGTCCCTCTTTAATTTTTGCCAAATTTAGAATTGAAAAAAATTTTTTTTTATCATTTTACTTAAGATTTAGGACCACAAAAAACAATATTTAAATTTTAAAATGTCTTAACTTATTCCATTTTCTTTTTAGCTTTTCAACTTTTGTTTAGTTGTTTTTGTTGTTTATTCACAATTTACAACTAACATCCCTTATCATGTTTTTATTTTCTTGAAATAGTTTATATAATACCATGTTTTCACTTGCATTTGTCTAAATGTCCAAATAATTTCTTAAGTTTTATTGTTTGCTGGTGTTTTTTTTCTCTCCCCAAGAAGAAAAAACGAATAACTACGAGAACACAAATAAAATTGAAACTTTACTTGCATTCAATATGAGCCAAACACAGGAATAGAAAAAAATTGAAAAAATATCAATTCTTTGCTTTACAAACAAATGCAGGAATGTGTATAACTCTGTCTTAAATATGCTGTGACTAGGTTTTTTTTAACAAGCCGTTCTCTCTAATAATTAAAATAAAATTTATTAATATTTTTATTATTATTATTTGATTTTTTAATTATTTATTTTAATTTTCAAAAAAATTATAATAAACTTTTTTCTTTTATTTAAATGGTTCGTGGTAAAGAAGAAGAAAGCATATATTACAAAAATTCATAACTGCACTGTATTCTTAATCTTTAATTTTAATTTTCTACAAATAGCTTTTAATAAAACTGACTTTTGTCAAAAATCAATTTTTTTAAATATTTATTACATTTTTTTAATGCTTTTAAAAAGTAATTACTTTTCAATTAACGCCTTTTGATTTCTAATAAAAATTATTTACATATGTCAAAAACAATTTTTTTTATTTTAAAAATTATTTACAATTAACTTGTTCTTTTAATTTAAAATTTTTTACAAACGTTTTTCATTTGAAATAAAAATTTTTGGTGTTAATAATCAATGTTTTAATGTTTAAAAATAATTGTGCATTTAATTTTTTTAATAATTAAAATTTGTTATAAATTTCTTATAATTTATTATTATTATTTTTATTATTATTATTATTTTTATCATTATTTTTGTTTGGTTTTTAAATATATTTTTTTTTTTTTCAATTTACAATTTTAGATTTTCCACAAACAAGTTCTATTTATAATAAAAATTGTTGAGTTTAGAAGTCAAATTTAAATTTGTTTTTATTTCTGAAAACATTTTTAATCGAAATTCTCTTTAATAAAAATAGATAAATAAAACAAATAATAGTGATAAATTCGTCTGTGCCGAATTATTTGATACCACTTTAAAACTGTTGCCGATACTGCAACATCGAATACCAATTAAATATATAGTTAATTGTTTTCCCTTTTGGCCAGTTTATATTATAATTTCTTGTTATAAAAAATAATGATCATATCTTATATAGAAAGAATTAATTACTATCTGATAAACTTTAATTCTAATTTTTCATTTTCCATTTTTAAATTTTATTTTTAATTTTAAAATTTTAAATTTAAAATTTAAAATTTAAAATTTAAAATTTAAAATTTAAAATTTAAAATTTAAAATTTAAAATTTAAAATTTAAAATTTAAAATTTAAAATTTAAAATTTAAAATTTTTAATTTTCATTATTCATTTTTCATTTTTAATTTTTCAATTTTCATATTTCATTTTCCATTTTTCATTTTACATCTTTCATTATTTTTTTCAGTAGGGATTCTATCTTTTCTTTCATATTGGCGATTTTTTTTATTATATCGTAGTAAAGATAAAAGCAAGTAAGAAAATAATAGTCGGTCTAGACCGACTATACGATACCCTATACCATGCGTTTGGAGACCCTCTCTCTCAGGCCAAACTAACTGGATATAGAAAATAAGCATAAACCAAATTTGAGTGGGATTTTTATTAATTTTTTCGGCTGCAGATATGAAAAAGTTCATATCGGATGCTATATTTATATGAGGACTAGACCCAAAAATGGACCGATCCTGACCATGTTTGGTAAAGTCTCTTGCATTTTGCAAAAATATATACAAACTAAATTTGAGAAGAATTAGTGCAATATTTTTGTTTTTTGATAGATTTAAGTGAAGATCGGGATGCAGCTCTATATGGGGCCTATGACTAAGAGTTGTCCAATAGGGATCATTTTTAGACTACTGATTAATGGATGTAATATATACATACAAACCCAATTTGACTAAGATTTGTATGATAATTTGGATCTTATGGCAATATATGTTGATTTCATAGGGGTCATTTGTATGGGGGCTAGGTCTGAACATGGACCGATTCTCACCAATTTCAATAGCGTTCATCCCATGACCGATAAAAGATTAAGTACCAAATTTCATCAAAATATATTCATATTTGCGACCTGCAGTTTGATTAAAAGCTTTACATGGACACACAGACGGACGGACGGACGGACGGACGGACGGACGGACGGACGGACATCGTTAAATCGAATCAGATGGTGATTCTGATTCGATCGGTATAATTAAAGATGGGTGTAGGTCAAATATTTTTGGTTGTTACAAACAGCAGCACAAAGTCATTATACTCAAACCACATCGTGGTATAGGGTATAAATATGTGGCAACACAGGTCATGGTAGTTGTGTTTGTTGGTATGATTGCATCAGTTTTTTGTGGCTTTTTATACCCTACACCACTATGTGTTTTGGATATAATGACTTTGTGCTGCTGTTTATAACTACCAAAAATATTTGACCTAGACCCATCTTTTATTATACCGATCAGCTCAGAATCACTTTCTGAGTCGTTTTAGCGATATCCGTCCGTCCGTCCGTCTGTGAGTCCATGTAAACCTTGTAATCAAACTACAGGTCGCAAATATGAATATATTTTGATGAAATTTGGTACGCAAGCATTTATCGGCCACGGGATGAACGCTATTGAAATTGGTGAAAATCGATCCATGTTCAGACCTAGTTCCCATACAAATGACCTCTATGAAATCGACATAAATTCCCATAAGATCCAAACTGTCACATAGATCTTAGTCAAATTGGGTTTGTATGTGTTTATTGTATCCACTAATCAGTAGTCCAAAAATAAAATCTGTAGGACAATTCTTAGTCATAGACCTCATATAGAGCTGCTTCCCGATCTTTACTTAAATCTATCAGAAAACCAAAATATTGCAAAGATTTTTCTCAAATTTGGTTTGTGTATATTTTTTCAAAATTTAGGTGTCTTAACCAAATATGGTCAGGGTCGGTCCATTTTTCGACCTAGTCCCCATATAAATATAGCACCCGATATGAACTTTTTCATATGTGCAGCCAAAAAAATTAATAACAATGCCTCTCAAATTCTGTTTCTATATCCAATTAGTTGGACCGAAGAGATAGGGTCTCCAAACCATGGTATAGGGTATCGTATAGTCGGCCTAGATCGATTATAATTTTCCTACTTGTTTTGAACTGTGAATGTTGTACAACTGTTATGTTCAACCACTAAACATATGTATACCCTCCGCCACTGAGGTGGGTATAAAAATAAAACAATTTTCCATATTTTTTTTCTTTTAAAAATTGTTTTTTCAAAATTAATTTTTTTTTATATTTTTAATAAATTTGCTTTCTTTGAAATTTTAAATTTTACGCAAAAAGTTTTTTATTTAATATAAGCATAATTTTTATATCTAATAGAAATAATGTTTATTAGGAAAAAAAATAATTTTTATTATTTATTATTAGTTTATTATTTTTAGTATAAATAGAAATAATTTTTATTAGAAATAATAAATTTCTAATAAATATTATTTATGTTAAAGCTAAATTCTTTTTAATTTTTAATTTGTTTTTATTAAAATTATTGACATCAAATGTCAAATTTGTTTTTTTTTTTTATTTCAAAAATCTTATATTTGAATACAAAAAATAAAATATTTTCCACAAATGTTTTTTTCTTTGTAATAAAAAATATTTATGTCAAAAATAAAATTTTTTAGTTTTTAAAAACATTTGAGATATATTTTTTTTAAATTATATTTTAACAAATCTAAAATTTTCACAAATGTTTTTTTATTTCGAATACAAATTATATATGTCAAATTAATTTTTTTTTTAATTTTTAAAATATTTTAAACCACATTTTTTTACTTATTTTTTTTTTAATTTTAATTTTCCACAAATGTTTTTTATTTACATTAAAAAATTTTTATGTCAAACGATAAATTTTGACTTTTTTTAATTTCAAAATATATTTTTAACAAATTTTCTTTTTAATAATAAAAAAATAAACACTTTTCCGCAAAGGTTTATTAATTTCTAATAAAAGTTATTTAAGGCAAAAATTAAATAATTTTTATTAGATATAATAATAATAAATTTCTAATAAATATTATTTATGTTTAAACTAAATTCTTTTTAATTTTTAATTTGTTTTTATTAAAATTATTGACATCAAATGTCAAATTTTTTTTTTTTTATTTCAAAAATCTTATATTTGAATACAAAAATTAAAATATTTTCCACAATTGTTTTTTTATTTGTAATAAAAAATGTTTATATCAAAAATAAAATTTTTTAGTTTTTAAAAACATTTGAAATATATATTTTTTAAAATTATATTTTAACATATCTAAAATTTTCACAAATGTTTTTTTATTTCGAATAAAAATTGTATATATCAAATTCTTTTTTTTTAATTTGTAAAATATTTAAAACATCACATTTTTTTACTTATATTTTTTTTTAATTTTAATTTTCCAACAATGTTTTTTATTTACAATAAAAAGTCAAACGATAAATTTTGACTTTTTTTAATTTCTAAAAATATTTTTAATAAATTTTCTTTTTAATAATAAAAAAATAAACACTTTTCCGCAAATGTTTATTAATTTCTAATAAAAGTTATTTAAGGCAAAAATGATTTTTTTTTAATTTTTAAAAATATTTACAATACACATATTTTTTTAAATTATTTATTTAATTATTTTGTTGTTTTTGTTTGGCTGCAGGTCGTTGAATAAATAAAAAACTTTTGATTTTTATTTAAATATTTTTATTCTTCCCAATATTTCAATTAGCGTCGCTAATCATCTTCGGGGGTATTTAAAAATAATAAAATAACACAAAATTTTTTTTTTTTTTTTTATACTTGTTGTCCCTCTGATTGGGTTTTTGTTATTTATTTAAAAAAAATAAAATTGTTATTTATTATAATTTATAATAAAAATTATTTTTTTGTCCTTAAAAATATTTTTATTTTTTTTTTAATTTTAATTTTTCCTCAAATTATTTTACATAATATTATATTATAATAAAAATTATGGATTTAAGTAAAATTTTTAATTTTTTAATTTCCAGATATATTTTTAATAAATTTTCCTTTTAATAAAAAAAAAAATTATTTATTTATTTATTTTTATTTATTGAAAGCAAATAAATTTACAAATTAATAAAATTCAAAGAAATTAGGAAACTGGCTGCAGAGGCCTTCGTCCTTAAAAAAAAATTTATTAAAATTATAATAAGTTTTTTTTTGTTAGTGTTATGTATTGTTGCTATGTGTTGGAATAATTAGTTATATATTGTTCGGTTTGAGATAATAATTTTTGTAATGAAAGAGAAATATTGGAAAAACTTGAAGACAGTGCTAGATGGAGTAGCTACTTTCGAATAAAGTGACTTGTTCATCTTCAGCATTTTTCTGTCTATTACTTCAACTCATGCTTAGTCAACTATCTCGTTAACCTATATTAGTCACTTGAACTTCCGAAAGTAAAGTTTTAATAAAACCAAAGCAGAGCCTATATATGACCTCTCTTGCAACATAAATGAAAATTTTATGCTCATACGACAGCTTTTTCCGTCAGATTTCTTGCCTAAATCTATAATATTAATAGGTCGGGCGATTCTTGTGACCGACGATTTGTTCTACAGTTTTCTACCGATTTTGACAAAAAGTATCTTATTTGAAAGGTATTTCTTTTTAGCTGTCCACTGGATTTACAGTTTTTAAAATTTTTACCTTATTTTGGAGTAGAATGCATTTAAAATTGCTACTAATATATACCTAAAACTGTGCTATGTGTGTTATTATTAAATTTGTTAATGTGTTTGGGAGTTTCTTTTTTTCTCTCACAATAATAATTGTGTTGATTTGAAATATAAATTTGGACATAAACATTGAAAAATAATTTTGGACATAAACCAATAACGCAATCGATATTTAAAAAGTATTGAATTGTGAATTGGCTAAAATTAAAAAATTCAATTTCCTAGAATTTGCACTTGAATTTCAAGGGCTGGGATCTGCTAGTATTTATTAAAATATGCATTTTTCGACATCAGTTACGTTGTAGACCGTTGTCATTTGTTTAGCAACCAAAACAATTTAGAGCAACATAAGCCGACGTTACAGTGAGTCCTATTCATATCCCTGCAGTTCTATCGCAGAAGGCAGGAAGAGGTTTGGTTGGCTTAATTTTATTTCGCTTAGATTTCGAACCCAGACAGAAGTTTGCAAGCATAAATGGGAAAATGGTCTGCGATACATTTCAATACCTCAATAAATAATAAAAAGTGTGCTAAATAATTCAATAATTGCTGCTAACAAATCTGTGACACACTTCTGATTTAACGTATCCTTTTCAAGAGAGTAATTTTCGGAGCACGAACTTTGGTTCTCTAAGATGCTCTCTTGCAACATACATATGTATATATGGCATCTTAGAAATGTGCCAGATATTTTTGTGCAATATTCATTGGCTTTTTTGGCATAAATTTTTTTTTTTTTAATGTGGAAACGTGTGTTCTCAAATATCAGTCATATTGCGGAAAATTTTCCCATATATGTTTATAGTCAACTCCGTATACAAACTCTGATGGCTTGCCTCTTGTGCCAGTGACTAGCGATATTAAATTAAATTAAAGAAAATCTCTTTCTATATATTTTTTTTTGTACTTTTTGATTCCTAAATCTTATATATATATTTTTTTTTTATTAATGTGCATATTCTGTATCATTTGTCGCTTTCTATTAAAGCCTGTTAAGTTAACATTTTGCAGTACAAAAAAAAAATTGGGTTCCAAGTTTCAAAAAATGTGTTAATTTATAATCTAGTTTTTTACAGAATAATACAAAACTAGCAGATTCCAGCACTCGAAATTCGAGTGCAAATTCTATGAAATTTTATTTTATCCATTTAATAAAGCCCCTAAAGGTATGCTTCACAATTCAACTCGTTTTAAATGAAGAAAAACTCAATAAACACACACAATATTATTGTATAACTTTATGTATGTGTTAGTAGCAACTTTAAACGATCATAACTCCAAAAAAATATTCCAGACGATGAAAATCTGTAAATCTGGATAACAGCTAAAAAGAAATACGTTTCAAATGATAAATTTTTTGTCAAAATCGGGGTAAAACTGTTAAACTTATATCGGTCACAAGAAATCGCCTTGCCTATTAATATTATAGATATGCACATAAGTTAAATGACCAGGCCTTTACATATCATTTATATAAAATACAGAAAATCATGTTAATTTATACTCTTAATTAAACATTTGATTTTAAGCTTTAGGAAAATGTGAGATATACCAGTACTTTTAGTACTTATTATAAAATTCCAAAAATTTTCTTAGATTAAATTTTTTTTAAATATAGTATGATATGTTTACTGCCTGACTTGTTATATAGTCCTTGCAGATTTGAGTATAAAGTTTATTATGTTTGCCCTCAAAAGGAAGAAACAACATACAAGCACATACTAAGTGTATTAAAGAAGTGGCTTTCTTAAGAAAATACTACAAAAACTCAACTACCAATGTTTGCTTTATAACGAATTGCAAAATATACTTTTTTTTTGCACAAGAAAAGCCAAACAAAAGTGCTTGAAGTGTTTGTCTTAAATTCAAAAAAAAAAATATTGTTTCTAACAAAACAAGTGTTTTTCTTTTATAGTTTTAATATAAATAAAAAATATCCAAAAAAAAAAAACAAAAATATCATATATTAAAATAATACTAATATTTAAATGTGGTTTAAAAAAAAGCAATGTAAATATTTGTGTAAAACGTTTGTCATGATGTCAATTAATTTTACAAAAGTCTAAACAAAACTTCTCTATATTTAATTGACAAAATGTTTCGGTGAACGTGTTAATTTAATAGCATTTTGTATGACAAATCCTTTGGTATTACATAAGCAGTTTTTTTTTGTTGTTTTTAAATTGTTATTCACTTTTGCTTAAAATTCTATTAAAATTGAATTGAACATTTATGCACACATTTAAACCACACTAACAACAAACTATTGATTTCCCCAGTGTTGCTTGTTTATTTTCCCCACATTTAATATGTTGTTTAACAAACAATTAAAACCACAATTCAAACGGACATGCTGTTTTAAGCATTTTATTTATTAATAGGCTTTTAATTTTTTTTTGCAGAAAACTAAAAATTTCAGCATTAATATGGCTTAATCTTAAGTTTCAAAATTATGCGGATGTTTTACAAAAAAAAAAAAACACGTAAGAATGTTAAATCTTTGATACCTGGGTTTTACATATCTATAACATTAATAGGCTAGGCGATTTCTTGTGACCGATGTTTTGTTCTACCGTTTTAAACCGATTTTGACCAAACGTATATTATTTGAAAGGTATTTCTTTTTAGCCGTTTTGCAGATTTAAAGATTTTTAAATTTTCCTCTTTATTTTGAGTAAATTGCATTTAAAGCTGCTACTAACACATACATAAAATTTTACATATGCTGTGTGTGTGTTTTATTAAATTTGTTAATGTGTTTGTTAATGAGTTTGTAATATTCGTTCACAATAATAATAAACCTTAGAAGATCCCTGAAGAAGTTGGAAAATCCCTATGAAACGTCGGATGGAAAAAAAAAAAAAATCTTTTATTTGATTTTTTAAACAGGACCTTAAAAGCCCGTTAGATTAATTTCTAAAAAATTCGTAGTAATATACAGTAAAAAGGTCGAAAATAAACTCTAATTCATAAAAGTGTTGGTTTGTGAATTGGCTATGTTGAAAAATAAAGCCGCCTAGAAATTGCACTCAAATTTTGAGCGCTGGAATCTGCTAGTTTAAATAAAAGATTTAAGATGGCTCGTATAAGCCATAAAAGTATACTTTGAGTTCTTTCAAAGATTTTCAGTACTTTATTGGAATAATGTTTTATGAAAAACAGCATTGTTTAAAAAATATTCTGATAGTTTTTAAATAGACATCCATTTATTCGAATTAATGATTATTAAAAAATTTAGAATTTCAATTACTGAGGTAATTATTTATCAAATTAATTGATTAATCGAACGAAGTTACATTAAGTGGACGCTTGTTATCTATATAGTTAGCATATATAATATTAATATGTAAGGCGACTTTTTGTGACCAATGATTTGTTAAACAGTTTTTTTCCGGTTTTGACCAAGCGTGTCTTATTTGAAATGTATTTCTTCTTAGTTGTCCACCACATTTACAGATTTTTAAATATTCACATTTTTTTGAAGTAAAATGCATTTAAGGTTGCTACTTTCACATACATAAAATAATAATACAATGCTGTTTATGTATCTATAAAATTTGTTAATGTATTTGCAAAAAAAAAAAAAAAAAAAAAAAATAGTTTGACTTCTTCATTCACAATAATAATTGTTTTGAATTGAAAAATAATTATGGACATACATAAAACAATAACACAATCGATATTTAAAAAGTGTTGAATTGTTTATTGTCTTAAAAAATAATTTGTTAAATGAATAAATAAAACTCCCTAGAATTTGCGCTCGAATTTCGAGGGCTGGAATCTGTTAGTATAAATAAATATCGCACCTCCGTTTCAAATATCCTAAATGTGGAGGAATCAAAGTTTTCTTGCTTATTCAAAATACAAATTTGCCCTAAAATAAGCTATTGTAGGGTTTGTAGACCCTCAAATGCATCATTCTTGCCGTATAAGTAAATTTTTCTCAGTAGTTGAGACTTTTATACCATAAAGTAATGAACATTTTGTAACTGAAGCATGTTTTGTTTACTTTATAAAAAAATCTATATATTTAGAAAAGCCCATTATAAAAGGACTAATAATATTAAGGAATAATATTAGTTTTGAATAATTAAAAAAAAAAAAAAAACTCAGCAACAACGACGCAAAGTGTATTTAAGTCATGGTCCCCTAAGATTTCCACTAATTTACTATTCATTCATGAACTATCGCTCTTAACTCTCTATTATGACTTTGTTACATTGAGAGATTTGCCAATTGAGCATCTCTTGTGAGACTTTGTTGCTTTCAAAATTTTTGCCGTTACAGCTTTTGTGTCAAATAAAAAGTGGTCTCTTTTGGACGCCAGCAAAGATACAACTATGTCGATTTTACACCATATAAAATTTGATATTTGGGAAACTATGGCGTTGTTAATTCAATTTCAGAAAAAATTGCACTTACCTCGGTTATAAAAATAAATCAACATTTTATGTTTCATAATGTTTGTTTGTTTATTTTCATAACATGCAAATTAAAAAAAAAAAAAATCACAAAATTATTTAAATTAATCGCCACTTCATTCTGTCTGAAGGTATTTGAACAAATCAAATAATTTAAAAACATTTTTATTTAAAATTAATAAAATGAATAATAGGGCATACATTTTTCGAATTTTCCCTTAAATTGCCAAAATCCACTCGTTTCTATTGCAATTTTCTAAATATTCTCAGTAATCAACTATAGAATAAAATTTATTCGAATAATTAAATTTTTTTCGTTAAGAATTAACACAAAAAGTAAAAATATAAATTTTCTTTTAGGTACTTACTTTGGAGCAAATGTGAAAAAAGTAATAAAATTATAGCTGGTTTAGACCGACTATACGAAGCCATATACCCCATGTTTTAAGAGAAAGGGTCTTAGGTCCAACTAATTTGATATAGAAAATAACCATGCCATGAACCATGGCATTGCTAATAATTTTTTAAATTGCAGATATGAAAAAGTTCATATCGGATGTTATATTTGTATGGAGGCTATGTTGAAAAATGGACGTATCTTGACCCCTGTCTCTGTATTAGTATTTGGACTTGTTGCACTATTTATAACAAACGTAAACAAAATATTTGAGAAGTAAACAATTTGATAAAATTAATACTTCTTTCTTCTTCTTCTTATCCGGGGCACGAAGGATAAATTTTGGTGTTCACACTGCCCCACAGTGGGAGAATCGGGCCTTAACGAAATTTTTCCAAGCTTCTCTAATATTCGCCAATGTTTTTCCACTGTTTTTAATGTCTTTTTTCAACTTACCCAATTCACAAACCAACACTTTTATGGTTTATTATTATGGTGAATAAAGATAAACTCATTAATAAAACACACATAGCATGTGTATAATATTTATTATGTATGTGTTAGTAGCAAATTTAAATGCAATTTACTCGAAACAAGGGGAAAAAATATTAAAATCTGTAAATCTGGTGAACAGCTAAAAGAAAAACCTATCAAATGACATACGTTTGGTCAGAATCGGGATAAAACGGTAGAACAAAACATCGATCACAAGAAATCGCGTACCCTATTAATATTATAGATTATAACAACAAAAACACAGAATTTTGAAAATTTTTTGGTGCCATTTTAGATCCGAATCTGCTCGAATATCCTAAATTTATCGAGGTAAATTGTTCTTTTTTTAAACGCGCTTGACTTCAACAGACAGAAAGACGGACGAACAGATGGACGAATGGACGACTCGAGTTATTATAAGGATCACAAATGTTTATACTTTAAGGGGTCGTGGAGGGTATAAAAACTAACATTTCGACATCTATTTATTGCATAAAATATGAGGTTTACTTTCATAAATGGGGTCTTCATTTTTTATTTTTTAGCTCGATCCGATGGTGCCTTCTGGCTTATTGCTTTTTATAACTATTCGGTAGAAAAACATTATTCATTGGATAAAAAAACAATTTAAATTACCTAATAAGTATTCTTTTATACTGAAATTTTTTTCAAAGCTTTAAATAGTCGCACCGGAAATCGATCGATTTTCAGATTTTACGAAAATTTCGTTCTACGGTTTAATTTTCTCGGCAAATTTTTACGTGATTCGATATCAGTACTAAATTATCTTTTCAGAAAGCTATATAGCTTCAAAATCGTACAAAAATTGACAACAAATAGCAAATGCCCCAGACAACTTGTGTGCCAAAAAAAACACTAGGTCGTGAAATTTGATGGACATTTTTTCAATTTTAAGAAATTAATTAAAGCCATCATTTTTTTTTGGTCTTTATACCTATAGGTACTCAGACATGAAGTATTGTTTTATTACCACGTTATTAAGCTATTGTGCAATGAGACCAAAGATGGAAAATTTTTTGATAACATTTTGAAAATTCCTTTTATTAAGTGTTAAAAATCTTTCTTAAACAAAATATAAAAACGTGGCTCTGGCACTTCAAGGTTCTGCTAAAAACATGTTAAAGATTAACTGTGTGAATTTTTAAGTAAATTCCTCTACCAGGATTTTTTTTTTCAGATTTCGAGAAAAATTAGATTTTTGTGAAATATTCAGTAAATGTACTCTTTCTAAATACTTTGTTTCAAAAATTAATCGGTTTTCTACTTTTAGATGTTATATTTTATCTAATAGCCTAGGGTTTCGGAAAAAAATAATATGACCTCATTAACCCTTTTGGACTTGGGGTCACATATGACCCCAAGCAAATAAAAGATAATTTATTCAAAAAATTCAAATATTTTGAAAGTGCTGTTGAATGTTTAGATGTGACATTTAAAATATAATAACCAGGTGTGCAAGTCTTCTCTGCTTAAAATGTGGAATAAATCGAACAACGTTAATCCATTCCTTGCGAGGCCAAACTATGAATTTTGGCATATTTGCAAAAAAGTAAATACGAGTGAGGATCAATAATTCCGTGACTCTTAGAATGAAACACAGTTTTTTTTTGGAAAAAACAAATTATTTTTCAATAAAATCTCCTTTTAGCTTTCCAATTTTTGTATCCATTCCAAAAAATAGGATTTTTCGAGGTCCATAAAAAAGGCATTTGTTTGATCAAAAATTTCATCGTTGGAGCTATACCTCTTTCGAAAAGTCACGGACTTATAGATCCGCCCTCGTACCTAAAAATAACGTATTTCTCTAGTAAACTAGATGAAACCCTTGTTATTGGTTGGGAAATAAAATTCTGCTATATTGTGCTCCTAGAAAATTCGATAATTATTGATTTAAGCGATTTTGGATCCCAGAAAACTAAAAATGTTTCAGCTGTTTTAGTATTTCTGCAGAATTTGTATTATTTCCTCCATAGAGATGGGAATCTAATGAAGATTTCAAAAAGAGCTAGAAATTCTAGGAATTATTTGTAGAAAACGATACTGCCGACAGAGGCGTCAAATTCATAAAAGATTTTTGTATGTTTTATGAAGGAGATAATAGATTCATACAAAAAAAAACATCCTTCTTGTGAAAAGTCAAGTTTAATTTAACAATGTTGAGTCAAAGTTCAACAATTTTCTTATTTTATTTAAAAAAATATAGATAGTTTTTAAAATTAAAGTAATTTTATTATAAAATTTGTTAAAAATTTTTTAAATTTATATTCGCGAGCAATGGATTATTCTGATCACAGGATCACTAAAGAAAAAAAATAAAGCAAATTATAGTTCTTAAATTCTAAATTGTGGTTTCATCGAGTTTAATGCAAAAACTCGTTTTCGGTAATCTTTATTTAAAAATATCATAAAGTCCAAAGCTGGCCTCGACAAATAATGGGTTGACGTTCTTGGATTTATCCGAAATTATGGCAATGGAAGATCTATATTTGGTTATAATATCTTAAGTAACGCTTTTAAAAATTCGACAGCACTTACAAAATATTTAAATTTTTTAAATAAATTGTCTTTTATTAGTTTGGGGTCATATGTGAACCCATTTCCAAAAGGGTTAATGGGATCATATTATTTTTTTCCAAAACCCTAGGCTATTAAGATAAAATATAATATTTAAAAGTAGAAAAGTGTTTAATTTTTAATACAAAGTACTTAGAAAGAGTACATATACTGAATATTTCACAAAAAAACTAATTTTTCTCGAAATCCGCAAAAAAAAAATTCTTGTTAAAAAAAAATTTTGGTAGAGGAATTTACTTAACAATTCACATAATTAATACCTAACGTATGTTTAGCAAAATGGCAGCCTAGCCAGATTAATTTTTTTAAATTTTGTTTAAGAAATTTTTTTAAATCTTGAAAAAGGAGTTTACAAAATTTTATCAAAAATATTCGGTCTCATTTCGCGATAGGTTAACAGCGTGGTAATAAAACAGTACTTTATATCTGAGTAATTACAGGTACAGAGATGATGGCTTTAGTTAATTTCTTAAAGTTAAAAAAAATTTCCCTCAAATTTTATGACCTAGTATTTTTTTTGGCACAAAAGTGGTCTGGGGCATTTGGTATTTCTTGGTGAGTTTTTATTAGATTTTGGGGCTATGTAGCTTTTTGAAAAGATAATTTAGTATTGAAATCGATTTATATAGCAACTTGTCGAAAAAATTAAACTGTAGAACGAAATTTATGTAAAATCTGAAAAAACGTCATATTTTCCCCATATAAACACACTTCGAGTAGTTTGGGCCCCACTAGGCACCATAAAGCACCGTCGAATCGAGCTAAAAATTTAAGACGGCATTTATGACAGTAAATCTCATATTTTAGATAGCGCATAAAGAAAGCAGTTAAAGAAAAACATTTTTAACGATCAGTCTAATATACACACAGAAAACAAAATCTGCCAACCGAATTATTTTGAAATTTAACAAACAATATTTTCGATTATATCAACAGAAATTTAATAGCAACTAACCATTTTCTATTGTGATATCGTATTTATTGTTAAGACAACAGAATTGTAATAACAATCAGTGCGACATTCGGTTATTTCCTTTATCGCAATTCGGTTGGCAATAAATTTGGCGGACACAATGAATCTGTTATCTGTTGTGGAACCATATTTACTGATTGAGTTAGAAATAATTCAGGCTCAAAATCAAATATTTTTATGTTAGTTAAAGATATATCTTTTTTAATAAAAAAATTGTTTTTCAAAACTATATCCCTTTAAGGAATGTTTTTAAATAGCACTATTTTCTTGAAGTAGTACTAAATTTTTTAAAAATTATTAATTTCTCAATATCAGATTGCTGACCTGCGGACTTTGTAACGCCGTTTGTATATATATGATTAATTATCACTCACATGCCTACGTTTTCATTTTCGCAGGGACGATAAAACTGAAAACTAACGGTCTCACAGTAAAATATTAGAAAATTATCCGCCTCATTATTGAAGTGGTCTAACAATTTTCAGGGTACAATTTGGCGACGTGCAAACAACAGCTTTTATCTAGAAAACTAAAGGTCGTAGAGCAAAATGGTTGAAATTTTTCGCAGTCCAAATTGTGGAACGCCAAATAGAAAAACTTAAAATTTTTGCGGGGAATATATAAAATAGTTCAATGCTGAAATTACTATTTTCATTGAAACACCCCAGCCAAATTATGAACTACGTAAATACGTAAAGCATATATGCTTTATATTTTTACATACATATATGTATTTCAAAATAAATAAATTTTTAATACATATTTTGTGTATACTAAATTAAAGTTTTTCCGCCATAGGCATCATACAGCTAATTAGTATAACTACGAGGGCGGCCGCAGAACAACCTAACTTGACAAAGAAAACACAAAAAACTGCGGAAAAATGTTCTTCAATTCTCAAGGGAGCCAAAAGCACATTATTCCTTTTAGGATATAGTTCCTTTTAGGTCGACACAATTTTTCCAGCGATAATCAATAGTTTCCATAGGCTCCGCCCCTTCATTGTGGGCAAATCTTTTACAACCGAGCCATTTTTCAAATTTGGTAAAAGAAAAAAATTCGAGGAGGCCAAATCTGGCGAAAAAGGTGCGTGATGAAGCTATTCGAACTTTAATTCATGGATTTTGAACTTTGCAATAGTGATTGTGTTAACAGGCGGCGCATTGTCTTGACGAAACAATACTTTCTTTTTCGTTTTGTTCCTTTAATTTCATCACTTAAACGCTGCTATAAGTTAGTTTTTTTTAAATATCATATCTTTGTTTTTTTTGTAAACTTCCTAAAAAAAATACTATTTGCTGAAAAAAGTAATGTTTCTTTAAAGTAGAATCACCATTTCTTTAAAAAGTACTATGCTTTCTTTAAAAATTTACATTTTCTGTTGAAAAAATATTTATTTCCGAACAAATTTACTTGTCCAAGATACAAATTTTTTGAATAAGTATTAAAACAATTTGAAAGGAAAAGATCATAAAATAATCTATAATATTAATAGGCTAGGCGATTTTTTGTTACCGATATTTTGTTCTATTATTTTATCCCGATTTTGACCAGACGTATATTATTTGAAAGGTATTTCTTTTTAGCTGTTCACCAGATTTACAGATTTTTAATTTTTTTCCTTTGTTTTGTGTAAATTGCATTTAAAGTTGCTACTAACACTTACATAAAATTATATATATGCTAATGAGTTTGTTAGTGAGTTTGTTATCTTCATTTACAATAATAATAAACTAAAAAAGTGTTGGTTTGTGAATTGGCTAAGTTGAAAATTAACGTTGCCTAGAAATTGCACTCGAATTTCGAGCGCTCGAATCTGCTAGTTTTAATAAATATATTTGACGATGACATTCGAAGAATGGTGAAATATTGGAAAATAAATTAAAATATTTTTATAATTAAAACGGACCTCGAGCTCGAGAATTTTTATTTATCAGCATTTGAAAGGTCGAAAAACTATAATCTTAAAATATATTTTTTAAGTTCAAGTTTCTTTTAAAAAAAATTTAAACAAGTAAGAAAATTATAGTCGGTCTAGACCGACTATACGATACCCTATACCATGCGTTTAGAGACCCTATCTCTTAGGCCCAACTAACTGGACATAGAAAATAAGCAAAAACCAAATTTGAGTGGGATTTTTATTAATTTTTTTGGCTGCAGATATGAAAAAGTTCATATCGGATGATATATCTATATAGGGACTTGGTCCAAAAATGGACCGATCCTGATCATATTTGGTAAAGTCTCTTGTATTTTTCAAAAACATATACAAACAAAATTTGAGAAGAATCAGTGCAATATTTTTGTTTTTTAATAGATTTAAGTGAAGATCGGGAAGCAGCTCTATATGGGGTCAAAGGGATCATTTTTGGACTACTCATTAATGGATGTAATGAACGCATACAAACCCAATTTGAGTAAGATCTATATGACAATTTGGATCTTATGGCAATTTATGTCGATTTCATATGGGTAATTTGTATGGGGGCTAGGTCTGAACATGGACCGATTCTCACCAATTTCAATAGCGTTCATCCCATGGCCAATAAAAGCTTACATACCAAATTTCATCAAAATATATTCATATTTGCGACCTGCAGTTTGATTACAAGGTTTACATGGACACACAGACACACAGACGGACGGACGGACGGACGGACGGACGGACATTGTTAAATCAACTCAGAAAGTGATTCTGATTCGATCGGTATAATTAAAGATGGGTCTAGGTCAAATATTTTTGGTTGTTACAAACAGCAGCACAAAGTCATTATACCCAAACCACATAGTGGTATAGGGTATAATAATATTTTTCCAAAAAATTAAATTTTTATACCCTATACCACTATGTGGCCTGGGTATAATGACTTTGTGCTGCTGTTTGTAACTACCAAAAATATTTGACCTAGACCCACCTTTAATATACCGATCGAATCAGAATCACTAATTGATTCGATTTAACGATGTCCGTCCGTGTGTCCGTCCGTCCGTCCGTCCGTCTGTGTGTCCATGTAAACCTTGTAATCAAACTGCAGGTCGCAAATATGAATATGTTTTGATGAAATTTGGTATATAAGCTTTTATCGGCCATAGGATAATCGCTATTGAAATTGGTGAGAATCGGTCCATGTTCAGACCTAGCCCCCATACAAATGACCCCTATGAAATCGACATAAATTGCCATAAGATCCAAATTGTCCTATACATCTTACTCAAATGGGGTTTGTATGCGTTTATTATATCCATTAACGAGTAGCCCAAAAATTATACCTATGGGACAACTCTTAGTCATAGGCCCCATATAGAGCTGCTTCCCGATCTTCACTTAAATTTATCAAAAAACAAAAATATTGCACTGATTCTTCTCAACTTTTGTTTGTATATATTTTTGCAAAATTCAAGAGATTTACCAAACATAGTCAGGATCGTTCATTTTTGGGCCTAGTCCCCATATATATATAGCATCCGAATTTTTTCATATCTACAGCCAAAAAAAATTAATAAAAATACCACTCAAATTTGGTTTATGCTTATTTTCCATTTCCAGTTAGTTGGGCCTATGAGATAGGGTCTCTAAACGCATGGTATAGGGTATCATATAGTCGGTCTCGACCGACTATAATTTTCTTACTTGTTTTCTTTGAAGTTATTTTTTTATAAAAAAAATTTTTGTGAAAGGTCGAAGGTTAAATAGTTTTTTCTGTCTCTAAAAAGGCAATGAAGAAGTTTATTGGATCCCAAAATAATATATAATTTTTAGCGTTTTTTATTTTATTTCAGAAATGTTGCTTGATTTAAAATTTTAAGATTTTCTTCAATACCATTTTTTTTTTTTTCATTTTAGAAATATATACCACAAAATATTTAAAAAAAATTATTTATTTATATTAATTACAATGCAAAGTAAATTTGTATACTAATTTGGGTCCAGGGATAAGCCGAGTGACGAAGACCATTTGGCTGGTTTTTGCAGCGTCAGACCAAAGCCTCTGGTGGGAATCGAACCCACGACCACGCTACTCACTTTCCAAAAATTTATTTTTCCGGGAAAATTTTTTTTTTTTTTAGTTTTTTCAAAAAGATTTATTGCTTCGAAATGCGAGTGCAAGTTCTAGGAAATTTATTTTTTTAGTTTCATAAATTATTTTATAAAACAATTCACTATTCAACACTTGGTTTATATCCAAAATAATTTTTCAATTCAACACAATTATTATTTTGAATGAAGAAAACAAGCCACTTTTTTTGCAAACACATTAACAAATTTAATGAACACACACATAGCATTGTATAAGTTTGTGAATGTGTTAGTAGCAATTTCAAATGCATTTTACTCCAAAAAAAAAATAATAATAATCTAGACGTTGCAAATCTGTAAGTATGGTGGGCAGCTAAAAAACAATACCTTTCAAACAAGCTACTTTTGATCAAAATCGGGAGAAAACTGTTTAACAAATCATCGGTCACAAGAAATCGCCTTACCTATTGATAGACTAGCAGATTCCAGCTATCGAAATTCGAGCGCAAATTCTAGGAAATTTTATTTTTTCATTAAATAAAGACCCTAAAAGTATGCTAATCAATTATAGCCAATTCAAAAAACAACACAAAAAACAAATACATTTTTATAACAAACCCATTAACAAATTTAATAAACACACACATAGCATATGTATAATTTTATGTATGTGTTAGTAGCAACTTTAAATGCAATTTACTCAAAATAAAAGAAAATATTTAAAAATCTGTAAATCTGCAAATCTGCAAATCGGCTAAAAAGAAATACATTTCAAATAATATACGTTTGGTCAAAATCGTGATAAAACTGTTTAACAAATCGTCGGTCACAAAAAATCGCCCTACCTATTAATATTATAGATACCACTATGTGGTCAGGGTATCATAAGTTTGAGCTGATGTTTGTAATTACCAAAAATATTGATTTAAACCCACCTTTTATTATACAGATCACGGTTTGAGTCGATTAAGCGATGTGCGTTTTTTTCCATACGCCCATCTGTGGGTCCATGTAAATCTCGTAATCAAACTACGCAAATATTAATATATTTTTATGAAAATTAGCATATAAGCTCTTATCGGCCATATGACGAGCGTTATTAAAACTGTTTAAAATCGGAGAATGTTCAGACCTAGGCCTCATACAAAAAAACCATCACATGGACTTAGATAAACATAACATCCAGATTATTAATTATATAAAGATCAAAATAAGTCTATGTATGTCTATTATGCCCTTTTATCAGTAGTCCACAAGAGTAGCGAGTTCAGCTTTATTAGGAAATATTTCAAAACGTCAAAATCTATGCACGTGTTATAGATAAATATGTTACGCCTGCCCAAAAATATATAAACATTTGCTGCTTGAATTTGACATTTCCAGCAATAGTTATCTACACCGGTGACAATTATATGAATTTTATTTCCACGTCACTGTGCTAAGGCTATGTACATTAGTTTGTCATTCCATTTGCAACGCATCGAAAAATGAAAAGGTACATATTTTATTTATCCTTATAACAATTCGAGTCGATATAGCGATGTCCGTCCGTCCATCCGTCTATCTGTTGAATTAACGCTCATTCACACAATATACCATCTACTTTTAGTTATAGTCCCCATATATAGCTAGTCCCCAACCTTCACTTAAATCTGTAACACATATATATATGTATATATATATTGCATAGATTATTTTAACTAAATTTGGTCATGATCGGCCCATTTTTTGACCTAGTCCCCATATAAAAATAACATCAGGTAATAACTTTTTCATATCTGTACGCTAAAAATTAACAACAATAGCACAAAAATGGGGTTAATGCTTATTTTGTATATCCAGTTATTGCCTCAACAAAGCTGGATCGAAGACCCTGTCTCGAAACACATGGCATATAGTATTTTACAGCCGTTCTGGGCCGACTATAATTTTTTTACTTGCATTTATTTAATGCACCTATTTTGTTGAAAAATTAATTTTTTTTTTTTTTAAATACTTAGTACTATTTTTTAAATTTAACTATTTTCTTAAGAAAAGAAAAATTTTTCTAAAAGTATTAAAACAATTTGAAGGAAAAAATATTTAAAACAGTTTCAGTACGTTAAATTTCTAAATTTCTTTTTTTTTTCTTTCTTGATAATGTAAAATATATCTTTCAGAAAAAATTTTAAAAATTTTTTATAATATAAAAAAAATTTTTTTTTGTGAAGTAGAAAGAAGAAGATAATAAACTTTATTTCTGATTCTTCATTTTTTATTTTTCATTTTTCATGTTTAATTTTTCAGTTTTCATTTTTCATTTTTCAAAACGTTTTTATCTCCAAACACTTCCTAATGAAATCTTGCCTTCATCTTATCTCCACACACTTCCTAATCTTTCCACCAATACAATCATTCCTCACACCGTTTTTGTCTTACTCTGTTTTTGTGACTGTATTGTGAAATAGACTTTAACACATAAAAAAGTATGTGCCTGACTATTAAAGGCGAAGTTTGAAAGGGCTTTGCGGCGAACACATTAAGCGTTTTCGTACAGATATTTGTATTCTGAAAGTGAAATGCGAAAATTTCAACTTCTTGAAATATTCTCGCACATAATCACTATTAAGCTGAGATATTATGCTTATAAAAATTTCAATGTATTTCAGCATCAATTCTGGCTCTGCCTTTTTTAACACTAATTAAATATTTTACTTTTTAATCAATATTTAAACATGTATTTACTACCTTAAGTATGGGATACATGTTTGAATTTCACTTAGCATCTAGCTGGACTTTCAACACCCACCCATTTTCACACACACACACACATGCAGATGGTCATTTGATCACTTTTGCCACAAACCATTATAAATCATTGAATTGACATATTGTTTGGCTGGGGACATTAAAAACAATAACGAATGAAAACGTGCGTCGCCTTTCATATTATTTTACAATGAAAAATTGTTTGCACAATTTTTCAATTTGTTCACATGTATTTATTAATAACAACAACAAATGAACGAATGAACGGACTTATGATTCAGGCAGCCATCGTAGAGTAGTCAACAGCTAAAGCCACATGTAAACGTTTTGCGGAAAATTAATGGCCAATACTTGTTATGAATCAGTTTTGTTTTTTTTTTTTTAATTTATTTTTTTTTTTCATTATTTTCTTTTAAGTAATAAATCGAGCGGGCAATTGGTCAGGTTTAATTAAGTCTTGTTTTTATTTTGTAAATTTTTCATTAATGAAGGATGTGTAATTTTTCAAAAATATAATTTATTCAAAGATTTTTGGCCTATTTAAACTTGTTGTAATGAAGTCGTTTTATAAAGTATACTTTTAGGATATTCTGATTTATTTTTTTTGTTCTTTTGATTTATTTTCTTTTTTCATTTGCTTTTTTATATAAACATTGTATGTTTTCAAAAAAAGTTTTTGTTTTCCTGTACTTTATTGTTCTGTTTTTTCTTTTTTTGAGCAAAACTTTTCTTTTGCTAGTTTGGTCATAAAGTCTTATTAGTATATAATGCTTTGAAAAAATAATACAATGTTCTTTCAATGATCCTTTAACTTGACGCAATATAAAATTTTTGTAGCTATATTTAAAAAAAAATTTTTTTTATAGTTTTCCTTAGAGTTGTTGTAGTCATCATTGTTGCTCGATAAAGTCAACAACATTTTTCACAATTGTCGTCTAAGAAATGAAGCAAAACAAAAAAAAAAACTCTCTAGAAAATAACAAAATTGTTAAATAAACCATTTCTGCTGCTACAATTGAAACTTCTGATTAAAATGTAGAATACTTTTCTTTTGTTGCAAGTTATGTTGTTTTTCTATTATATGAACGCATTGTTATTGAAATGGTACTTCGGCCATGATTAAAGAGTTTGAAGAGCTAACTCTGTTAAGATTAAAGTGAGAAATCTAAAGAAATGGTTATACTTTAGAAGCAGCCTTTGGAATTTGGAATTTTGGAAAATATGGAAATAAATTTTAAGAATATTCTATAATTTTTTTTTTAAATAGATCCCTTTTTCAAACAAGTTTTAAAATTGTAACTTTAATTGAAAAAGTTTTTGAATAAAAATGTGTTAATTTCTTTTAAAAAAAAGTACTATTTGCTTTAGAAAGTACCATTTAAAATAAAACTAGCAGATTCCAGCCCTCGAAATTGGAGCGTAAATTCTAGGAAATTTTATTTTTTCATTAAATAAAGACCCTAAAAGTATGCTAATCAATTATAGCCAATTCAAAAATCAACACAAAAAACAAATTCGTTTTTATTGCAAACACATTAACATATTTAATAAAAACACACATAGCACTGCATAATTTTATTTATGTGTTAGTGGCAACTTTAGATGCAATTAACTCAAATTAAGGGCAAAAATTTAAAAATTTGTAAGTCTGCAAATCGGCTTAAAAGAAAAACCTATCAAATGATATACACTGGGTCAAAATCGGGGCAAAACGATAGAACAAAACATCAGTCACAAGAAATCGCCTAGCCTATTAATATTGTAGATTCTATATATTTTTTTTTAAAGTAGATCCATTTTTCAAACAAGTTCTGAAATTGTAGCTTTGATTGAAAAAGTTTTTGAATAAAAATGTGTTAATTTCACTTAAAAAAGTACTATTTGCTTTAGAAAGTACCACTTAAAAAGCAAGCTACTTTTTTGAAATTTAAATTAAAGAAAAATTTTTTAGCAAATGTCTAACTCCTTAAATAGGAAAATTTCTAAAACTATGTTTAAGTATTAATTCGAAAAAAGTACTATTTCCTAAAAAGTACTATTTCCGAAAAGGTACTATTTCCAAAAAAGTACTATATTTTCAAAATAGAACTAAAAATTACTTTAAAAAAGATTTAACCATTACAAAACGAGTAAGATAATTATAATCGATCTAGGTCGACTACACGAAAACCTATACCATGCGTTTCGAGAGAGGGTCTTGAATACAACTTTGCTGAGGCAATAACAGGATATAGAAAATATTATTAACTCTTCTGTTTGTAAGAAGGTCCCTGGGGACCTTTTTGATTTTCAAACTCTCACAGCTTCTTAATGTTGTATGGGTTGAATACTCGAACCCCACATGTATTCCAAGAAAAAAGTGTGCTAAATATACTAAAGCTGGCTTTGAAGTAACACGAGCAATTGTTTACATTTTATTGAGGTTCAATGACTTTTAGTATGTGGATTAGTGAAAAGGTCCCTACGGACTTATACTGTTATTAAAACAAAAATATAATGAATTTTGTTGAATTGTGGTTTTTTATTAACCTGTATTTCTTTCTTCAATTGTATGCCTGCTAAGGAACTGGGACCATGGGACCAACCCATGCTCCAATATACAAAGCCACATTAACATATGACAATCAATGTTCATCAAAAAATGTATTCATTCGCTTTGATAATGCAAATAAGCGACGGGAGTGATTAATCAACAGTAAAACTGCTGTTATTGACAATGCTTGGCAAATGTTGCAGGGCAATTTGGTGGTAGCTTACACGATTCGGTGACCAAGTAATTATTCCCATAAACAGGCACCACACGGTTTCAAAATACAATTCGTCTTAACGGATTAAAGATAATTTTGAAAGATACAAAAGCGGAAAAACTAAATATTTTTGTCTTTGTAGGTAGTGGCCGTTATGCCAGCTATGTCGTGTGGAGTACGGACGTAGCGTTAAACGGGAGCGTATTGATTTACTTGCAACAAAGCAGTTTGTGTTGAGCATTCAACATTGCTTCATCGTTGCAATATCTGGAATACACTCAAATTTGAAAATTAGCAATAAGCATCACAACAGTCATTTGTTTAATTTTTCCATGTATTTTAATCTGTAATATTAATAGGCAAGGCGATTTCTTGTGACCGATGTAACTTTGTCAGTTTTAAACCGATTTTGCCCAAGCATACCACATTTGAAAGGTATATCTTTTTAGCTGTCCACCAGATTTACAGATTTGCACCGTCTGGAACATTTTTTTTTTGATTAAATTCATTTATACTTGCTACTAACCCATACGTACAATTATACAATGCTGAGTGTGTGTTTAAAAAAATTTGTTAATGTGTTTAAAAAGCTCTGTGTTGAATAAAAAATAATTTTGGACTTAAACCAATAACGAAAATAACGCAATCGAATTCCATTATAATATTGTAATTGCATATTGAATTGTGAATTGCATAAAATTATCACACTTTTAGGTAGCATACAAGGTGGTTCAAATACTTTTAGGCTCTTTTTTCTGTGTGTTCAACAAATATTAATAATGAAATAACTTTAATGAATTAAATAGATTGAAAAAACATTGAAAGAAATAAATTGAATGAAAAAAAAATTTCCTAGAATTTGTGTATGAATTTCGAAGCCTTATAGGTCCCTGCGGACCTTTTCACTATTTTAAGGCCATCGGGAGACTCACTAATCGGAGGGTTGATTTGTGTCATGCAGATATGAAAATGTTTATAGATGATGTTATTTTTTTATATGGAGACTAGGTCAAAAAATGGACCGACCGATCATGACCATATTTCGTAAAGTCACTTAGATTACTCAAAACCACATATAAATTAAAATTTGAGAAAGATCTATGCAATATTTTTTTTTTGATAAATTTAAGTAAATGTCGGGAAGCAGGTTTGTATGGGAACTGTATGTCTAATAAACACATATAAACAACTTTGACTGATATCTTTATGATAGTCCGCATCTTAGGATATATATCCATATAGTATAAGGGTTAGGTCTGAACATGAATCAATTTTCACCAATTTCCATACCCATTGTCCTACGGCCGACGAAAGTGTATAGACCAACTTTCACCATAATAGATTTGTATTTATATTTGGTAGTTACAAACATCAGTACAAACTCATTCCCTCAGATAGTAGTACAGGGTATAAATAATATTTTTTTTAAAGTTAGTATTTCTATAAATAAAAATTCTATATCTTTAAAAAACAATACCATATCTATAAATAATAATTATTTTTTTAATCAGGGGGCAAATCGTCGCATTCGATATCGAGTAAAATAAATCGAAATTCCATAGCTATAATATTAATAGGCTAGGCGATTTCTTGTGAACGATGTTTTGTTCTACCATTTTATCCCGATTTTGACCAAACGTATATTATTTGAAAGGTATTTCTTTTTAGCCGTTTTGCGGATTTACAGATTTTTAAATTTTTTCCTTTATTTTGAGTAAATTGCATTTAAAGTTGCCACTCACACATACATAATATTACACATATGCTATGTGTGTTTTATTAAATTTGTTAATGTGTTTGTTAATAAGTTTGTTATCTTCATTCACAATAATAATAAACCATAAAAGTGTTGGTTTGTGAATTGGCTAAGTTGAAAAATGAAGCTGCCTAGAAATTGCACTCGAATTTCGATTGATGGAATCTGCTAGTTTTGGTTTATTATTTAAAGAAGACGGACAATCGTCACTCTTACTATTAACTGTGATAGAGTAAAATTACTCTTAGTATTTTATTTTGAAAAATAAAAAATTAATTCGATTGCAAAATTTCGATAACGAATGAGATGATTCGACCCCAGGTGTTTCTTTTTATACCCTATACCACTATGTGGTTTGGGTATAATGACTTTGTGCTGCTGTTTGTAACAACCAAAAATATTTGACCTAGACCCATCTTTAATTATACCGATCGAATCAGAATCACTTTCTGAGTTTATTTAACAATGTCCGTCCGTCCGTCCGTCCGTCTGTGTGTCCATGTAAAGCTTGTAATCAAACTGCAGGTCGCAAATATGAATGTATTTTGATGAAATTTGGTACATAAGCTTTTATCGGCCATGGGATGAACGCTATTGAAATTGGTGAGAATCGGTCCATGTTCAGACCTAGCCCCCATACAAATTACCCATATGAAATCGACATAAATTGCCATAAGATCCAAATTGTCATATAGATCTTACTCAAATTGGGTTTGTATGCGTTCATTACATCCATTAATGAGTAGGCCAAAAATGATCCCTTTGACCCCATATAGAGCTGCTTCCCGATCTTCACTTAAATCTATTAAAAAACAAAAATATTGCACTGATTCTTCTCAAATTTTGTTTGTATATATTTTTGCAAAATACAAGAGACTTTACCAAACATGATCAGGATCGGTCCATTTTTGGACCAAGTCCCTATATAGATATAGCATCCGATATGAACTTTTTCATATCTGCAGCCAAAAAAATTAATAAAAATCCCACTCAAATTTGGTTTTTGCTTATTTTCTATGTCCAGTTAGTTGGGCCTAAGAGATAGGGTCTCTAAACGCATGGTAGAGGGTATCGTATAATCGGTCTAGACCGACTATAATTTTCTTACTTGTTTAAAACTGTTTTTTTGATCGATTCTTTTTACGTTTGAAAAATTCTGGTTCTTTAAAAAGTAAAATTTTTTTAAGAAAGTACTTTTTAAATGCATTAAAAAAAAGTTCAGGGAAAAGTACTTAAAATAATTTCCCTGTGATTGATTCTAATAACTTAATTTTTTAATGTTTAAATATATAAATTTTAATTAAAAACAAAACAATTTTTTAATAATAATAATTTTTAGAAGAGTTCTGTTTCTTTTAATACAAATATTCTTTTAATATATCACACTTATTTTTATTTGAACAAATTATTAAATTTTAAAAAATCAAGAAAAAAAGTACTAAGCTTTCCTATGATTATGTTGACCAAATATTTTTCTTAAATTTTGTTTAAATTTTTTGAGAAATGCAAATCAAAATTTCCTCCAAAAATTTTCACATATTATCCTTTTTTTTTTTTTTGGATATCTCAAAATGTATTTCTTAATAAAATACATTGCCTAAAAGCAATGAAGAAGTTCCCAAGATATCAAGGCTCTTATTTTGTACCTTATGCGTTTGCATTTTTTTGGAGTTTGTATAGAAACGTTTCGAAATTTAAAATGAAAGTTTTTGATTCTAAATTTTTAAGTAAATTATTTTATTTGCTATAAAATTTCTATGTCATCGATTTTGACAAATGCTTCTTACAAGCGCAAATGGCCCAGTGTACACATTAAGATTTTGTCAGTAATTTACTTCTATTACATACATAGATCTGATTTGTTCCAACTTAACATTGTTTCATTTTAAAATTAAAATTTTTTTTTTTGTAATCAATATATATTTATTTAATTTATTTTCAAATTTTATATGGCAACCCTAAAAGCGTTTACTACCATAATTTACAAAATTTGGTGTATACCTTGAAAATGAGGGACTTCTTTTTCATAAGAAAATAATGCACACATTATTTAAAGTCTAGCGGAAACAATAAGATATATCCGTAGATTCCTTTAAAATCAAAATCATGTGAGTCTGAATATCTAGTAAATAAAGATTTTTTATGGCACTTTTTTAAAATCAAACAGAAAGCGTATTTATGTATCACTTATAGCAATCAACTGCAGGGGCTCTGCTAATGTAAAAATATTTATTATTATTTATTATTTTAACTGGTTAATTTTTAATTTTTAATTTTTCGTTTTTCATTTTTATTTTTCATTTTTTAATTTTCATTTCTCATTATTTATTTTTTATTTTTTACATTTGTAATTTTTTATTTATAATTTTTTATTTTTCATTTTTATTTTTTTTTTATTTCTCATTTTTTAATTTTCATTTTTAATTTTTTATTTTTCATTTTTCATTTTTAGTTTTTTATTTTTTATTTTTCTATTTTATTTTTTGTTTTTTATTATTTAATTTTCGTTTTTCATTTTTTATTTTTCATTTTTATTTTTTGTTTTTTATTTTTTAATTTTCGTTTTTCATTTTTTATTTTTCATTTTTTATTTCTCATTTTCCATTTTTTATTATTATATTTTATTTCTTATTTTTGATTTTCATTTTTAATATTTCATTTTTCATTTTTTATTTTTCGTTTTTCATTTTTAATATATCATTTTTCATTTTTTCTTTTTTATTTTTAATTCTGCATTTGTAATTTTTCTTTTTTATTTTTCAATTTTTCATTTTTCATTTTTAACTATTATTTTTTCCTTTTTAAAATTTTTATTTTTTATTTTTTATTTATAGTTTTTTATTTTTTATTTTTAATTTTTAATTTATAATTTTTAATTATTATTTTTCGTTTTTTATTCTTCGCTTTTCATTTCTAATTTTTTATTTTTCGTTTTAAATTTTTAATTTTTAATATTTCATTTTTTATTTTTCGTTTTTAATTTTTCATTTTTTATTTTTAATTTTTTATTTTTCGTTTTTCATTTTTAATTTTTAATATTTAATTTTTTTATTTTTCGTTTTTATACCCTATACCACTATGTGGTTTAGGTATAATGACTTTGTGCTGCTGTTTGTAACAACCAAAAATATTTGACCTAGACCCATCTTTAATTATATCGATCGAATCAGAATCACTTTTTGAGTTGATTTAACAATGTCCATCCGTCCGTCCGTCCGTCCGTCCGTCTGTGTGTCCATGTAAACCTTGTAATCAAACTGCAGGTCGCAAATATGAATACATTTTGATGAAATTTGGTACATAAGCTTTTATCGGCCATGGGATGAACGCTATTGAAATTGGTGAGAATCGGTCCATGTTCAGACCTAGCCCCCATACAAATTACCCCTATGAAATCGACATAAATTGCCATAAGATCCAAATTGTCATATAGATCTTACTCAAATTGGGTTTGTATGCGTTCAGTACATCCATCCATGAGTAGTCCAAAAATGATCCCACTGGCCCCGTATAGAGCTGCTTCCCGATCTTCATTTAAATCTATTAAAAAACAAAAATATTGCACTGATTCCTCTCAAATTTTGTTTGTATATATTTTTGCAAAATACAAGAGACTTTGCCAAATATGATAAGGATCGGTCCATTTTTGGACCTAGTCCCCATATGGATATAGCATCCGATATGAACTTTTTCATATCTGCAGCCAAAAAAAAATAATAAAAATCCCACTCAAATTTGGTTTTTGCTTATTTTCTATGTCCAGTTAGTTGGGCCTAAGAGATAGGGTTTCTAAACGCATGGTATAGGGTATCATATAGTCGGTCTAGACCGACTATAATTTTCTTACTTGTTAATTTTTGATTTTTTATTTCTGATTTTTTATTTTTCATTTTTTATTTTTCATTTTTCGTTTTTAATACTTCATTTTTCTTTTTTCTTTTTTAATTTTTAATTTTTTATTCTTCACTTTTAATTTTTCATTTTTCATTTTCTATTTTAAATTTTTAATTTTTCTTTTTATACCCTCCACACCTCAGTGGCAGAGGGTATATATAGGTTTGTCATTCCGTTTGTAACGCATCGAAATAAATTCCTGAGACCCCCAAAAAATTATATTTTCTTGATCTTTATAACAAGGAAAGTTGATTTACCGATGACTGTCTGTCCGCCTGTCCGCCTGTCTGTGGAAATCACGATCACGCCGTCAATGTCTAAGCTAGACCGTTCGTTTTTGTATAAAATCGTTTATTGACATCCCAAAGGAGTTGCTGTTTAAAATCGTCAAAATCGGTCAAAGGGTTCACAATCTATCAATGAAACTTTGAAAAAACTCTTGAAAAAATACAATTTTTCAGTGTGTTTGTTGTTTTTCTTAAGATATGTTGTATATGTTGTAATTCTTCGTATTGTTGAATTCATTACAGTTGTGTGTATATAAATACTGCACGTGTCATATTGGCCTAAGGAAGTTTTACCACATATTTTTTTATCATTAAAATTAAATATTAAAAATTAAAAATTAATAAAAAATAAAAAATGAAAAATGGAAAGTGAAAAATTTAAATGGAAAATGGAAAATGAAAAATGGAAAATGAAAATTGAAAAACGGAAAATGAAAATTGAAAATTGAAAATTGAAAAATGGAAAATGAAAAATTGAAAATTAAAAATGGAAAATGAAAAATGAAAAATGAAAAATTGAAAATCGAAAATGAAAAATTGAAAATGAAAAATGGAAAATGAAAAATGAAAAATGGAAAATGAAAATTGAAAAATGGAAAATGAAAAATGAAAATTGAAAATTGAAAAATGGAAAATTGAAAATGAAAAATGGAAAATGAAAAATGAAAAATTGAAAATCGAAAATGGAAAGTGAAAGATGGAAAATGGAAAATGGAAAATGAAAAATGGAAAATGAAAAATGGAAAATGAAAAATGAAAAATTAAATATTAAAATGAAAATTAAAAATTATAAATTAAAATGGAGAATGAAATTTTAAAAATGAAAAATGAAAAATTAAAAAGGAAAAATGAAAAGTTAAAAATGAAAAACTGAAAATTAACAAGTAAGAAAATTATAGTCGGTCTAGCCCGACTATACGATACCCTATACCATGGTTAAGAGACCCTATCTCTTCAGTCCAACTAACTGGATATAGCAAATATGCATAAACCAAATTTGAGTGTCATTTTTATTAATTTTTTTCGCTGCAGATATGAAAAAGTTTATATCGGATACTATATTTAAATGGGGACTAGGTCGAAAAATGGACCGATCCTGACCATATTTGGTAAAGCCACTTATATTTTGAAAAAGTATATACAAACCAAATTTGAGAAAAATCTGTGCAATATTTTTGTTTTTTGATAGATTTAAGTGAAGATCGGGAAGCAGCTCTATATGGGACCTATGACTAAGAGTTGTCCAATAGGGATCATTTTTGGACTACTGATTAATGGATGTAATATATACATACAAACCCAATTTGACTAAGATTTGTATGATAATTTGGGTCTTATGGCAATATATGTTGATTTCATAGGGGTCATTTGTATGGGGGCTAGGTCTGAACATGGACCGATTCTCACCGATTTCAACAGCGTTCATCCCATGCCCGATGGAAGCTTATACACCAAATTTCATCAAAATATATTCATATTTGCGACCTGCAGTTTGATTACAAGCTTTACATGGACACACAGACGGACGGACGGACGGACGGACATCGTTAAATCGAATCAGATAGTGATTCTGATTCGATCGGTATAATTAAAGATGGGTGTATGTCAAACATTTTTGGTTGTTACAAACAGCAGCACAAAGTCATTATACCCAAACCACATAGTGGTATAGGGTATAAAAATGGAAAATAAAAAATTAAAAATAAAAAATGAAAAATTTAAAATAAAAAATGAAAAATAAAAAAAAAAAGAAAAATGAAAATTAAAAAATTATAAATAAAAAAATAAAAATGTAAAAAAAAAAATAAATAATGAGAAATAAAAAATGAAAAAAAAGAAATAAAAAATGAGAAATCATTTTTTAATTTTTTTATTTTTAGTTTTTTATTTTTCATTTTTTATTTTTCGTTTTTCATTTTTAATTTTTTATTTTTCATTTTATATTTTTTATATTTCATTTCCAAAAAGGTTATTACATATCATAATTTTTCACCAATGCAATCATAGTCACACCGATTTTGTCTTACTTCTTACGCATTTTTTGTGATTGTATTGTGAAATAGATTTTTACCCCCCTGTGCGTATAGATGTTTACACATCAAAAACCGCCCATCTTTTGCGGCTATGAACGAGCCACGCCAATTTCTGGTATTTTCAACTGGTAGAGCGTGTTCTAGTAAGGACATTCTCCATCGATTGACACGAACGGCAGTCAAGGTCTGATAGATTCAAAATTTCCTTCCGATATTCAAAAAAAAGTTTTAAACTGGTTGCATATCAAATGGCCGAGCATTATCATGATGCATAATGATTGCCTCAAGTCTGGCTTTTACTGGCGATAGTTTTTCTTTCAGTGTTGGGTTCCAGCGCATCAAACCAGTAATTATGATATAAAACACTACTTCTTTTTGAAATGATGAAGAATTATTTCAGATATCATAAATCGCCTTTTGACGTCACTAACATTCAACATATAGTAGATGAATCCCAATGATTTAAGGCGCTTAAATTTAAATTATAGGAGAAAAAAAGCAAAACTATCTGCAATCGCTGTGTATTTGGCACGCACGTTGGCATATTTGTACCTCAAACAAATTAGTTATGTTTTTTGCACTTTGGCAAATTGGCACATAATAAAACCGAAAATCATTTGACATAGCTTAGACATGAAGGTAGTCCAATTTGATACGGTTCAGGCTACACCATAAGTGCTGCATTTAGTGTAGCACTTTTAAACTTTTCAGGTATGCCTGAAATTTGGTTCACTGATAGTATATTTGAAAAACAAGAAATTATTGCTAAAGAGGCAGAAAAAATGGAACATTTTCAATAAAAAGTATTTGATAAATAACTACAGTCTGTCAAGAAAGTGTTTTCACATAACAAAAATTTTGTCGTTTTAGCTTTTTTTTTTAAATACAGTTTTCCTTTTTGGTTTTAATATAGTTTAGAATTATTTCTAAATCATCGCCCTTCAAACTAACTGAGGGAAAAAAAGGGGAAAAAGTTAGTTTAGCAAAAAAGTGCATTAAATAAGAAAATTTTTTGCTAACGGTTAATTACTTTCAGAATTACTTTCCGAGTCGCTTAAGCGATGTCCATCCGTCTGTCCGTTTGTGTTTGTCATTTAAGCCTTGTAGTCAAAATACAATTCGCAAATATGAGTACATAAACTTCTTTAAATATTAGGATGAACGCTGTAGAATTGTAGGAAATGGGTAAAATCGGTGCATGTTCACACCTAGTCCCCATACAAATGTTTCCCGATATTCACTTAAACTTATCAAAAACAAAACTATTGCACAGATCTTTCTCAAATTTGGTTTGCATGTATTTTTTGCAAAGAGTAAGTGACGTTGCATTATATGGTCAGGATCGACCTAGTCGCCATATAAATATAGTATCCGATATGAACTTTTTCAGATCTGCAGTCAAAAAAAGTTATTAAACTTTCCACTCAGGTTCGGTTTAAGCTTATTTTCTATACATAGTATAGAATAATTTTCTTAATTGTTTTTTTATCTATTATATTAATAGTCTAGGTGATTTCATGTGACCGATGTTTTATTCTACCGTTTTATCCCGATTTTGACCAAACATATATTATTTCAAAGGCATTTCTGTTTAGCTGTTCACCAGATTTACAGATTTTTAAATTTTTTCCTTTGTTTTGAGTAAATTGCATTTAAAGTTGCTACTAACACATACATAAAATTATAAAATGCTATATGTGTGTTTATTAAATTTCTTAATGTGTTTGTTAATGAGTTTGTTTTCTTCATTCACAATAATAATAAACCAAAAAAGGGTTGGTATGTGAATTGGCTAAATTGAAAAATAAAGTTGCCTAGAAATTGCACTCGAATTTCGAGCGCTGGAAGCTGCTAGTTTGTATTAATATTTCAAATGTACGAATACTTTTTTTATGAATATTTTTCTTTACTTTTATTTTTCAACGACATAAGATTTGTTAAATTAAATAAATTTAAAGAAAAAATAATAATAAATAGCTTACAAATATATCTAAAAAAAATAAATTCAGCTTAGTTAATTTTATCCTAACTTTTTTGTAGTATGATAGTTTTAATTTTAGGTGTACGAACACTTTTCCATGTAAGTGTATATTTTCGATAAAAACTTTTTTATTAGACTACTGATGTTTTTTTGCGAGACAAGAGCTTTTTTGTGACTAAAATTTAAACCTTTTTCTGAAATTTCTAGCTTTTTCTGCTTTAGTTAACTTGAAAACTCCTTATTTTTATTTTTGCTTAGATTTCTTACGTACCCCTTTTTGGTCGCCTCTGAAAAACTACGGCACTTTATGCCTATTAATTTTGTTCCAAACCAAAAAAAAGGTGCTAAAAAAACATAACCTAACTCTACATTACAACAAGTTGTCTATTTGACCATAACCATGGTCAAAGTTCAAATGATTTCATGTGGTTGGTCACAGGCAATAAAGAAAGTATTACATAAACTAAACTACAGGTTGAGGTAATCGAAGAGAGCCAGCCACAGAGCCAATGGATGACTGATAAATGATCATTATCATGATGTGGCCATGTAGCATAATAATAATGTTGGCCACATCTTGTTGTTGTTGTTGTTCGTTTGCTTATTGTTCGTAATATACACACACTGTTGCAATCGCAATCAATACAACACACTTTATCACTATTACAGATTTTTTTTATAACAAACGACTTTGCCGCCACCCACCTTTCGAGGCTTATGGGAGCAATAGCAACAAAAGTTATAGAGCGACCAGACCGACCGACCCTAAGGTGGTATTTTTCAGTTAACTGTGTGGTTAATATATGTATGGTCAATGAATAAATGGATACCTACAATGTTTTTGTAGTTGTTTTTTCTGCTTTTGTTGCACTTTTATAACAAAAAATGTGTTTCCAACAATTGTTTAGTTACTTAGAATTACAACCAGTGCATTAGACGAGACGTATTTTTGTACGAGTAGCAGTGTTTGAGTTTGTTATAAAGTTTTGCTATGCAAGTCTTGCATTGTTGTTCTGAAGTTTTTTTTTTTAATTTTATTTCATGTTTTTTTTGTTCTGAGTTTTTTTTTTTTGTTTTGTATAATATCCAATATAATGTTTCCCAGCACACGTTTTTAGAGCCTATAACATTCTAAGGATAGAGTGTAATCAGTTTGTGTTGTTGTTTGTTACTTCGAAAAATGCTGGAGCTAGACGCATATTTTATTGTACCGATGGACTCAGAATCACTCTTGAGTGCAAATTCTAGGAAAACTTACTTTTTCATTTAATAAATAATTTTATAAGATCCTAAAGGTATGCTAATCAATTTAGGCATTTCACAATTCAAAACTATTTAAATAACATTCGTTAAATTTCATTATAAATATTTGTTGAACATACAGAAGATATATGTGGTCACAAGCAATAACCGCCTAAGTAGAAAATCATAAACCTTGTAATCAAACTAAATGCACTTTTAAAAAGAGGGGTTACCTTACGGGCTATTTTGGTCAATAATCTGTTTTTATGTGTAAATAAAAAATGCACTTTACTCCAAAAAAATATTGCAAGAGGTGCAAATCTATAAATATGGTGGACAGTTAGAAAGAAATACCTTTCGGTGACAAGAAATCTCCTTGTATATTAATATTATTGATTACATAAATTAACTCTTTAAAACACCTCGGGACCATATGACCTACGTATGGAAATTGAACTTCAGGGCGATAATATCAATTGATTTATTTTTGATTTCCCCTTTAAATTTAACTTTATAAAAACATTTTTGTTTAAAAATATTTTTAAAATAAAAAATTGCATTTTCAGGTCTTCTTGCAAATATATAAAGGATTACAAATGCAAAATATTGTAGGTATCTCTGTTTACATTTGACGAAAGCAGCGTTTTTATATCAGCGCTTTTTGATAAAAATTTTTTTTGCCACGTATTTAACTTTTAGGTTGAATTTTTTATATTTTCCTATTTATTTTTTTGGCTGAAATATTAACTTTGCGATTAAGTCAATATACAGATATTCTAAACTGGGCCCTTTTAGGGTAAAAAGTCGATTTTTTTAAAATTTTCTTAACATAAATTATTACAACAATAAAAATTTGCGCAAGGAATTTTAATAGAAATTAGTAATACTAACAGAGCCCAGTCCTCGAAATTTGAGTGCAAATTCTAGGAAATTTTATTTTTTAATTAAATAAATAATTTTATAAGAGCCCAAAGGTATGCCAATCAATTTATGCAATTCACAAATCAAAACTTTTTAAATAACATTCATTAAATTTCATTATAAATATTTGTTGAACACACAGAAGATATCTGCGGTCACAAGCCATAACAGCCTAAGTAGAAAATCATGCTTTGGAGAAAAATAACTGTTTCTATAAATATAATGGGGCTTCACTTTTTAAAAAACAGTGTTAGAGAAATGGGGATTTCACGTAAATATAAATTTTTTTTGGTAGAATATCTTAGCATACATAACTCAAATCGCTCTTAAGTCGACTTAGGCCGTTATCGCTTGTGACCACAGATATATAAATTGGTTTGTTGATAAATAATTTTAAAGAAGCCTACAGGTATGCTAATAAATTTTAGCCAATCCACAATTCAACACAGCGCTTTTGATATTTCGAATAAATAGTTATACACACACAGTTTGTGTTTTATATATGTATTAGTTGCAACTTTAAATGAGCATTAGTTTAAAAAAAAATGTTCCAGACTGGTGGACAGATGAAAAGAAATACCTTTAAAATGAGGTATGCTTGGTCAAAATGGGTTATTAACTACAATTTTTATATCGGTCACAAGAAAACCCATTGCCTATTAATATTATATATATGTTTTATTGTAAAAAATAGTATTCTTAACGTTATCTATAATATTAATAGACTAGGCGATTTTTTGTGACCGATGTTTTGTTCTACCGTTTTATCCCGATTTTGACCAAACGTATATTATTTGAAAGGTATTTCTTTTTAGCTGATTTGCAGATTTACAGATTTTTAAATTTTTTACTTTATTTTGAGTAAATTGCATTTAAAGTTGCTACTAACACATACATAAAATTATACAATGCTATGTGTGTGTTTATTAAATTTGTTAATATGTTTGTAATAAAAATGAGTTTGTTTTTTTGTGTTGACTTGTGAATTGGCTATAATTGATTAGCATACCTTCAGAGTCTTTATTTAATGAAAAAATAAGATTTCCTAGAATTTGCACTCGAATTTCGAGGGCTCGAGGGCGGGAATCTGCTAGTACAAATTATGCCTTTAATATTCTTGGGATCGATATGACCCCCTTATGTAAATCGGTCTTCAGGAAGAAAATGTTTATCGATTCTTTTTTTTCATTTCCCCTTTAAATTTTACTTTACAAAAAAAGCATTTGTAGTATACAAATTTATTTTGTGTAGGAAGTACCACACCCACTTTTTCCATAACGCCCACTTTTGAGTCAATTACTCACATCAAAATATTATGGACTAATCATAACTTTTAAGATTCTAGCATTTATAGAACTCCAGAAATATTATTTTCTATAAAAGGTGCCACGCCCACTGGTCCGATCTCAACTATTTTTGGCACCACTACTCACATTAATATTCAATCAACTCACACGAAGTTTACAGACTGTTTCTGTCATACCATTCTAGAGTTATTATTATAAAAAATGTCTTTGTATAAGAGGTGCCACGTTCACCGGGACTACTCAAATTGGTAACCAGTGTACTAGTAAAATGTTTCAGTACTCTTGCGATCATTGAACTTGAGATATCTATAATATTAATAGGATAGGCGATTTCTTGTGACCGATGTAAGTTTCACAGTTTTACCCCGATTTTGACAAAAAAATTATCATTCGAAAGGTACTTCTTTTTAGCTGTTAACCAGATTTACAGATTATCATCGTCTGGAAAATTTTTTTGGAGTTATGATCGTTTAAAGTTGCTACTAACACATACATAAAACTATAAAATGCTATGGGTGTATTTATTAAATTTATTAATGTGTTTGTGTTAATGTTTAGAATTTGTTTTCTTCATTTAAAATGAGATGAATTGTGAAGCATATCTTTAGGGTCTTTATTAAATGAAAAAATAAAATTTCCAAGAATTTGCACTCGAATTTCGAGCGCTGGAATCTGCTAGTTAGTTGTTATTAATTATTAGTTATTAGTTATTATTATTGTTATTAGTGCCATGCCCACTTGACATGTCCCACAAAATGTAGCCTAAATTTTCTTCCGTAAAAAGTCAGAAATGGACCAAATTTCAAAAATATTATATACTTGACCAAATTCAGTTTATAAATGTCTATTTCCTGTTACTTCATATATAAATATAATCTCCTTTTAGTCTTAGTTCCCATATAAGTTGCTTCCAGATATTTACTTAAATCTATCCAAAAGCAAAAAATGGCATAGATTTGTTTTTGTTTTTGAGAAAACTAAGTGACTTTATTAAATATTTATTGAAGATCGGTCCATTATTCGACCATGTCCCCATATAAAAGCTGCATTATTTCCACCGTCAACAAATTCATGACAATCCCACAGGTTTATATTTATTTTCAATCTCCATTTATGACCGCAAAACGGTTGGAACGTAGAGTGTTTCTTGAAGCACAAGGTTTAGGGTATTACTTAGTCGGTGCAGGTTGACTTTCTTACTTGTACTTTTTTTTTTTTGTTTTATGGAGGTGATTCACAATTATTTGAGCAATTCTACTTTATGAAGGAATTTGTAAGAAAATATTATGAAGGATTTTGTAGGAAAATCTCATGAAGGATTTTGAAGGAAAATCTTTCATAGTGGGTCCATTTAGAAACTTTTTAACATAAGGATAATTGAACTGGTTCGATCATGAGCCAATTAGTTCCTAACCAACTTAATTTAATTTTAAGTGACACTTTTAAGAAAATATTGGTCGGATAATGAATAACTCAGTCCAATTTAATGAATTTAAATTTTATGGGAACCAGCTCCGAAAGTACTCTGATTTTAAGTAATTTTAATAGCTATCTTTTATAGCAATAAAAAAAAATCCGTTCTCAAATTCTATCAACTTGAATTTTGGTTAGAAGTGTTTACGGGAAGGTTTGCAAAGTTGGAGAGACGGAAGGACGTACATTTTTAAATACTCAGAATCTTTTAAAACAATCCGTAGAATCAATGATTATTCTAGGGCTATAATTTGGTATTATTATAAAATATTAATATATCGTTGTTAAAAATATATATATATATTTTTTAAAAGAATTCAAAAAACTATTGCTGGGTTATTCGATATATTTGTGGTTTCTTTTTATAAAAGATATTTTTCTTTTTTGTATTTTTTTTAAAGTGTTTTGAATTTTTAATAAATGTGTGTGTATACGATTTACTTACAACATAATGGTCATTTATTTTTATACCCTCCACATCTCAGTGGCAGAGGGTATATATAGGTTTGTCATTCCGTTTGTAACGCATCGAAAAACTAATTTCCGACCCAATAAAGTATATATATTCTTGATCCTTATCACAGCTCGAGTCGATATAGCGATGTCCGTCTGTCCGTCTGTCCGTCTGTCCGTCTGTCCGTGTGTCTGTTGAAATCACGCTCATTCAAAAAAAAAAGCATTTACTTAGGTCAGGTTACGAAAAAATTATTTGCCATAATTCCCACCAGGTTGGTATTGAAATCGGAGTAAATCGGGAGCCTCTGCGCTGAGAAATGAACAAAAGTTTATAGATACCTCTAAAAAAAACATGAAACCTAGTGTTTTCTTGTAATAGTTTAGTGGTTGAACATACAACAACATAAAAAAGCCACAAAAAAAATGTGATTCATACATATTAACAATAACAAGAACACAACTACCATGAGCTATGTTAATAGTATTGCCACAAACCGAGGTGGAGGGTATCAAAGATTCGGCACAGCCGAATTTAACACTCTTACTTGTTATTATTGTGATTCATTAAATGTGGTCAGGAATATTGTTAAGAACACCCATAGTACTCGTGGTACGGTGGTATGGTAAATATTTAAAAGTCTTTTAAATTTGTTAAGTTGAACAAAACGAAATTATTTGCGGTTTAATAACAATAAAAAAAATCTTGGATTTAAAGAAAAGAGAATTTATAAGTTGGTTTGGTTTGGTAAGATATATTTGAAATTTAAGGGTTTGAGTTAAACATCTTTGAAACATGGAACAGGTATACGAGTAATAAATTATTAAAAAAAAGGATCATATCTTCAGAAGGTGACTTAAGTGTGAAAGAAAAAAGTTTGCCTTATTATGAGAAAAAGATTAGAATTATTACAATTTTGGAAACTTCAGCCAAGGACTACAAATGACTTAACTACTCAAACTATACAAAAACTATATTTAAACTGAGTTATACAAAGTTATGCATCACATATCTAAAATACTATTTTGCATTTTTAATTTTTTTTTTTACATTTTCAATTTTTGAATTGAAACAAATTCACAACAATCTACATTTTCTTTGACCTTTTCAGCTTATCGAAACTCAACCTCCATTTGCTAATTGCGGTCTATTTATTTTCATGATTATTTCGAGTTAATGCAAAATCATTACTCCAGCTTCTGTTTAATTATTGTTGATTATTTGTATACTGCAACAATTAACAAATAACATCCGTAATGGTGGTTGCCAGACATTAAACTTAAACTAATATATATTTTTATTTTATTTCAAATGCTCTCTAAAAATAATTTAACAAAAAAAAAAAAATTCTAAATTCTTAAACAAAACCTAAAACAAATCTCGAACAAAACATTCCAAACTATTAAAAACCAACTACAGTAGCAAAATGCCAACGAGTACATTACAGGAAACCACAAATGAAATGTTTAATGGGTTGAAAAGTAAAATTAAAATGAGATTTTTGTTTTGCTACAACTGGATAATGAATGGAATGTAGAGAAGTGAGGGTGTTTAAATGGTATTGCGATTCAAATCAGTGAATCTGTTGAACACCAGGACCTTTTCAAAAATATGCAAACGTTTTTTTTTTTTTTACGAAAAACGTTACTTTTCTACACGTAATAAAGTTTGGAATTCTTAGATATATTAAAAACCACACAATAGAAAACAATCCGGGCAAACAAAAAGGAGACGCAATTACACAAAAAGAAGTTATTTCATTGAATACAAAATCAGCACTTTAAAATGAGCAATAAACTTTGTTTAAATAAACGTAGTTTAACTAAACGTAGTTTGAATACACGCAAATTAAATAAATGTAGTTTAAATAAAGGAGGTCTAAATAAACGTGTTTTAAATAAAAGTCTTTTAAATAAACTTATTTTCGGGAGAGGTAATTTAAATAAACGTAGTTTAAATAAACTTAGTTTTAATAAACGATAGTTTAAATAAACGCTTATTAAATAAACGTAGTTTAAATAAAACTAATTTAAATAAACAAAGATTAAATAAACCTAGTTTGCGTAAACGTCGTCTTAAAAGCAATGATAAAATAAACAACGTTTAAATAAACCTAGTTTAAACAAACATAGTTTAAATAAACCTAGTTTAAATAAATCCAATTTACATAAAATTAGTTTAAAAACGATATCTAAATAAACGTGGTTTAAATAAACCCAATTTACATAAACTTAGTTTAAAAACGATATCTCAATAAACGTGGTTTAAATAAACGTTGTTTAAGTAACCGTAGTAGAAGTAAACGTTGCTTGACGTAGTTTAAATAAATGAAGTTTAAGTAAACGTAGTCTAAATAAAATTAGTTTATATAAACGCATTTTAAATAAACATAGTTAAAAGAAAACCCAATTTACATAAACGTAGTTTAAATAACTGAAGCTTGAGTAAACATGGTTTGAATAAACATAGTCTTAATAAACTTAGCTTAAATAAATGACGTTTTAATAAACATAGTTCAAATAAACCTAATTTGCATACACGTGGTTTAAATAAATGAAGTTTAATTAAACATAGTTTAAATGAACTTAGTTTAAATAAATGCAATTTAAATAAACGCAGTTTACATAAACGTAGCTTAAATGAATGTAGTTTAAATTGTGTTTCATTAAACGTAGATTAAATTAAGTTTCATTAAACGTAGTTTAATTATAAACAGTTCAAATAATCATATTTGAAATAAACGAAGTTTCTTAAGATTAAGTTTTTTTAAACTAAGTTTAAATAAACGTAGCTTCTATAAGATTAACTTTTATTAAATCAACACAGTTTAAATAAAAATGGCTTTTTAAAATAAAGTTTTTTTAACGAAGTTTAATTAAATGTAGTTTTTTAAAATTAATTCTTATTAAACTTAGTTTTACTAAACGTATTTTTTAGTTTTATTAAATAAACGTACTTTTTTTTAAATAAAGTTTTATTAAATTGACTTTATTTATTAAACGTAGTTTAACTATACACAGTTCAAATAAACATATTCGAAATAAATGTAGTTTCTTAAGATTAAGTTTTTTTTAACTTAATTTAAATAAACGTAGCTTTTATAAGATTAAGTTTTATTAAATCAACACAGTTTAAATAAACATGGCTTTTTAAAATTAAGTTTTATTAAATGAAGTTTAAATAAACGCAGTTTTTTAAAATTAATACTTATTAAACTTAGTTTTATTAAACGTATTTGTTTTGAACTAAATTTTATTAAACTTTGTTTAAATAAACGTAGTTATCATGAAATTATGTATTGTTAAACGTAGTTTAAATACACATAGTTCAAATGAACAGATCTTGAATAAACGTGGTTTTTTAAAATCAAGTTTTTTAGACTTAGTTTAAATAAACGTAGTTTTTATAAAATTATTATAAAATTAAAAGTAGTTTAAATAAAAATTAGTTTCTATTAACTAAACACAGACTAAATGAATGTAGTTTTTTCAAATAAGTTTAAATAAACGAAGTTTTATAAATTTAAGTTTTATTTTACTTAAACTTACAAAATTAAGTTTTATTTAACTTAGTTTTTATAATATTAAGTTTTATTATACTTAGTGTTATTGAACTTAGTTTAAACATATAAAATTAAGTTTTATTAACCTTAATTTTATTTCACTTAGTTTTATTAAACTTAGTTTAGAAAAACGTGGTCTTTATAAAATTAAGTTTTGCTAAACGTAGTTTTAATACACATAGTTCAAATTAAACACATTTTAAATAAACGTGTTTTTTAAATCAAGTTTTTTAAACTTAGTTTAAATAAACGTAGTTTTTATAAAATTATTATAAAATTAAACGTAGTTTAAACAAAAGTAGTTTTTATAAAAATTAGGTTTGATTAAATAAACACAGACTAAATGAATGTAGTTTTTTAAAATAAAGTTTTATTAAATTACTTTAAGTAAACGCAATTGTTTCAAAACCAAGTTTTCTTAAACTTAGTTTAAATAAACGTAGTTTTTATAAATCTAAGTTTTATTTTACTTAAACTTATAAAATTAAGTTTTATTAAACTTAGTTTTTATATAGTTAAGTTTTATTATACTTAGTTTTATTAAATTTATTTTAAAAGAATAAAATTAAGTTTTATTAAACTTTGTTTAAATAAATGCAGTTACTTTCAAATTGAGATTTATTAAACTTAGTTTAAATAAACGCAGTTTTTATAAAATTAAGTTTTGTTAAACATAGTTTAAATATACACACTTCAAATAAACACATTTTAAAATCAAGTTTTTTTAAACTTAGTTTAAATAAACGTTGTTTTTATAATATTATTATAGAATTAAATAAAATAAGTTTTTATAAAATTAGATTTTATTAAATAAACACAGATTAAATAAATGTAGTTTTCTAAAATAAAAATTTACTAAATTACTTTAAGTAAACGCAATTGTTTTAATATCAAGTTTTATTAAACTTAGTTTAAATGAACGTAGTTTCCATAAAAATAAGTTTTATTATACTTAAGCGTATAAAACTAAGTTTTATTATTAAACTTAGTTTTAGTAAACTTAGTTTTTATAAAATTAAGTTTTATTATACCTAGTTTTATTAATTTTAGTTGAAACTTATAAAATTAAGTTTTATTAAACTTAGTTTTATTTAACTTAGTTTTATTAAACTTAGATTTAGCAAACTTAGTTTTATTAAACTTAGTTTATATATATAAGTAATTTTTATAAAATTAAGTTTTGTTAAACATAGTTTAAATAAACACAGTTGAAATAAACACATTTTAAATAAACGTGCTATTTTAAAATCAATTTTTTTAAACTTAGTTTAAATAAACGTAATTTTTATAATATTATTATAAAATTAAACGTAGCTTAAACAAAAGTATTTTATATAATTAGGTTTTTATTAAATAAACATAAATAAAATAAATGTAGTTTTTTAAAATTTGGTTTAATTAAATAAATTTAAGTAAACGTAATTCTTTTAAAGTCAAGTGTTCTTAAACTTAGTTTTATTAAACTTAGTTTAAATAAACGTAGTTTTTGTAAAATTATGTTTTATTAAATTTAGTTTAAATAAATGTAGTTTTTATAAAATTAAGTTTTGTTAAACGTAGTTTAAATACATACAGTTCAAATAAACACGTTTTAAATAAACGTGCTTTTTTTAAATATTTTTTTTTAAACTTAGTTTAAATAAACCTAGTTTTTTTAAAATTATTATAAAATTAAACGTAGTTTTTATAAAATTATTATAAAATTAAAAGTAGTTTTAATACAAATTAGGTTTTATTAAATAAACACAGACTAAATGAATGTAGCTTTTTTAAATAAAGTTTTATTAAATTACTTTAAGTAAACGCAATTGTTTTAAAATCAAGTTTTATTAAACTTAGTTTAAATAAACGCAGTTTTATAAATTTAAGTTTTATTTTACTTAAACTAACAAAATTAAGATTTATTAAACATAGTTTTTATAAAATTAGTTAGTTTTATTAAACTTAGTTTAAATATATGTAGTTTTTATAAAATTAAGTTTTGGTGAACGTAGTTTAAATATACACTCTTCAAATAAAAACATTTTAGAATAAAGTTTTTTTAAACTTAGTTTAAATAAACGTACTTTTTATAAATTGAAGTTTTGCTAAACGTAGTTTAAATATACAAAGTTCAAATAAACACATTTGAAATAAACGTGCTTTTTTAAAATCGATTTTTTTTTAAACTTTGTTTAAATAAACGTAGTTTTTATAAAATTATTATAAAATTAAACGTAGTTTAAACAAAAGTCGTTTTTATAAAAATTAAGTTTTATTAAATAAATTCAGATTAAATGAATGCAGTTTTTTTAGATAAAGTTTTATTAAATTACTTTAAGTAAACGCAATTGTTTTAAAATCAAGTTTTCTTAAACTTAGTTTAAATATATGTGGTTCTTTAAAATAAGGTCTTATAAAAATTAGTTTAAATAAACGTAGTTTTTATAAAATTAAGTTTTTTTATATTTAAACTTATAAAATTAAGTTTTATTTAACTTAGTTTTTATAAAATTAAGTTTTATTATACTTAGTTTTATTAAACTAAGTTTAAACTTATAAAATTTAGTTTTAGTAAACTTAGTTTTATTAAACTTAGTTTAAATAAATGTAGTTTTTATAAAATTAAATATTGTTAAACGTAGTATAAATATATATTGTTCAAATAAACACATTTTATATAAACGTGCTTTTTTAAAATCAATTTTTTAAACTTAGTTTAAATAAACGTAGTTTTTATAAAATTAAGTTTTATTAAATTAACACAGTTTAAATAAACATGGCTTTTTAAAATAAAGTTTTATTAAATGCAGTTTAAATAAACGTAGTTTTTTGAAATTAATTCTTATTTACTTGGTTTTATTAAACGTATTTTTTTAGTTTTATTAAACTTTGTTTAAATAAACGTACTTTTTTTAAATAAAGTTTTATTAAGTTAAGTTTATTTATTAAACGTAGTTTAACTATACACAGTTCAAATAAATAACATATTTGAAATAAACGTAGTTTTTTAAGATCAAGTTTTTTTAAACTTAGTTTCAACTAGCGTAGTTTTTATAAAATTAAGTTTTCTTAAATTAACAAGTTTAAATAAACATGGCTTTTTAAAACTAAGTTTTATTAAACGCAGTTTAAATAAACGTAGGTTTTTAAAACTAATTATTATTAAACTTAGTTTTATTAAACTTAGTTTAAAAAAACTTAGTTTTTATAAAATTAGTTTTGTTAAACGTAGTTTATATATACACAGTTCAAATAAACACGTTTTAAATAAACGTGCTTTTTTTAAATATTTTTTTTAAACTTAGTTTAAATAAACCTAGTTTTTTTAAAATTATTATAAAATTAAACGTAGTTTTTATAAAATTATTATAAAATTAAAAGTAGTTTTAATACAAATTAGGTTTTATTAGCTTTTTTAAATAAAGTTTTATTAAATTGCTTTAAGTAAACGCAATTGTTTTAAAATCAAGTTTTATTAAACTTAGTTTAAATAAACGCAGTTTTATAAACTTAAGTTTCATTTTACTTAAACTTACAAAATTAAGATTTATTAAACTTAGTTTTTATAAAATTAGTTAGTTTTATTAAACTTAGTTTAAATATATGTAGTTTTTATAAAATTAAGTTTTGGTGAACGTAGTTTAAATATACACTCTTCAAATAAACACATTTTAGAATCAAGTTTTTTTAAACTTAGTTTAAATAAAAGTTGTGTTTATAATATTATTATAGAATTAAATAAAAGAAGTTTTTAAAAATTAGGTTTTATTAAATAAACACAAATTAAATAAATGTAGTTTTTTTCAAATAAAGTTTTATTAAATTACTTTAAGTAAACGCAATTGTTTTAAAATCAAGTTTTTTTAAACTTAGTTTTATTAAACTTAGTTTAAATAAACGCAGTTATTGTAAAAATTAAGTTTTATTAAACCTAGTTTAAATAAATGTAGTTTCTTTCAAATTGAGTTTTATTAAACTTAGTTTAAATAAAAGCAGTTTTTATAAAATTAAGTTTTGTTAAACGTAGTTTAAATATACCCACTTCGAATAAACACATTCTAAAATCAAGTTTTTTTAAACTTAGTTTAAATAAACGTTGTTTTTATAATATTATTATAGAATTAAATAAAAGAAGTTTTAATAGAATTAGGTTTTATTAAATAAGCACAGATTAAATAAATGTAGTTTCTTAAAATAATGTTTTATCAGACTTAGTTTAAGTAAACGCAATTGTTTTAAAATCAAGTTTTATTAAACTTAGTTTAAATAAACGTAGTTTTCATAAAATTAAGTTTTATTATAGTTAAACTTATAAAACGAAGTTTTATTAAACTTAGTTTTTATAAAATTAAGTTTTATTATACTTAGTTTTATTAAATTTAGTTCAAACTTATAAAAGAAAGTTTTATTAAACTTAGTTTTATTAAACATATATATATCAAACTTTGTTTTATTAAACTTAGTTTAAGTAAACGTACTTTTTATAGATTGAAGTTTTCTTAAACGTAGTTTAAATATACACAGTTCAAATAAACACATTTTAAATAAACGTGGTTTTTTAAACTTAGTTTAAATAAGCGTAGTTTTTATAAAATTATTATAAATTAATCGTAGTTTAAACAGAAGTATTTTATAAAATTAGGTTTTATTAAATAATCACAGATTAAATAAATGTAGTTTTAAAAACAGGTAAGAAAATTATAGTCGCTCTAGACCGACAACACGATACTTTATACCATGGTTTAGAGACCCTATCTCTTCGGTCCAACTAATTGGATATAGAAAATAAGCATAAACCAAATTTGAGTGGTATTGTTATTAATTTTTTAGACCGCAGATATGAAAAAGTTCATGTCGGAGGCTATATCTACATTCGGACTAGGTCAAAAATTTAACCAATCCTAACCATATTTGGTAAGTCATTTATATTTAAAAAAAAAATATATACAAACCAAATTTGAGATAAATCTGTTTTTTGATAGATTTAAGTGAAGATCGGGAAGCAGCTCTATATGGGGCCTATGACTAAGAATTGTCATATAGGGATTATTTTTGGACTACTGATTAATGCATATAATAAACACATAAAAACTCAATTTAACTGAGATCTATATGAAAATATGGATCTTATGGCAATTTATGTCGAGTGGAGTTTAAATAAACATAACTAAAATAATTGAAGTTTACATAAACATAGTTAAAGTAAACGTTATTTAAAAAAAACTAATTGAATAAACTATGTTTAAAATAAACTAGCAGATTCCAGCGCTCGAAATTCGAGTGCAATTTCTAGGCAGCTTTATTTTTAAACTTAGCCAATTCACAAACCAAGTTTTTTATGGCTTATTATTATTGTGAATAAAGATAAAAAACTCATTAACAAACACATTAACAAATTTAATAAAAAACACAGCATATGTATAATTTTGTGAATGTGTTAGTAGCAATTTTAATTGAAATTTACTCAAAATAAAGGAAAAAATTTTAAAATCTGTAAATCTGCAAAACGGCTAAAAAGAAATACCTTTCAAATAATATACAATTGGTCAAAATCGGGATAAAACGGTAGAACAAAACATCGATCACAAGAAGTCGCCTAGCCTATTAATATTATAGATATTTTGAATAAAGGAAATATTAGTCGCTAATACTTCTCTTCTTTCTTTTCTTTTACAACCTGCAACAAATCGTTTATAATTCGTCCACTTCGCGAAAAATTATAAATTGATAAGGGGGATCTCTCAAAGGTTTAACCTTTAGGTTCCTAAGAACTTACTTCCCTGTTCTGCATCTCATACTTTCAGAACTTAATATTAAAGGTTAACCCCTGTGCACTAAGTTTTAGTTAAATAGACTATTTAAAAAAAAATATGTTTAATAAAAAAAGTGTAAATGAAGCATTTCATGTTTAAAGAAACAAAATTTAAAAACACTTTGTTTAACAAAACATAAACATAGTTAAAGTGAACGTTATTTACAAAAACCTAATTAAATAAACTATGTTTAAAATAAATATCTATAATATTAATAGGCTAGGCGATTTCTTGTGACCGATGTTTTGTTCCACCGTTTTATCCCAATTTTTACCAAACATATATTATTTGAAAGGTATTTCTTTTTAGACGTTTTTTTGCAGATTTACAGCTTTTTAAATTTTTTGCTAGTATATTTTCTGCTAGTAAATATTAATAAACTAATAAAAAAATAATAAAAAATTCTAAAAAAACTTGGGCGAAAAAAATAATTAAATAAACGTAGTTTCAATAAATTTTATTTAAAAGAGACATTGTTAAAATAATCTAAGTTTAATAATTATAGCTTAAATAAACTTGGTTTAAATAATAATTAAAATAATTAACTTTTAAATAAACTTAGCATTAGTTAAAAACAAATGAAAAAGTTACCAAGCAGTAATTGGAAACGAATTGGCAGACGAATATCCAATATTACAGAAATGAACTCTTAGCAAGCTGTATAAGTTATCAGAATACCATCGGGAAAATCATATTCACAGATATGACACTTACACAAAGAGATTCAGCTGGGACACAACACCCGGCTGTAGAACATCAAATGTTATGTGGTTAGCAGTAGATAGGAAAAACAAAGGAAGTTTATTCAGTTTGCTAGTTATACGATACTTAATACAATGATTTTTGTAATGATTTCGTACGTCAAATATGATTAGGTCTCAATAATACTGGGTACAGTCATTGTGTAAATAGAAAATAAATACAATCCCATATTTAAAAATTTCAAAAGATTTGAATCTTGAGCTACACAAAGTTTACGTACCATATTTTAACAAACTTATTATCCCCTGGCAACAGAGTGTACTAATCTATAAAAGTCTATCTTAAGTATGTTTCAATTTAAATTTTATGAATTTTTAGTTAAATTAATTAAAACGTCATCTGTTTTACACGTTTCCTTCAGGTTATATTACGTCCTAAAAGGTCGTTCACCCATAATATTTAGAAAAAAAAAATTAATGATTGTAAAAGTCTACATTTAACACCATCTAGCAATTTCAATAATTTTGCATCTTTTTTTGCTGCTCTACTTTTATTATTGTTTCATTGTAGAAAAAGTCATTCTACCAAATGGTATGAAGTTAACAAATGTTTGCAAGAATTTTTAATACAATTGCTCTTTGACAGCTGCCTTCAAAAAATAAATAGGAAATGTATTTTTATTAAGAGTTGCTCATTAAGGAAACTGATGGTTGGCTGTAGCATTTAGATAAATCAATATACTTAAAAGCAGGTACATGGCATGAATTAAAAGCAATTATGGGTTAGGGAAAAGAGAAGGGATCATTTTTATTACTTAAAATTATTAAGCAACAAATTGTAGCGATTTTATTTTATGCCGAATATAGATATTCCATATAAGTTTGTTTAATATTTGTAAATTCTACAAATTCCTTTTCAATACTTTATTTAATCCCCATAAGCCAGTGATGTCAACTTATTAACCAAAATATATGTCAGATTTCTTATCATTTATCTTTTGTGTATTTTTCCCCCCCTTTTTTTGCCCTTAGTAAAATATTGTTTGAAAACATTTTTTCATGCTCTATTCATCTCAATCCAAAAACCTTAATTTGTCTAATTCAACGAACGCCAAAAGCGAAGCAAACTTAAGAAAATTGCACAACTTACCGTCATGTATTCATCTAAACGATGTTTCCAATTGTCAGATTTATCGATTAGATTATTCCATTGCTCTGAAAGTTTAGCTACTTCACGTCTAATACTGCGTGTCAACTCACGACTTTGTTCTTCGGCAGTTAAATAACGTGAATCTGTATCATGAGCTGCAAAAAAAAGAAGAAGAAAAAACATAAACCAAACATAAGTAAGAAAGTTATTCAAAAATACACATTTACACATAAAATGTATAGAATGGCAGTTACAGTCGTTTCCAGTTATTTATTTTTTTTTTTTTTGCTTAACTTTTTTACTTTGGTGTAATGTCTGTCTGTGTCTGTGCTTGAACAAGTATATGACAGCATTTACCATTACGAACAAATAAATAATAAATTACGAACATGTTAAACTGTCTTTATCACTGTCTCTTTGGAACAGATGACTTTGATTTGCTTTGAAAGAATAAAATTTTCATTAAAAACAAAAAAATAATATAATTAATTTTCAATGTGATGGAAATTTTAAATTAAAATACTTAATTTCATATTTTTATAAACTCATAAATTTAAGATTACAAATGCAAATTTTAGAATACAATTAACAAATGAAAATATTACATCCATTAAACATGGTGTAGAAAATAAGTAAACAATAAAAATTTAATCAATTAAAGCATACATAATTTTTATTAAACAGAAGTAACGAATTTTCATTTAAAATAATAATGGCATGTAGAAGAATTTGTGGACTATTTACTTTTGAGTAAATAATGTGTAAAAATACACAAATAAAAAAAATTTTGTAATTGGTTTTTATAAAATTATATATAAAAAATTAAAAAATAATTTTTTACACGATGTAAAGTTTGTGTCAACAATAGGTAATTAAAGGGAAATTGCTTTAAATGTAAACTGAACACAATAGAGGGAAAGTTTAAGTACACAATAAACAAATATAATTTTTACACCCGGTAAAAATTGTGTAAAAAACAGGTAAAAATAAAAAAGAAACAAAGCAAATATCCTTTTAAGTAAATAGAAAAATGAATTTTCTATTTTGAAAAATAATGCAACATACAAGAGTTTGTGAATTATTTACCTTTGCATAAAACATGTGTAAAAATACACAAATTGAAAAATGGTAAATTGAGTTTTTTTTAATGAAAATATATGAAAAATTACAATATTTAATTTTTTAGCTTATGTAAAGTTTGTGTCAATAATAGATAAATAATAAAAAATAGCATGAAATGTTAACTGAACTGAAGAGGGAATATTTTAGGTATATAACTAACAAATATAATTTTTACATTCAGTAAAAATTGTGTAATTAATATGTAAAAATAGAAAATAAAAGTGAAAAAGTACTATACCTTCATCACAAGAAAACAAAAGAATTTTTAATTTCTAACTTTCAGCTGTGATACTAGTTTAAGACATTTTTACTGTGATATTTACTTTTATTTATTTTCTACATTTGCTTTAAATTAATTTTGTGTTTTATGTTCTGTATGTAAAACAGAATATATTGTTTATTAAATGTATTAAATTTGACAAAAAAGGTCTATATATTAATAAAATTATCCCTGAGGATGTTGGGAATCTCCAACGAAACGTCGGATGAATAATAAATAAATAGTCTTTTATTTATTTTGAAAACAAATGACCTTAGAAGCCCACTTTAGAGAATTCTAAAAATCTTAACAAAAGAATTTGTGATTTATTTACATTTGAGTAAATAATGTGTAAAAATACACAAAATAAATATTTTTGGTAAACTTTAACTTTTATACAAATATGTATTAAAAATTAAAAAATTAAATAATATTGCGTCAACAATAGGGAAATAAAGAAAATTTGCATCAAATATTAACTGAAATCAAGAGTGAAATATTTAGGTATACAGTTAATTACATCCAGTAAACATTGTGTAAAAAATAGGTAAGTATTGAAAATACTACAATTTTTCCATGTGAAACGATTTCTATTATGCAAAACAGTGGAAAACCTAAGAATTTGTGATTTATATACCTTTGAGTAAACATTGTGTAAAATTACACAAAATAAATATTTTTTGGTAAAGTTATAGTTTTATACAAAAATTTATTAAATATCAAAAAAAAAATTTTTTTACACGATGTAAAGTTTGTGTCAACAATAGGTAATGAAATGAAAATGCTTCAAATGTAAACTGAACACAAAAGAGAGAAAGTTTAAGTACACAATAAACAAATATGATTTTTACACCCGGTAAAAATTGTGTAAAAAACAGGTAAAAATAAAAATGAAACTAATTAATTCAATTAAAGCAAATATCCTAAGTAAATAGAAAGATGAATTTTCTATTTTGAAAAATAATAGAAAATTTAAGATTTTGTGACTTATTTACCTTTGCATAAAACATGTGCAAAAATACGCAAATTGAAAAATGGTAAATTGTTTATTTTTTTAATGAAAATATATGCAAAATTACAAAATTCAATTTTTTACATTATGTAAAGTTTGTGTCAATAATAGATAAATGATGAAAAATAGCAAGAAATGTTAGTTAACAAATAAAATTTTTACATTCAGTAAAAATTGTGTAAATAACAGGTAAAAATTGAAAATAACTATATAAGTAAATATTAAAAATTCAACTATTTTTCCAAGTGAAATAAGCATAACGATTTTTTCATTACGCAAAACAGTGGAAAACAAAAGAATTTGTGATTTATAAAACTTTAAGTAAATAATGTGTAAAAATACACAAAATAAATATTTTTGGTAAACTTTAATTTTTATACAAAAATGTATTAAAAATTAATAATTTTATTTTTTACACAATGTTAAGTTTGTGTCAACAACAGGTAAATTAGAAAAAAAATTTAGGCAAAGGTAAAATAATATTAATATGCAGAAAAAATTTAAATTTAAATTCTACAATCTTCTAAGTTAATGTTAATAATCGATAAGTAATGAAAACTGCATTAAATACAATAGAGTATATTTTAGGTAAACAATTTATAATTATAATTTTTACATGCCTTAAACACTGTTTAAAATACAACCGGTAGCAGACACGAGCATACTTGTGTAAAATATATAAAACTACACATATAAAACAATTTGTTGAACTTATTTGTTTTTTAATTTTGTTTGAGAAGTTTAAATTATATATTTTACACGACGTGACGTTTGAGTCAACAACTGGTTGTAATGCAAAAGTTCATGTATATAATTGCCAAATAATGAAAAATTTATCGAATTTTAACTTAATACCAGAGAGAGAAGGTTTTTGGCAGGCAACTAACAAATATAATTTTCATATTCGGTAAATCCTGTGTAAAAAAATAGGGAAAAATTGAAAATACAATAATTTTTCCAAGTGAAATAAGCATAGCGATTTCTCCATTAAGAAAACCGGTGGAAAGCACAAGAATTTGTGATTTACCTCTAAGTAAATAATGTGTAAAAATACATAAAATAAATAAAACAATAACAATAGGTAAATAATGAAATTAGAATAAAAAAATTTATATAAATATATAAATATGCAGTAAAAGTTAAAATTAAAATTCTACATTCTATAAAATTTTAGTAAATAATGGGTAAATAATAAAAAAAAATGCGTAAAATGATAATCTTATACAAGAGGTGCAGTTTTAGCATACAATTAGTAAATATAATTTTAACATGCGGTAAACATTGTGTAGAATATGGGAAAACATTTAAAGTTCAACCGATTTATCCTTTTTAATTTTTAAGATGAACAAAAGGAAAACAGTGACAGACATGGGAATTTGTAAATTGCTTTCTTTTGCGTAAAACCTTGTTGTATAAAATATGAAAAATTACGCAAATCTATAATATTAATAGGTTAGGCGATTTCTTGTTACCGATGTTTTGTTCTACCGTTTTATCCCGATTTTGACCAAACGCATTTGATTTCAAAGGTATTTCTTTTTAGCTGTTCACTTGATTTACAGAATTTAAAATTTTTTACTTTATTTTGAGTAAATTGCATTTAAAGTTGCTACTAACACATCCATAAAATTATACATATGCTATGTGTGTGTTTATTAAATTTGTTAATGTGTTTGTTAATAAGTTTGTTATCTTCATTCACAATAATAATAAAGCAGAAAAGTGTTGGTTTGTGAATTGGCTAAGTTGCGAAATAAAGTTGCGTAGAAATTGCACTCGAATTTCGAGTGCTGGAATCTGCTAGTTATAAATATTTTCTAAACTTACTTTTTTTAATTCTATGAAAAATAAATAATTTTATTTTTTACACGATATTTAGTTCGTGTCAATTATGCAATTTTAGCTAAGCATTAAAAAAATAATAGAAGTATTAAAAAAAAATTTTAAATCTAAATTTTTACACGATATAAATTTTATGTATATAATTGCCAACGAATTGAAAAAAGTATTAAATTTTTACTTAATACAAAAGAGAAGGTTTTTGGTATGCAATTAACAAACAATATTTTTACGTTCAGTAAAAGATGTATAGAAAATAGGTAAATATTAAAATACCTCCAATTTATCAATTGAAATAAGCACATCAATGGCGTAATTATTGTGTAAAAATACACTGATTAAAATAATTTTCGTAAGCTGAATTTTTTTTACGAAAAAGTTTGAAAAATAAAAAAATATTTTTTACACGATGTAAAGTTTGGGTCAACAATAGGTAAATAATAAAAATTAAAATGATAAATCATAAATACATAAGCAGAAAAATAAAAATTATAATTCTATATCGTGTAAAGTATAAGTAAATAATAAGTAAATAATGGAAAAATGCCTTAAATAATAATCTTACAAAAGAGAGAAAGTTTTGTTGCATAATTAACAAAAACAGATTTTACCCCGGTAAACATTGTGTAGAAAATTGGAAAACATTGAATATATAACCAACTTAAGCGTGTATAAGCTTCAAGTAAAGCAACAATAAGGAATTGCTCCATTATGAATTTGTAAATTATTAATGTGTAAAAATTCACAAATTTAAAACATTTTCGTAACCATAAGTTTTTTCTAATAAAGAATGGATAAAAAATTCAAAATTTTATTTCTTTCACGATGTTAAGTTTGTGTCAATAATAGATAATGATTATTTTAAAAATTTTAGGTTACAAGAAAAAATTAAAAAATTACACGTTCTTAAGCTAATTATAAGTAAGTAAACATTTTCTTAAAAAATGTAAACATTAAAACTACAGCCCACATAATCCCATCTTATATTTAAAAATAGAAGAATAACGAATTTTTCACCTTTGAAAAATTATGGCCAACTCAAGAATTTATGATTAATTTACCTTTGCGTAAATAGTGTTTTAAAATACACAAATTAAAGAAAATTTAGTCAACATATTTTTTAATATAAAAATCGTATTTTTTCACGTTGTAAGGTTCGTGGCAACAATGGGTAAATAATAAAAAATTATAAAAATTTTGATAATCCTTTACAGAATATATAAATATTTACAAGAAAGATAAGATTTTAATTTTACATGATGTAAATTTTGTGAAAATATTAGGTAAATAATGAAAAATTATAAATTTTTAAAGAAACACTTATGGAATATATAAACATTTAGAAAAGAATAGAAATTTTAATTTTTACATGATGTAAACTTTGTGAAAATATTAGGTAAATAATGAAAAATTATAAAATTTCAGATAAACATTTATAGAATATATCAATATTTAAAAAAAAAAAATAAAAAATTTAATCTTTACATGATGTAAATTTTTTGAAAATATTAGGTAAATAATGGAAAATTATAAAATTTTAGTTAAACATTTATAGAAAATATAAATATCTAGAAAAAATTTAAAATTTTAACTTTACACGATGTAAAGTTTTTGAAAATCTTAGGTAAATAACAAAAAAATAATTAATAACTGGTTAACAGTTACAGAAAATATTGAAAATTTTTATTTGCACTATGTGAAGTCTGTGAAAATATTAGGTAAATAATGAAAAATTATAAAATTTTAGGTAAAAATTTACAGAATATATATATATTTAATGAAAAATTATAAAAGTTTAAATGGAAATATTTAGAAGAAATTTAAAATTTTAATTTTTACACGACGTAAAGTTTGTGAAAATATTACGTAAATAATGAAAAATTATAAATGTTTAGCTAAACATTGACAGAATAATTAAATATGCAGAAAAATTTTATTTTTAGACTATGTAAAGTTTGTGAAAACATTAGGTAAATAATGAAAAAATATAAAATATAGGTAAACATTTACAGAATATATGTAAATATTGAAAATTTTAATCTTTACACTATGTAAAGTTTGTGAAAATATTACGTAAATAATGAAAAATTTTAAATGTTTAGCTAAACATTTACAGAATAATTAAATATGCAGAAAATATTGAAAAATTTAATTTTTACACGATGTAAAGTTTATGAAAACGTTAGGTAAATAATGAAATATTATAAAAGTTAAGTTAAACATTTACAGAAAACATAAATATTTAAAAAAAATTTTTAATTTTAATTTTTACACGATGTAAAGTTTGTGAAAATATTAGGTAAATAATGAAAAATTATAAAAGTTTAGTTAAACATTTACAGAAAACATAAATATTTAAAAAAAAATTTTAATTTTAATTTTTACACGATGTAAAGTTTGTGAAAATATTAGGTAAATAATGAAAAATTATAAAAGTTTAGGTAAAAATTTACAGAAAATATATACATATGTATATATTTAATGGAAAATTTTAAAAGTTTAGGTAAACATTTACAATGTAAATATTTAGAGAAAAATTAAAATTTTAATTTTTACAAGACGTAAAGTTTGTGAATATATTACGTAAGTAATGACAAGTTATAAATGTTTAGCTAAAAATTTACAGAAAATATATATATTTAGAAAAAAAATAAAAATTTTAATTTTTACACGATGTAAATTTCGGGAAATCATCAGGTAAATACTGAAATATGATAAAAGTTTAGGTAAACATTTACAGAAAGTATAAATATTTAGAAAAAATTTAAAATTTTAATTTTTGTAAAGTTTGTGAAAATATTAGGTAAATTATGAAAAAATAAAAGTTTTGGTAAAAATTTACAGAATATATAAATATTCAGAAAATGGTGAAAAGTTGTAATTTTTACACGATGTTAAGCTTGTGAAAATATTAGGTAAATAATGAAAAATTGCGTCAGAGATTCTTGTAAACAATTCTTTATTATTGCGAATTATTTACCTTTCTGTAAATAAGTTTTAAAAATACATTTATTTAACAAGTTTGAACAAAATTACGTTTTTTTTTGTATTAAAAGAATGTAATTTAAATATTTAATGTTTACGTTGTATAAAGTTTGTGTCAAAGAGGTATTAATTAAAACTAGCAGATTCCAGCCCTCGAAATTCGAGCGAAAATTCTAGGAAATTTTATGTTTTCATTAAATAAAGACCCTAAAGGTATTCTAATCAGTTATAGCCAATTCGCAAATCAAAACAAAAAACAAACTCATTTTCATTAAACACATTAACAAATTTAATAAACACACTCATATCATTTTTTAAATTTATGTGTATGTTAGTAGCAACTTTAAATGCAATTTACTCAAAATAAAGGAAAAAATTTAAAAATCTGTAAATCTGCAAAATGGTTAAAAAGAAATAACTTTCAAATAATATACGTTTTGTCAAAATCGGGATAAAACGGTAGAACAAAACATTGGTCACAAGAAATCGCCTAGCCTATTAATATTATGGATTTTAGTTTTTATTCGTAGTTAATTTTTTGTATATTATAGCCAAATAATACCAAATTGTAGCAAATTATAGCTTCACGTAAGAATATTTCGAAAATCAGTTAAGGAAGTTTTAAAACTCTTAATCATTAGAAAATTGTCAGAAGCGTTAAGAACAAAGTAGTTATTATTATTATAATGATTTTGACAGAATATTTATGTTATTCTTAACTTTCAAGTCGATATATCTAGCGAAATTTGCTTAAATAGAAGAAGTTTGCCATAACTAAATTCAACTAACTGAAAAAAACAAATTAAAAAACTTTTTATTTTCAAAATCAGTTTAGCAGATCTGTAAGCAAATAATTAGAAAATAAAATCATTAAAAATTATTCAATATATTCACAAATGTAATGAACATAAATTATTTGTTTAAGTTTACAGGCAGTTTGCTTGTTATTTTCACAAACAAACCGATAACAAAACTATATCTGACCCAGATTAAATAAAAAAAATTGTAAATGCCTTGCAGTATGCTACAAAATTTTATTTATTTAACTAATCAAATAAAAGTAGTTTTGCATAAATCTATTTTGCAACAAAAAAAAAGAAAAAGAATTGAAAATTATACAGATAAAAATGTATGAAAAAACTTTTTTGATGATTTAACTTTTCTTATCTCTCAAAATTGAAATAATCAATTTTCCTTTCAGATGGTGTTTCTTGTTAGTTGCTTTTAGTTTTTCACATTCATTTAAAACTATCCATTTCTTAAAAACATGAGTTTTTCACCATTTGTCATCATCAATAGTTTTCAATGATGCATTTTGTTTTAGTTGTTATTGTTTTTCATCTCTCATTTTACTACATTCTACTCAACACATCTGCATATGCTTCCGGAATTTATTAAAAAAAAAAAAAAAAAATTTAAACGGAAACGGATAGAAAATTGAATTGCATTGAAGATGAATGCGAAAAACGTTATTAAATATATTTATTGCATTCAAATCAGAATTGGAGCATGAACGAACAAACTAGTAGAGAATAAACAAACTTAATTTTGTAGTAAAACATACAAATAAAATTCCATATATTTGTATATAAAATTTATTTCAAAAACTATTAGAAGCTTAAGGACTGTAAGCGTAAAGTCTGAGTACAAAACTTTCGACTTCTCTATGAAAGTTTTTTCAAGGATTTTTTCTCTTTATTATGAAAAGTAAATGAATAATTTTAATAAATTATTTTTTATTTACTTAAAAATTTCTATTAAACCTAATCTGCTAATGTAGCCAAAAAACCAATTGAAAAGAAAATATTTTAATTTTTACATAATGTTATGTCAGTTAAGTCAATATTTATTTATAACCTTCATTAAAATGTATTAAAATTTGCAAATTAAATTGTCTACGAGCGGTAAACATTGTGCACTACTTAAGAAAACTTAAATGTCCACACCCAAAATAGTTAAAATTTATGTCAAAATTTCGCATTTCAAGTAAAATAAGAACGTCGATCTTTCCGAAATGCAAAAAACTAGAATTCATGAGTTACTTAAGCAAAATAATGTAAAATACATGAATTCGTTAATTTTTTACTCTCATGTAAAACTCAACAAACCATAAATAGCTCGAAAGACCTTTTTTTCTAATTTAGATGATTTATAAAAATTATAAATTTTAATTATTGAAGCATGTAAAGTTTGTGTCAATATTAGATAACTAACAAAATTTGGGTTAGAAGTTAATTTAGCATACGAGATAAGGTTTTTGCTCAACAATTACAAATAACCTCTATACATCAGGGGCCAAATCACCGCATTCGCTATCGAAATTTTTCGATCGAAATTATTCTGTTATTTTCTAAAATAAAATACTAAGAATAATTTTACTATGACATAGTTAATGAATTATGGCCCCTAGTTAAGAGTAAAAGTGAAACGAGGGCTGATGTTTGTCCGTCTTCTCTAAATAATAAGCCAAAATATGAAATTTCGATTGATATTACTCGATATCGAATGCGGTGATATGTAAGTATTGATATTAAAAAACAATAATTAAAATAAATGAATTTGTCGTTTTCAAGTATAATCCGAATAACGAATTTTCCATAGTGCATGTTGGCTATGGAAGAATTTATGAATTAGCAACTTTGTATTAAAATTGTGTAAAAATACACAAATGAAAAACAAATTAAGGTAAAATTTACAAAAATATTTTCATGTACCTATAAATTAATAACTTAAATTTCATTATTTACACGATGTAAAATTTGACTCACGTGTTAACTTAACATATAAAAAAAGGTTTTTTAAATAGAATTTAAAGCAATAATTTTTACGTCAACATTGAAAACATACCGAAAAGTTCAATTTAAGCAATTATTTTTTTAAAAGTATAATACCAATAACAAAATTTCCATTGTACAACACAATGTCTAACACCAGAATTATGTAAAATTGCATGAATATTGTGTAAAAATACACAAAAAGAAAAAATAGGAAAAACCGTAACAGTAAACATTTCGCCTCAATAATTATTATAATAGGTATAAACTAAAAAAAAAAATCACGCAAGTCCGATCACAGGGGAGATGTGTAAACAACTATAATTAAATATTTTTCATGGCATTTTTCATTTTTTATATAACATTTTTTATTTTTCATTTTAATTTTTCATTTTAAATTTTTTATTTTTCAGTTTTTATTTTTCATATATTATTTTTCATTATTAATTTTCATTTTTAATTTTTATTTTTTTTTTTAATTTTTCATTTGCATTTTTTTTCATTTTTAATTTTTAATTTTTTATTTTTCATTTTTAATTTTTTATTTTTCATTTTTCGGTTTTCGTTTTTCATTTTTTTTTTCATTTATTTATTTATTTTAAATTTTTTTCAGTTTTTCATTTTGTATTTTTAAATTTTTATTTTTAATTTTTCATTTTTAATTTTTATTTTTCATTTTTGATTTTTCATTTTTTATTTTTCATTTCTTATTTTTCATTTCTAATTTTTCGGTTTTTATTTCTAATTTTTTATTTTTTATTTTTCATTTTTGATTTTTATTTTTCATTTTTGATTTTTCATTTTTCATTTCTATCTTTTCGTTTTTTATTTTTAATTTTTTATTTTTCACTTTTTAGTTTTTATTTTTCATTTTTCATTTTTAATTTTTCATTTGCATTTTTTTTTTCATTTTTATTTTTCATTTTTTATTTTTCATTTTTTATTTTTCATTTTTAATTTTTAATTTTTCATTTTTCGGTTTTCGTTCTCATTTTTCATTTTTCGTTTTTAATTTTTCATTTTGTATTTTTAATTTTTAATTTTTTATTTTTCATTTTTTATTTTTCATTTTTCATTTTGAATTTTGAATTTCTTTTTTCATTTTTAATTTTTAATTTTTCATTTTTTATTTTTCATTTTGAATTTTTTATATTTAATTTTTCGGTTTTCGTTATTCACAGGGGAGATGTGTAAACAACTATAATTAAATATTTTTCATGGCATTTTTCATTTTTTATATAACATTTTTTATTTTTCATTTTAATTTTTCATTTTAAATTTTTTATTTTTCAGTTTTTATTTTTCATATATTATTTTTCATTAATAATTTTCATTTTTAATTTTTATTTTTTTTTTAATTTTTCATTTGCATTTTTTTTCATTTTTAATTTTTAATTTTTTATTTTTCATTTTTAATTTTTTATTTTTCATTTTTCGGTTTTCGTTTTTCATTTTTTTTTTTAATTTATTTATTTATTTTAAATTTTTTTCAGTTTTTCATTTTGTATTTTTAATTTTTCATTTTTATACCCTATACCACTATGTGGTTTGGGTATAATGACTTTGTGCTGCTGTTTGTAACAACCAAAAATATTTGACCTAGACCCATCTTTAATTATACCGATCGAATCAGAATCACTTTCTGAGTTGATTTAACAATGTCCGTCCGTCCGTCCGTCCGTCTGTGTGTCCATGTAAAGCTTGTAATCAAACTGCAGGTCGCAAATATGAATATATTATGACAAAGTTTGGTATATAAGCTTTTATCGGCCATGGGATGAACGCTATTGAAATTGGTGAGAATCGGTCCATGTTCAGACCTAGCCCCCATACAAATGACCCATATGAAATCGACATAAATTGCCATAAGATCCAAATTGTCATATAGATCTTACTCAAATTGGGTTTGTATGCCTTCATTACATCCACTAATGAGTAGTCCAAAAATGCTCCCTTTGACCCCATATAGAGCTGCTTCCCGATCTTCACTTAAATCTATTAAAAACAAAAATATTGCACTGATTCTTTTCAAATTTTGTTTGTATATATTTTTGCAAAATACAAGAGACTTTACCAAACATGATCAGGATCGGTCCATTTTTGGACCTAGTCCCTTTATAGATATAGCATCCGATATGAACTTTTTCATATCTGCAGCCAAAAAAATTAATAAAAATCACACTCAAATTTGGTTTTTGCTTATTTTCAATGTCCAGTTAGTTGGGCCTAAGAGATTGGGTTTCTAAACGCATGGTATAGGGTATCGTATAGTCGGTCTAGACCGACTTTAATTTTCTTACTTGTTAATTTTTATTTTTCATTTTTGATTTTTCATTTTTTATTTTTCATTTCTTATTTTTCATTTTTGATTTTTATTTTTCATTTTTGATTTTTCATTTTTCATTTCTAACTTTTCGTTTTTTATTTTTAATTTTTTATTTTTAATTTTTTAGTTTTTATTTTTCATTTTTAATTTTTCATTTGCATTTTTTTTTCATTTTTATTTTTCATTTTTATTTTTCATTTTTCATTTTTAATTTTTCATTTGCATTTTTTTTTCATTTTTATTTTTCATTTTTTATTTTTCATTTTTTATTTTTCATTTTTAATTTTTCATTTTTCGGTTTTCGCTCTCATTTTTCTTTTTTAATTTTTCATTTTGTATTTTTAATTTTTAATTTTTTATTTTTCATTTTGAATTTTGAATTTTTTTTTTTCATTTTTAATTTTTAATTTTTTATTTTTCATTTTTAATTTTTTTTTCAATTTCTCATTTTGTATTTTTAATTTTTTATTTTTCATTTTTCATTTTTAGTTTTCATTTGTAATTTTTCGTTTTTTAATTTTTATTTTTAATTTTTCATTTTTTATTTTTTATTTTTCATTTTTTCATTTTCAAACAGGTTATACATATCATAATCTTTTCACCAATACAACCATAAGTCACACGGATTTTGTGTTACGCGTTACATGTTACGCTGTTTTTGTGATTGTATTTTGAAATATATATATACCCTCCTACGCGTATATATGTTTACACATCAAAATGTTTTAGATGTTAAATTGTTGTGACATACGCGAGAGGTTTTTTGGTATACAATTACAAATAAAACCTTTTAAGTACGGTAAACATCAAGGAAAAAAAGAGAAAAGACATAACAATTCGTAAATAATGTGTAAAAGTGCACAGATTTTAAAATTTTAGGTAAGTATTAAACAAATTTGTAATAAATAAAACATTTTATTTGTTACACGATGTAAAGTTTATGTCGCTAATAGAAAAATAACACAAAATTTGTCAGATGTCAACTTAACGAAAGTATGCAGTTTCTTGGAAAAGAAATTTGAAATTATGAAATAAATATCTTTTATTTTAATGATTGAGTTTGAAAAAGAATAGTTTTTATTTCTTTAAATAAAAATGTATAAAAAAATAAAATTTCTCTGATTACATGTGTAAAGTTTGTATCAATAATAGGTAAATAATAAAAAAATATACCAAATGTTATCCAAATATCGGAAAGCGGGCTTGAATACCATTTTGAAATTTTTATAAATATTTTACTTGCGAATAATTTATTTACCTTTACGAAAATAGTGCGAAAATATACAAATTATTAAAATTAAGGTAAACATTTAACAATATTTGTTAAAATGTCGTAAAAAATTAAAAGTAAATATTTACATGATGTCAAGTTTATGTCAATAATAGGTAAATAATATTAAATTTACTAAAATATTAACTAAACCTAATAAAGAAGGTTTGTGGAATACATTGCTGAAAATTTTTCAAAATATGCAACTTGCGAATTATTTACTTATGTGTAAATAATGTAAAAAAACACAAATTAAAATATGAAAATATATTTATAAACATATAGGCAACATTAAACAAAAAAAAAAAAAAATACATAACGTAAAGTTTGTGTCAATAATAAGTAAATAAAGAAAAATTGCATAGGAGGTTGAGCTATTGGAATACAATTTTGAAATTTTTCGAGATATTTACCTTGTGAATAATTTAGTTTTATGAAAATAATTATAAAAATTTAGGTAAACATTAAAAAATATTCATTAAAATGTACAAGAAAAAAAAAAAATAAGAGCAAATATTTTTTACACGATGTAAAGTTTATATTATATTATTTTATATTATTTACCTGTACCGAAATAATATAAAATTAACAAATACTGCTCGTATTAAATAAGTTGTGTGTAACAATATTTTGAAAATTTAAATATATTCAACATGCGAGTTATTTCTTTTAGCGTATATAATGTAAAAATATATAAGTTAAAAAAAATTTAGGTAAGCAATTAAAATATATTTATAAAAATATGGTGTTACCAATAGGTAAACAATAAAATATTGCGTAGGAAAATGGGCTAGTAAATATAATTTTTTAAAATTTTCTAAGTATTTTATTTCTGATTAATTTACTTTTACGAAAATAGTGTAAAAATACATAAATTATAAAAATGAAGGTAAACATTTAAAAATATTTTGTAAAATATCGTAAAAAATTAAGAGCAATAATTTTTAACACGATGTAAAATTTAAGTCAATAATAAGTAAATAATAAAAAATTTGCTCAAATATTAGCTAAACCTAATAACCAAGATTTGTGGACTAAATTTTTAAAATTTTTTCAAATTTGCAACTTGCGAATTATTTACTTATGCGTATATAATGTAAAAACACACATACTAAAATATGAAATAATATTTATAAAAATATAGGCAACATTAAACAAAAAAAAAAAAAAAAATTGCACATGATGTAAAGTTTGTGTCAATAATGGGTAAATAAAGGATAATTGCATAGGAGATTGTGCTTATGGAGTACAATTTTGAAATTTTTCCAAATATTTTACTTGTGAATAATTTACTTTTATAAAAATAATGTAAAAATACACAAATTATAAAGATTTAGGTAAACATTTAAAAATATTTATTAAAATCTAAAAAAAAAATTAAGAGCAAAAATATTTTACGCGATATAGAGTTCATATTATATTATTTACATATTATTTACCTATTATTTACCTATACATAAATAATATAAAATTAACACAAATATTACTTGTATCAAAGAAGTTTTGTGTAATAATATTTTGACATTTTTAAAATATTCAACATTTGAGTTAATTACTTTACGGTATATAATGTAAAAATACATAAATTAAAAAACTTGTGTCAACAATAGGTAAATAGTAAATTCTAAATTCTAAATATTTCATAAGCGAAATATTGTAAAACTACATAAACTATAAAAATTTAGGAAACAATAAAAAATATTTATTAAAATGCACAAAAAAAAATTAAGAGCAAATATTTTTTACACAATGTAAAATTTATGTCAATAATAGGTAAATAATATATAATTTACTCCAATATTAACTAAACCTAATAAAGAAGGTTTGTGGAATACATTTTTGAAATTTTTAAATATATGCAAAATGTGTTTTTAATGTGAGTTCTTTAGTTTTAAGTAAATAATGTCAAAATACGCAAATTAAAATATTTTAGGTAAGCATTTGAAAATATTTATAAAAATACAGGCAAACATTAAACAAAAAAAAAAAAAAAATAAATAAAAAAAAATAACATGACGTAAAGTTTGTCTCAACAATAGGTAAATAATGAAAAATTGCGTAGGAAATTGGGCTTGTTGAATAAAATTTTTTTAATTTTTCGAAAATATTTTCGAAATATTTTACAAGGGAATAATCTATACGAAAATACTGTAAAAATACATACACTATAAAAATTTTGGAAACATTTAAAAATATTTATTAAAATGTACAACAAAAACTAAGAGTAAATATTTTTACGCGATGCAAAGTTTATGTCAATAATAATACAAAATTTACTCAAATGCTAACTAAACCTCATAAAGAAGGTTTGTGGAATACATTTTTAAATTTTCTAAAATTTGCGTAAATAATGTAAAAATTAATTAAAAATTTTAGGTGATAATTATAAAAAAAAATATTTTAAAAAATACAGGCATCCACATGATGAAAAGTTTGTGTGAACAATAGGTAAATATTGTTTGAAATTTTTCTAAATATTTTATTTGTGAATAATTTACCTTTATGAAAATAGTGTAAAAAAACATACATTTTCAAAATAAAGGTAAACATTTAATAATATTTTGTAAAATGTGGAAAAAACTTAAGAGCAATTATTTTTTACACGGTGTAAAATTAAAGTCAATAATAGGTAAATAATAAAAAATTAATTCAAATATTAGCTAAACCTAATAGCGAAGGTTCGTGGAATACAATTTTGAAATTTTTTAAAATATTCATCATATGAATTATTTAATTTGACGTAAATAATGTAAAAATACACAAAATAAAAATTATAGGTAAGCATTATGAAAAAAAATTTATAAAATTATGGACAAACATTAAAAAAATTTTTTCTACATTGAAGTAAAGTTTGTATCAACAATAGGTAAATAATGAAAAAATGAGTAGGAAAATGGGTTGTGGAATACAATTTTCTAGATATTTTATTTGTGAATAATTTACCTTTACAAAAATAGCGTAAAAATACAAAAAAATATAAAAATATTTATTAAAATGTAAAAATTAAGAAAAAATATTTTTTACACGATGAAAAATTGATGTCAATAATAGGTAAACAATGAAAAATTGCTTCAACTTAACCTAAAAATTGCTTTTAATTTAACCTTAAAATAAAGGTTTTTGAAATTAAATTTTGAAAATTTTTAAAATATGTGAAATGTGAACTATTTACCTTTGTATAAACAATGTAAAAACACACAACTTATTACATTTTATATAAGCATTTAAAAAAATATTTATCAAAATATAGGCTGACTTTAAAAAACCATTTTTGCACGATGTAAAATTTGTGTCTACTATAGGTAAATAATGAAAATTTATAAAAAAATCGATAAACATTAAAAAATTTAATTATGCATATCAAATTAAAATTTTACACGATGTAAAATTTGTGTCAGTAATTAAAAATTGAGCCAAATGTTAACTTAAGAGCAAAGCATATTTTTCGCAATACATTTTTCGAACTTTCTTTTTTTATATTACACCATGTAATTTTTGTGTAAAAAATTGTGTTTAAGCTCAGATTTTTTAATAACATATAAAAAATATGTATTCTGAGTTATACACTACGTAAATAACTGTTTAAGAATTTTTCAACATGTAAAAGTTGATTTTTTTAACTTTGTGTAAAAAATGTGTAAAACTGCACAAATTATAATGTAAATATACATATATTTTTACATGCCTTAAAGTTTGTGTAAAAAATTGGGAAATAATAAAAAAAATAGCTTTAAATCTAAGCTGAAGATAAGGGAGAAGGTTGTTGAAACTTTAGAAAAATGTAAATTTACATGCCTTATATTGTGTAAAAAAATTAAAACAGTATATATGTATATATTATATAAATGAAAGATTACGATTCCAGCATATTTATGATTGCACCATGTTAATTTTGTAGAAAATTTGTGCAAATTTGTGTAAATTTTGCAGCCCATATTTATTGTACTTATAAAACTTTAATAAAGAAAAGTACTTTAAATGTTAAAAATTTAACTTTTTATTGTTATTAATTCAAAAGGACATTTATTATGGCGCAGTAACGATTCACATAAATAATTTCTCAATAAAAAATATAAAGGTAAACTTAACTTTTGGTTCCTTTCAAATCAATTGAAAATTAATGTTTGTAAATTTATTGTAAATACCCGTTTGTTTGCTCCTTTCTTTATAGTGAAACCATATAAATGGATTCAATATTAAAGTAAATATATAATAAACTTTATATATTTTTATGGTTTGAAAATGGCCAGCAAAAAATAAAAATGTATATTGTATAAAAGCCATTCAAACAGTTGCCAAAATATATAGACAAAAAAACTACAAAAATATGAAAAGAAATAAAATAAAAACGAAAAAGTACTTGTAAATATTGCAACAATAAATCGCTGGACTTTTAACGGTCATGTTATATTGCGATGTTACAATAAACCTCTACATATTTATAGAATATAAGGGTGGAATTTAATTGCAAATATGGTTTCGGAGAAAGAGCTTAGAAATGAACTGACTGTAAGTCTTTCAATGGTAAATAATTCTGGCTAATAATTCTTAGTAATTTAGTAAAGATTTTGGAAAATTATTTATTTCCTTTATTTGGGCAAAAATCATGTGAGCCATCTAGTAATTAAAGTTTTTTTTATGGCACTTTTTTAAAATCAAACAGAGAGCGTTATCTATGTATCACTTATAGCAATCAACTGCAGAAGCTCTGCTAATATAAAAATATTTATTATTATTTATTATTTTAACTGGTTAATTTTTAATTTTTCATTTTCTATTTTATATTTTTCATTTTTAATTTTTCGTCTATCAATTTTCATTTTCCATTTTTATACCCTCCACACCACAGTGGCAGAGGGAATAAATAGGTTTGTCATTCCGTTTGTAACGCATCGAAATAAATTCCTGAGACCCCAAAAAAATATATTTTCTTGATCCTTATAAGAAGGGAAGTTGATTTACCGATGACCGTCTGTCCGTCTGTCTGCCTGTCTGTGAAAATCACGATCACGCCGTCAATATTTAAGGTAGACCATTCGTTTTTGTATAATATCGTTTATTAACATCCCAAAGGAGTAGCTATTTTAAGTCGTCAAAATCGGTCAGAGGGTTCACGAGCTATGAATGAAACTTTGAAAAAAACTCTTGAAAAAATAAAATTTTTCAGTGTGTTTGTTGTTTTTCTTAAGATATGTTGTATATGTTGTAATTCTTCGTATTGTTGAAGTCATTACAGTTGTGTGTATATTAATACTGCACGTGTCACCTTGGCCTAAGCAAGTTTTATCACATATTTTTTTATCATTAAAATTAAATATTAAAAATTAAAAATTAATAAAAATAAAAAATTAAAAATGGAAAATAAAAAATGAAAAATGGAAAATGGAAAATGAAAAATTAAAAATGAAAAATGAAAATTGAAAAATGGAAAATGAAAAATGGAAAACGGAAAATGAAAAATGAAAATTGAAAATTGAAAATTGAAAATTGAAAATTGAAAATTGAAACTTGAAAAATGAAAATTGTAATTGAAAAATTAAAAATGAAAAATGGAAAATGGAAAATGAAAAATATTAAATGAAACACGAAAAATGGAAAAAGAAAAATGAAAAATGAAAAATTGAAAATCGAAAATGGAAAATGGAAAATGGAAAATGGAAAATGAAAAATGAAAAATGGAAAATGAAAAATGAAAATATAAAAATGAAAAATATAAAATGGAAAACGGAAAATGGAAAATGAAAAGTGGAAAATGAAATATTAAAAATGGAAAATGGAAAATGAAAAATTAAAAATGGAAAATGGAAAATGGAAAATGAAAAATGAAAAATGAAAAATGAAAATTGAAAAATGGAAAATGAAAAATGAAAAATGGAAAATGGAAAATGAAAAATGGAACATGAAAAATGAAAATTGAAAAAAGGAAAATGAAAAATGAAAAATGCAGAATGGAAAATGAAAAATAGAAAACGGAAGATAAAAAATGGAAAATTAAAAAATGAAAAATGAAAATTGGAGAATGGAAAATGAAAAATGGAAAATGAAAAATTTTAAATTTAAAATGGCAAAACTGAAAAACTGAAAATCGAAAATGGAAAATAAAAAATTAAAAATGGAAAATTAAAAATGAAAAATGAAAAATGGGAAGTGGAATATGGAAAATGGAAAATGAAAAATTTAAATATAAAAATGAAAAATATAAAATGGAAAACGGAAAATATAAAAATGATAAAAAATATAAAATGGAAAACGGAAAATGAAAAATGAAAAATTAAAAATGGAAACGGGAAAATGGAAAATGAAAAATTAAAATTGATAAATGAAAAATGGAAAATGAAAAAATCGAAAATGGAAAACGAAAAATGAAAAGTGGAAAATGGAACACGAAGAGTGGAAAATGAGAAATTAAAAAAAAAATTAAAAATTAAAAATGAAAGATGAACATTAAAAAGTGAAAAATGGAAAATGATAAAAAAAAATTAAAATTGAAAATGAAAAAGGTGGAGGGTATCAATGATTCGGCCCAGTCGAATTTAAAGCTCTTACTTGTTTATTTTTCATTTGTCATTTTTTATTTTTATTTTTCATTTCTCATTTTTTATTTTTAATTTTTCTTTTTTTATTTTTATTTTTTTAGTTTTAATTTTTTATTTTTCTCTTTTTATTTTTCATTTTTTACCTTTCATTTTTCATTTTGTATTTTTCATTTTTCATTTTGCGTTTTTAATTTTTTATTTTCTATTTTTCATTTTTATTTCTCATGTTTTATTTTTTATTACTATTCATTATTTTTTATTTTTTCTTTTTCATTTTTCATTTCTCATTTTTTATTTTTCATTTTTCATTTTGGATTTTTCAGTTTTTATTTTGCGTTTTTAATTTTTAATTTTTATTTTGTCTTTTTCATTTTTTTTTCTTTTTTCATTTTGTATTTTTCAGTTTTCATTTTACGTTTTTTCATTTTTTATTTTTTATTTTTTAATTTTTATTTTTTATTTTTCATTTTTATTTCTCATTTTTTATTTATAATTCTTTATTTTTGATTTTTCATTTTTTATTTTTCATTTTTTATTTTTCATTTCTTATTTTTGATTTTTCATTTCTTATTTTTTATTTTTCATTTCTTATTTCCGACTGACGACAAATAGTCATAGTCGTATGTTCTAATGATAGTCATACTCCTTATGCCTGGTATTCATTATTTCATTTTCAATGCCAATTCTTGTCACTTATTGTCAGTTGTATGAAAACGGGTTTTAATATTTTGTCATTTACAACCCATGGCAACATTTGACATCTGAAATGAAATTGCCAGCATGTTGGCAATTTATTTGTGTTTGACAGCCGGATTTTTTGTTCGTTTATAGGATGTAATGAATACGTAATGAATAGAAAATTACGAGATGTCAGTTGAGGCAATTGTTTGTTGTAAGCTTATATGACATAAATAGTGAAAACCAGGCATTAGTCATTTCTTATTTTTCATTTTTCATTTTTAAACAGGTTATTACATATCATAATTTTTTCACCAATACAATCATAAGTCACACCGACTTTTTCTTACGCTCACTTGTTACGCTGTTTTTGTGATTGTATTGTGAAATAGAAATTTATCCCCCTGCGCGTATAGATGTTTACACATCAAAAATTGTTACAATAAGTTTCATCCTAATGTAAAAATACATCTGAATTTATAACTCTACAACCAGACTATTCAAAATCAATTGGTTAAACAAGTAGTAAACGGAAAATAGCAAATAATAATGCGGAAATGGCGGGTTGTTACGATAGTCGAGCATTATTTAATGGTTGACTTTAGTTTTTTTTTTAACAATGTTGCTGTGTATTTCAAGAGTACTGCCACTAGTTGTATACATTCTTTTTTTCTTGTTCACTCTTAAACATCTTTTCACAAGCCATTTATAAATTGTTTAGTGTTTAGGGTTTGAGAATGTATTTTATGTAGACACTATTTAACAGACACACTCATACATATAAATGAAAAAAAAAAAACAGTAATTTATGTTCGATTATTGATGATATTTACCTTCGGTATCACTGGTGTCCGATACAGGTGGTTCACTGGCAATATATTGTCTACCACTCAGCAGAGTACTTTCGACAATTGGACGTTTATCCTCCAATTGACGACGGAAAGCTTTATGATCATCCTAAAAGGAAAAGAAAATGGAAAAATACAAAAAAGTGTAAGAATAAAAAAAGAAACGTATTAATATTGTAAGGATAATAATTGTTTTTTTTAAGTGCTCAAAATGAAAAGGTGTGGATTATTGATTTTAAACTGATAAGAAATCCGTTTTTCTGAATATTAAGTAGAATTTCTAATTCAATTATAATGAAAGGATTTTGTTTGTTAGAACATCCTGTAATTAATTGTTAAGATTTTTTAAACTTCTCTAATAAATTTACTGGATTTTGAAAAAATGTGTACCTTTGTTAATACGAAACAAGTAAGAATATTATAGTCGGTCAAGACAGACTATACGATACCGTATACTATGCACTTAGAGATCCTATCTCTTAGGTCCAACTAATTAGATATAGAAAACAAGCAGAAACTAACCCTTAATAACATTATTATTATTTTTTTTTGCCTTCGGATAGGAAAAAGTTCATATCGGATGTTATATTTATATGGGAAATAGGTCGAGAAATGGACTAATCCTGACCATATTTGGTAAGGTCACTTATTTCTTGCAAAACATATGCAAACCAAATTCGAGAAAAGTCGGTGTGATATTTTTTTTTTGTAGTTTTAAGTAAAGATCGGGAATTAGCTTCATATGGGCAATATGACTAAGAATTGTCCTGAAGGGTTTATTTTTGGACTACTGCTGAATGGATGTAATAAGCATACACATCCAATTTGAGCGAGATCTATATGAGAATTTTGATATTATGGCAATTTAAGTCGGTCTCATAGTGGTTATTTGTATGTAGACTAAGTCTAAAATTGAACCGATTTTCACCAATTTCAATAGTGTTCATCTTATGTCCTTTTGAAGCTTATATAAATACTAAATTTCACTAAAACATACTCATATATACGACCTGTAGTTTGATTACAAGGTTTACATCGCTAAATCGACTCAGAAAGTGATTCTGAGTCAATCGGTATAATAAAAAAATGGGTCTATGTCCAATATTTTTGGTAGTTACACACAGTGGTATAGGGTGTAATAAAAATCAATAGACAAAATACGATTCGCAAGTTATCCTTCAAATAATTGAATCTGTCACTAACCAGAACACGACAGTTAGGGAATATATGTGTATACTGTTTTAAAGCAAGAGTTGCCAGACCTAGGGATTTTTTTGTCAAGTCTACTGGAAATGGAAATGATTTTTTACAAACTTGTCTTAAGCTATGTTAGATTTGCCGTGATTTTGTAGGAAAAATTTAAGAATTTGGCAAATATTAAGGAACAACCTTTTAACGACTGGGAAATATATTTAAGACGCTTTAAGTTTCTTATTTAAGTGATTAATTATTGAAACAACAGTTTCTTCTGGATGTTCGTAATACATTTCTGTGCCGCTATCCGGTTCGAAGGACCAATAATAATTATTGAAACTATAGTTTTTTCAGAATGCTTTTACGACACTCTATAATTATTTTGTAAATTTGAAACAACAGCTACAGAATGTTTGAAAGGCACTAATATTATTTGCAAAATTCAAACCTTAACTTTTTAAATACAATAACCTTAAACACATTTTCATTCCATTGACATATATAAAACACTGATAAAGGATGCGTTATAACTATGTTTCTCAAGTGTTTAACTATTTAAATTTATATTCCATTTGGCATTATGTGCACAAAGATAAAATATAAATATTTATGATGACTTGTAGTAATGAACAGAATTTTTTCTGTAGCAAAACTAAAATTATATTTTATCAAATAAATCGTCTTCATATTTGAACACTGAGAGTTTTTCTTAAAAAAAAAAAATCATCAAAACATGTTTTCAAATGAAAAAATTGGTCTTATGGACATTTTTCGATAAGTTCAACTTTAGAGTTCCCAAAAGAAAAACTTCTTTCATCGAAAATTTTTCAAAAGATTGTATGAACATCTGATTATTATTTCATTTTAATTAAACTTTACAAATAGTTATTTAATTTTTCTATAAATAACTGGTTAGTGATTTTTTAAATTAATTTAGGGTTATCGTTAAAAAAAAGTTTGGCAATACCAGCCTAAACTAATATGACACGTGAATTATAACGATACATCTACACTCACTGAGCAAATACTACAAACACAAGGACCACAACAACAAAATTATATTTTTTCAAGAGTTAGTTGCTTTATATTTTCATCGATATCTCAAAATAAATATATCGAATTTTGATGAAAATTTTAAAAAACATTCTGCTCGGGATGTTTGTGAATGATTTTCAATAAAAATTAAAAATCTAACAGCTTCTTCTAAGGATTAAGGATATGTGTTTTTTATGGGATCCATATTTTTGTATAATTATTACAAACGGAATGACAAACTTATATATGCCCTCTGTGCACTAGTGTGGAGGACATAAGAACTATTTTCGTGACTTCTAGAATAGTATAATTTCTAAAAAAAACTAAGAGGCTCGTACCATAAAACGAAACGTACCGAAACGTTTAAAATTAATATGAAAAAATTTTATAAGAATGTAAAAGTTTTGAATTTTTCGCACAAGTTTTAATCGTTGCGTTTCGCTTTATGGAAATGTCGTTAAAAAAATTTTTAAACACGACATTTTAAAATATACTAGCAGATTCCAGCCCTCGAAATTCGAGTGCAAATTCTAGGAAAATTTATTTTTTCATTAAATAAAGACCCTAAAGGTATGCTAATCAATTATAGCCATTTCGCAAATCAACACAAGAAACAACCTCGTTTTTATTACAAACACATTAACAAATTTAATAAACACACACATACCCAATAAACATTTTTGTTTGCTATCAACTTGAGGTGCATTTGAGATCAAATACATTTCTCAAATCTCCAACGTTAATTCTCAAATGCACCTCAATAGTCCGATTATAGTCTTCTCAACTTAAAAGGCACATTTTTTATATGGCGATTTTCATAGTTATCAAATTGAGAAATTTGTGATTCTCAACTTGGTAGCAAAGAAATTTCTCCAATCGGTATCAAATGGAAGGTACGGAATTGCCATATTAAAAAAAAATTATACTAATTTTAGAAATGAAAACAATGTACTTTTTTAATGTTTCAATTTAATTTCATTATATATTTAACATTATTATGTACATATTTAACATTAAATGTACATATTATGTACATTTTTTAAAATCTAGAATTAAAAATAAATGAATTAATTATTTGTACATTTTGTGAATATTAATATTAAATATGTCATAAATAAGAATTTAAATTGAAAAATTCGACAAAAAGCAGAAATAATTAAAAATATATCAATTAATTATTTGTACTTTTTTGGCATTTTTTAATTTATTATTTATGACATATTTAAATAATATCTCAAACTTAACACAAATCGTATTCAAGTTGAAAAAATGTTTGGTCTCAACTGGAGAAAAGTATTGGATATCCAATTGAGAGTAAAAATGTTTCTCAAAGATTGGAAAAAATGTTAAGTCTCAACTTGATGTCAAGTTGAAAGCAAACAAGGAGAAAAATTGTTCAACACAAGTTGAGAATTACATTTGACATCAATTTGAGAACTTAACTTTTCTCCAACATTGGAGAAATAATATTTCAATGCATACTGGGTAGCATTGTATAATTTTATGTATGTGTTAGTAGCAACTTTAAATGCAATTTACTTAAAATAAAGGAAAAAATTTAAAAATCTGTAAATCTGCAAAACGGCTAAAAAGAAATATCTTTCAGATAATATACGTTTGGTCAAAAGCGAGATAAAATTGAAGAACAAAACATCGGTCACAAAAAATCGCCTAGCCTATTAATATTATAGAAGTAGATTAAAAAATCATACTCTTTCTATGAAGTACCATTGAAATGCATGAAAAGTACTAACTTTTTGAGGCCACGGTATTTTTAACTCGTAAATATTGGTCTTTTACTTATAAAACTGTAACACACTCGTAGGCACGCTGCTAGCATATGCAGAATGTCTTAATCTCGACTTGACAATTATGTCTATCACAATTTGAGCTAAAAAATTCCTTCCTGTAGAACTCCAGAAGCATGAAAAATTTTATACCGACTGAGCGCTAAATTCGTTACAAAACAATGCAGACTTTATAATTTGTTTGGAAAAGAGTAACGTAATTTTCCGCATTTTCCAATAAATTTTCCGAGAAAAAAAATCAAATCTCTAATGGTCATTATAGTGGTCCTACGTTATATGGACATTTTTCAAATTGCCATTTTGGGGGGAGGCGGGGTCCAGTTTATTTCCTATCAATATAAAACTAATAAATGTGAAGTTTGGGGACAATCGGATAAATAACAGTCGCGTCGGAAATCGATTGAAAATTTCAAGTATGCTTATATGGGGAATATATGACTTTTTTCAGATTTTACGACAATTTCGTTCTATAATTTAATTTTTCCAACAAGTTGTTATATTAATCGAGATCAGTATTAAATTATCTTTTCAAAAACCTATATTTATTTATTTATTTATTTAATAACTATGTAATAATAAATTACTACAAAATTATATTAAGTAAGCACTTCAAAATCGAATAAAACCTCGCCAAGAAATAGCAAATGCCCCAGAGCACTTTTGAAAAATTGATTAAAGCCATAATATTTTTTGTCTCTATACTTATAAGTAATCAGATACTAAGTATTATTTTATTATCACGTTGTGAACCTATTGCGCATTGAGACCGAAAATGGGAAATTTTTTTGATAAAATTTTGAAAAATCCTTTTTCAAGTTTTAAAAAATTTTCTTAAACCAAATTTAAAAAAATGGATCTCACACTTTAAGGTTTTGTTAAATACCATAATATTTTTTGTCTCTATACTTATAAGTAATCAGATACGAAGTATTATTTTATTATCACGTTGTGGACCTATTGCGCATTGAGACGGAAAATGGGAAATTTTTTAAAAATCCTTTTTCAAGTTTTAAAAAATTTTTCATAAACCAAATTTTAAAAAATGGATCTCACACTTTAAGGTTTTGTGAAATATGTGTTGCAGATTATCTATGTGAATTTTTAAGTAAATTCCTCGGCCAGAATTTTTTTGACAAGGATTATATTTATGCGGATTTCGAGAAAAATGGAATTTTTGTAAAATATTCCGTAAATGTGCACTTTCTAAATACTTTGTATCAAAAATTCATCACTTTTCTACTTTCAAATGTTATATTTTATCCAAATAGCCTAAGGTTTCGGAAAAAAATAATATGACCCGCTTAACCCTTTTGGAATGGGGGTCACATATGACCCCAATCTAATGAAAGGCAATTTATTAAAAAATTCTAATATTTTGTAAGTGCTGTGGAATTTTAAGATGCGATGCTTAGAATATAATAACTAAATGTATAGAACTTCCGCGTCTTAAATTTGGGATAAATCCAAGAACGTTAACCCATTATTTGCCAAGGCCAGCTTTGGATTTTAAGATATTTTTAAATAAAAATGACCGAAAATGAGTTTTTCTATTAAACTCGATGAAACAACTATTTAGAATTTAAGAAAAATAATTCGGGTAATTTTTATTTATTTAACCCTTCAGTACTCCTGGGATCAAAATAATCCATTGTGATATATTTTTGATGCAATTATCTGCTTATTGCTCGCGAATCTATAATATTAATAGGCTAAGAGATTTCTTGTGACCGATGTTTTGCTCTACCGTTTTATCCCGATTTTGACCAAACGTGTACTATTTGAAAGGTATTTCTTTTTAGCGGTTTTGCAGATTTACAGATTTTTATATTTTTTCCTTTATTTTGAGTAAATTGCATTTAAAGTTGCTACTAACACATACATAAAATTATACAATGCTATGTGTATGTTTATTAAATTTGTTAATTGTTAATTGTTAATTTGTAATAAAAATGAGTTTGTTTTTTTGTGTTGATTTGTGAATTGGCTATAATTGATTAGCATACTAATGAAAAAATAAAATTTCCTAGAATTTGCCCTCGAATGTCGAGGGCTGGAATCTGCTAACATAAATTAAAAGAACTTTTACCCCATTTTGTTTTAAAATTATTTTATGTATAAAAACTATCTATTTTTTTCTAAATAAAATAAGAAGACCCACAAATGACCCGAAGCAAATAAAAGACAAAATATAAAATTAATTCTATTTATTTTGGTGTATTTATGCATCACTTACGACTTGCAGTAAGTATTGCTTTTCTTGTTCTTTCTTTGTTAATATGTTATTATACTCTTCAATCAATTTAACACCGCGTTCTGCTGTATCATTTACCACTTTTATTTTTGAAAAAATGTCACTTATACACTTTTTACATATATTAGAGATGTTGCGTTTAAACGAAATCTTTCAATAGTTTGTTAGATTTGACGTCATTCTTCAGAAATAGTGTAATAAATTCTGAAATTAGTTGTTGCTTACGATGGAGAGGAAGGGATTCAAAGTTTCGGCTCAGCCGAATTTAACGCTCTTACTTGGTTTTATGTTTTTTTTTTTTTTTAAATTATAAACCCAAAAAAGTCAAGTCATTCTAGAACAATCACTATTTCACTCCTTCAAAGCAGCAGAATGTACCTTTTCAATATCCAATAAAGTTAGAGGTCTTAAAAATCAACATTAAAGTTTACAATAAATTTTTGTTTGGAGTAGTTTAAAAAATATCTTTAAATATAATTTTTTTTTATCCCTTAGGTCAATTGGTCAGTTCAATCAAATATGTGTTCCCTTCTCATCATGTATAACACATGTGTATCAAATAATAAAACAAATCAATATTTATGAGCAAAAAACACATAAAACTACATAATAAAAAAAAAAAAACAAAAAATTACCAGACATTCTAAAGCAGCAATAGAAACTCATAAATTTATACAAGACGTCCACTTATTATTCACTGTAAATTAATATACAACAAGTATACGCTTTGGGGAACAGACAACTACTATACTCGTATACTCGGACTAGAAAATAATCACAATTTATTAGAGAAGAAATAGAGAGAAAGAGAGAGGGAGGAGGAGGAGGAAAAAGTTAATAACAAATGTGTGTTACATGCCTGAGTACTTACAGCCCAGTGTAAAATAAATAATGATAACAAACAAGAAAATTATAATCGGGCTAGACCGACTATACGATTACCCTATACCATGGTTTAGAGACCCTAATCTCTTCGGTCCAACCAATTTGGATGTAGAAAATAAGCATAAACCAAATCGGATGCTATATTTATATGGGGACTAGGTCGAAAAAATGGACCGATCCTGACCATATTTAGTGAAGTGACTTTACTAAATATAGAAAAAATATACACCAACCAAATTTTGAGAAAAATCTGTGGAAATTTTTGGGACTAGGTCGAAAAATGGACCGATCCTGACCATATTTAGTGAAGTGACTTTACTAAATATAGAGAAAAATATACACAAACCAAATTTTGAGAAAAATCTGTGCAAAATTTTTGTTTTCGATAGATTTAAGTGAAAATTGGGAAGCAGCTCTATATGGGACCGATCCTGGCCATATTTAGTCAAGTGACTTTACTAAATATAGAAAAAATATACACCAACCAAATTTTGAGAAAAATCTGTGCAAAATTTTTGTTTTTCGATAGATTTAAGTGAAAATCGGGAAGCAGCTCTATATGGGACCGATCCTGGCCATATTTAGTCAAGTGACTTTACTAAATATAGAAAAAATATACACAAACCAAATTTTGAGAAAAATCTGCGCAAAATTTTTGTTTTTCGATAGATTTAAGTGAAAAGCGGGAAACAGCTCTATATGGGGCCTATGTTTAAGAATTTTCCTATAGGGATTATTTTTGTACTACTGATTAATGTATATAATAAACACATACAAACCCAATTTGACTGAGATCTATATGATAATTTGGATTTTATGGCAATTTAAGTCGATCTAAGTCTGAAATTGAACCGATTTTCATCAATTTTAATAGCGTTCATCCTATTTCCTGTTGAAGCTTATATACAAAATTCTATATTCATATTTGCCACCTATAGTTTGATTACAAGGATGTACAGCCGGACGGACGGATGGAGGGACGGATAGACGGACGGACGGACATCGCTAAATTGACTCAGAAAGTGATTCTGAGTCGATCGGTATAATAAGAGATGGGTCTAGCTCAAATATTTTCGACAGTTACAAACAGCAGCACAAGGTCATTATACCCAAACCACATAGTGGAATAGGGTAAAAAAAGGAATGTACCAAAATAAACACTTAACTGAAGAATGTGATCATAAAAAATGACCACCCTTTATTTTGGTTGACCAAAGAAAATCAGTTGAAAGCCAACATGAATTACCGTAGAAGTTGAATGCGTGTGCGTGTATGCGTGTGAGTGTGTGCGTGTGTGTGAGTGTGTTTCATACGTTTTAGGTTTGATTTTCTACTCCATCAATTTTTACACACTATTAGCCCAGAATTTTTGAAACATTTTACTTTCCCCTTTTGCCAATGTTGTCTACATACTGCTAAGTGTTTGTCTGTTGTAGTTATTATTAAAGTGGTCAGATTTGATGGCAGTTCATTTACGTTTTTCAGCTTTTTTTTTTTTTTTTTTGATAATGCTGTTCGAAAACTTTCATCTGTTAAGTGATTTTGTGTTGTAAATCGTCTTTTTTCCCCCTTTGTTGGTAGTCAGCGATTGTGTGTGTACTAGTATGTTGTATATACAAACACACTAAGTAAGTATGCAATATTGTGCTACTATGGGCTAGAATCTTTCTACATACTTTGTATCAAAAATTCATCACTTTTCAACTTTTAAATATTATATTTTATTTAAATAGCCTAGGGTTTCAAAGAAAATATTAACCCTTTTGGAATTGGGGTCACATGTGACTATATTTTGTAAGTGCTGTTGAAATTTTAGATGCGATGCTTAAAATATAATAACCAAATGTGTGGAACTCTCGCTCCTAAAATTTGGGATAAATCCGATAACGTTAACCCATTATTTGCCAAGACCAGTTTTGGATTTTAAGATACCTTTAAATAAAAATTACCGAAAACGCGTGTTTCTATTAAACTCGATGAAACCACTATTTAGAACTTAAAAAAAAATAATTCGGTTAGTTTTTATTTATTTACCCCTTCAGAGCTCCTGGCATCAAAATAATCCACTGTGATATATCTGTGGTACAATTATCTGCTTATTGCTCGCGAATATAAATTAAAACAACTTTTAACCAATTTTGTTATAAAATTATTTTATGTATAAAAAACTATCCATATTTTTTTTAAATAAAATAAGAAGACCCACAAATGACTCAAAGCCAATAAGAGACATTTAATTCAAAAGAATATGAAATATAAAATTAATATGGCAAGTCGTAAGCGATTACAGAAAACAATTTGAATCGCACAATAATTTATCCTTAAATACACCAAAATAAATAGAATTAATTTTGCGTATGATATTCTTTTGAATAAATTGTCTTTTATTAGCTCTGGGTCATTTGTGGGTAATAAGAGATAATAAGAAGAGAAAAATATAAATTGTTTTTATACATAAAAAATAATTTTATAACAAAATTGTTTAAAAGTTGTTTTAAGTTATATTCACAATGGATTATTTTCGACCCAGGAGCACAGAAGGGTTAAATATATATAAATATTAAGGGAATTACCTTTTCTTAAATTCTAAGCAGTGGTTTCATCGAGTTTAATAGAAAAACTCGTTTTCAGGTAATTTTTATTTAAAAATATCTTAAAATCCAAAGCTGGCCTTGGCAACTAATGGGTTAACGTTCTTGGATTTATCCCAAATTTTGGGAATATAAGTTCTACACATTTGGTTATTATATTTTGAGCGTTTCATCTAAAAATTGAATTTCTTGAATAAAATGTCTTTTATTAGTTTAGGGTCATATGTGACCCCAATTCCAAAAGGGTTAATGGGCTCATATCATTTTTTTCCGCAACCCTAGGCTATTAAGATAAAATATAATATTTAAAAGTAGAAAAGTGATGAATTTTTAATACAAAGTATTTAGAAAGAGTACATTTACAGAATATTTTACAAGAATCATATTTTTCTTCAAATCCGCAAAACTAAAATCCTTGTCAAAAACTTCTGGCATAGGGATTTAGCTAAAAATTCACACAGTTAATCTCTGACATAAAACCCTAAAGTGCCAGATTAATTTGATTAAATTTTGTTTAAGAAAATTTTTTAAAACTTGGAAGAGGAGTAGTTTTCAAATTTTTATCAAAAAAATTTCCCATTTTTGGTCTCAATGCGCAATAGGTTACCAACGTGGTAATAAAACAATACTTCATATCCGATCACTTATAAATATAGAGACAAAAAAAATTCTGGCTTTAATCAATTTCTCAAAGTTGAAAAAAATGCTATCAAATTTCAAAACCTAGTTTTTTTTTGGCACAAAAGTGGTCTGGGGCATTTGCTATTGCTTGGCGCATTTTTATTCGATTTTGAATTTTTATAGCTTTTTGGAAAGATAATTTAATACTGATCTCGATTCTTATAACAACTTGTCCGAAGTTTTAAACTATAGAACGAAATTTTCGTAAAATCTCAAAAAAGTCATATATTCCCCATATAAATACATTTGAAATTTTCAGTTGATTTCCGGCGCGACTTTTCTTTATCCGATTGTCCCCATACTTCTCATTTATTAGTTTTGTATGGAAAGGTAACAAACGGGACCCGCCTATCCCCAAAATCGCATTTTCAATTTTTAAGGACCACTCTAAAAAACACTAATGCCTTTTCTGGCAAAAAAATGTCGCACTTTATTTGCATTTTTTTCAAAAATTGTTTTTTTTTATATATTCTGAATTAAAAGCAACCTTATCTTATACATCAATCGAAAGGTCTCACAGTTAGCCCCTCATAAATCACAAAAAATTGCAGCCATTGACTTCTTTCAGGTCGTAGTGTAAGAAAATATTTCCCCATTGTTCCCCCTTTTTTTGAATGTTTTCACCCTATGACCTCAAAGAGGATAATAATCAATTTTTTTTTTTGCATTTTATGAACACAGCTCTTTGAGACCTTTCGATTGATATATTAAGGTTTCTCTTAATTTAGAATATATAAAAAATACACTTTTCGAAAAAACTGCAAATAAAATGCGACATTTTTTGTCAGAAAAGAAAACGGCATAAGTATGCAATATTGTACTACTATGGGCTAGAATCGTTAGCTCTCGATTAACGAATATATAACATTTTGCTTGTTTACATATGGATGGGGCCGGCGGGGGGGGGGTGTTAAATTCCAAGTCAGAGTGAAAGAATTAGGCCAGTATTATAAAACTCCCAAAGGGTTTGGCTTTACCACTTTGTTTAGTTTTTCAGTATTTTTGAGTTATAACTCAAGAACAATGGATAATTTCTAATTTAGTTTTTCAGCAAAATTGCAGCTAAGTCTAAAATAAATAATTTTTATTAATATATCCATTAAAAAAATAGACTAAACAAGTAAGAAAATTATAGTCGGTCTAGACCGATTATGCGATACCCTATGCTATGCGTTTAGAAAATTAGTCTTATATCTATTTATAAAATTAATAGGCTAGGCGATTTCTTGTGACTGATGTTTTGTTCTACCATTTTATCCCGATTTTGACCAAGCGTATATTATTTGAAAGGCATTTCTTTTTGGCCATTTTGCAGATTTACAGGTTTTTAAATTATTTCCTTTATTTTGTGTAAATTGCATTTAAGGTTGCTACTAACACATACATAAAATTATACAATGCTTTGTGTATGTTTATTAAATTTGTTAATGTGTTTGTAATAAAAATGAGTTTGTTTTTTTGTGTTGATTTGTGAATTGGCTATAATTGATTAGCACACTTTTAGGGTGTTTATTTAATGAAAAAATAAAATTTCCTAGAATTTGCGCACGAATTTCGAGGGCTGTAATCTGCTAGTATAGACTAATATGTTAAGAAGATGCCAACGTAACACTTTTACCCCCTTCAGCATCCGAATTTCCAAAAGTTTTCCTCTCATCGGGTGTTTTTATCTCTAGTGGAATCCACAAACCATATTTAATATTCGTTTGTTTAGAAGATACCAAATGTACTCTTATTCCCCATTGTTGCCGTTTTTCCTCCCCTACACGCTACAATTATCAATTAATTCATCCCTGAGAGATGCCCACGTATTCGGTGGAGACTGTATGACAAAATTTATGTATACAGATTAATATGTTAAGAAGATACAAAAAGGTACCATTTCCCCTTTTTACCCCCCTTAACATCCGAATTCTAAGAGTTTTCCTCGCATCAGATTTTTCTATCTGGAGTGGAATCCATATGCTATATTTCATATTCCTAAATTCGCTTGTTTGGAAGATAGCAAATGTAAAATTGTAATTATTTATTAAATTTATTAAAATTTTGTGTCGTGATGTCCAGTTTTTATACAAATTTAATACTTGACAATGTAATAAAATAAAATCGTAAGTTAACCTGTGATACTAGTATTTAAGATTTTAATATTAAATTAAATTTATGTTGTTGTTTATATATTTTGTCATTAGAAATAAATAAAGTTCACACTCCAGAAGAAGTTGAAATACCGTCAACGAAACGTCGAGTGAAAAGGATGTAATAATTTGAATTTTTTTTTATTATCATCTTAGTATTTAATTGACCATAATTAGCCCGAAAAAATAAAAAAATCTCACAAATAATATTGGTCACAAAATAAATCTTAGTAAAATTTTTCCCATTTTTGGCCGTTTTTCTCCCCAAGATGTTAAATTCATTCTTGACTGATGTGCACGTATTCGGGGGAGTCTGTATATCAAAATTCATATATATCTATAATAATAATAGGTAAGGCGATTTCTTGTGACCGATGATTTGTTAAACAGTTTTCACCCGATTTTGACCAAGCGTGTCTTATTTGAAAGGTATTTCTTTTTAGCTGTCCACCAAATGAACAGCTTTTTACATTTTTTCATTTTTTTTTTTTGAGTAAAATGCATTTAAAATTGTAACTAAGATATGGGGGGTTTCATGTCAAGTGCACCAACTTTTGAAACCGATGTCTTCCGATCGGGATAAAATTTGCAGCAAGATTAGTCCTATTGGATAGTAGTTTAGACACAATTTTTCAATAAGATCGGTCCAGATCTCTCTGAGTTAGAGGGGATGAAAATTTGACATTTTGGCCAAACAGGCGTTTTTTCTCATCCATGTAACTTATTACCTATTGTTCTTAGAAAATTTTCTCCCAAATAGTTTAGATAGCTATTTCTTCAATATATCGGAAAAAAATACTTAAAAAAAAAAAAAAATTTTGTAGACTTTTTTTTTTTTTGCTAAATTAAAGCATTTTTTGCATTTTTTTTTTCAAAAAGTGCATTTTTTTTCATAAGAAAGCTTAGGATTTTACCTTTAAGAGCTTTTTGGTCGCTTAGTGGGATGGGAGTGGGATATCTATCAAAATAAATATTTTGTAACTCAAGACAACGGTTTTTCAATTTTTCACAAATGCACTATTTTGAATTTTTTCCTATTTGTGTGTAAAACTTATACAAATAAAACTTATACTGAGAAACAAGACAAACTAAACTTTCCGAAGGTATGTAACATACCTTCATAACATAACAGAAGAGAATGCTTATCTGTAACCTGAAAGAGTTATTTGCAACATTTCAATCTGAATACGAGGATGTTAGAATTGGCTTCACGAAATTAACCCAAATGAGGCCAAAACATTGCGTTTTGGCAGAAAGCAGCGGAACTCACACAGTATGCGTTTGCATTTACCATGAAAATGTTAAACTGATGTTGAAGGAAATCAACTTAAAGTATTTAACAGATTATTCGGCAGAAGATTTACACGATTACCGCGATTGCCTTAAATTGACTATGTGTCCTAATGCAACAACTTCTTGCCACTTAGGTGAATGTACCGATTGCCCGAAAACCGCATTCATCAAAGAAAATTTAATCAACTCTTTAGATCGAGAATATATAGAGGAGGTCAAATTTGATTCTTGGATTCAGACTGACAGATGCACATTGAAAACAAGCATTTTAAATGTGGATGATTTTGTGGAAGAAATGTTTACAGGATTGCTAAATTTGAGAAACAATGACTTTTTAGTCAAAGAGCAATGGTCATTCTTCAAGGATTTGAAGATACATTTGAAGTCTGGTGAATTCGTTATTTCATATGATTTCGCAGAAAACTATAAATATGTTCTTCAGGATGCCATACAACCATTCCACTTCAATAACGACCAAGCAACTATATTCACAGTAGTTATTTACTACATGAAAGATGAAAAACTGGAATACAAAAGTATGGCAATCATATCCGACGATTTAAAACATGATACCGTTGCAGTTTATGAGTACCAGAAGAGAATACTAAAATTTCTAAAATCTAAATTTACAGTAAAGAAGGTATACTACGTTTCGGACGGAGCTCGTCAACTTTTTAAAAACAAAAGTAGCTTGGCAAATCTTATGGCCCATGAAAAAGATTTTGGAATGCCAGCTGAGTGGCATTTTCATCCTACTGCTCATGGTAAAGCAGCATGTGATGGTGGTATTGGAGCAAACCTTAAAAGAAATGCAGCGAAGTATAGCCTCCAGTGCTCTCATCAAGATCGCATCTTAGATGCGACTGCTTTATTCCATTGGGCAAAGAGTTATTGTAAAGAAACTAGAATAGTTTTTAGTAGCAAAGAGGATCATCAGGAAACATTGAAAACACTGAAGAGCAGATTCGATGCTGCGGTAACAATCGATGGCACCGCTCAATACCATGCTTTTATACCGCTTGTCGATGGAAGACTCAAGTTGAAAAAGTTTTCTGCCTCTATTCAATGCGATTTCTTTCCAAAGACAACAAATAAACCAGCAGCGAAATCAACAGCTGAACCTAGTAACGCCAAGAAAGGATTGACAAAAAAAAAACGCAGTAAATAAAGGCGACAAAAAAGCTGGATGAAGGACTGGGTATTTAAAAATTTACAAGACTTAAATACTTCATCAGCTACAATAAATTAAGTATAAAAATAGTTATGATATAAATGGATCTAAAGCAATTAAAATTAAATTTTAATAAATTATTTATCTTTTTATTTTTAATATTATTATTATTATACATTAATTTAATTATTATTAAAAATATATAAAAAATAATAATTTTTCAACATTTCTATAGAAAAAAGCAATTTTTTTTCCTGAGGTTAACATATTCTGGGTATTACAGTATCGAGGGTATAAAACTTTAGTTAGGTATGTTATATAACTTCGAAAAGTTTAGTTTGTCTAATTTCTCAGTATAAGTTTTATTTGTATAAGTTTTAGACACAAATAGGAAAAAATTCAAAATAGTGCATTTGTGAAAAATTGAAAAACCGTTGTCTTGAGTTACAAACATTTATTTTGATAGATATCCCACTTCCATCCCACTAAGCGACCAAAAAGCTCTTAAAGGAAAAATCCTAATCTTTCTTATGATAAAAAAAAAAAATGCCCTTTTTGAAAATAAAGGCAAAAAATGCTTTAATTTAGCAAAAAAAAAGTCTACAAATTTTTTTTTTTTTAAAGTATTTTTTTCCGAAATATTGAAGAAATATCTATCTAAACTATTTGGGAGAAAATTTTCTAAGAACAATAGGTAGTAAGTTACATGGATGAGAAAAAACACCTGTTTGGCCAAAATGTCAAATTTTGATCCCCTCTAACTCAGAGAGATCTCGACCGATCTTGTTGAAAAATTGTGCCTAAACTACTATCCAATAGGACTAACCTTGGTGCAAATTTCATCCCGATCGGAAGACATCGGTTTCGAAAGTTGGTGCACTTGACATGAAATCCCCCATATATATATATTTTAATTTGTTAAGAAGCTGCAGAAAGCTAAAACTTTTACCCTTTTTGGCCGTATTCCGCCTTAAATGGCCGGATTTCGAAAATATTAATCCTGAGGCCATGTTTGTTTCTCAGATGGAGCCTAGACACTAAATTTCATTTTCCTGGACTTAGTTGGTACCATTTTCTCCTTTTTGTTCACTTTTGCCCCTTAATATACGAATTTAAAAAAACCCTTCTTAGTGAATCTTTACGCCGAGAGGGGAACCTACGAACGCAAATCTCAATCACGCAACTCTTTTATGTACATATACATATATACATAGATTGTTAAATTTATATATATCTACCTAATTTCTAGCCCATAGTGCTTTGCCTTTGTTCGTTAATATCATTTTTGTTATGTTTGGTTGTTTATTAAATCTTTGGCAAATTTAAGTGTGTGCGTGCTTTGACTGTTTTTGTTATACTCGAAGTTTAGTTTTCTCAATGTGTGTGTGTGTGTGTGTGCGTGTGATTCGGTCCATTTTGTATTGATGTAACATTCATTGTTAAGCATCATTAACCAATTACTTATGAATTGAGTGTTTGTGATTATAATGAACATGCACTGATAAGTATTTTGACACTATAACTAATATTTATTAAGAACAGTAAAGAAATAAATTTATGGAGATTTTCGGGAAACTGTAATTTAATATGGTAAATAAAAGAACAACAAACGATTTTCTTTGTTTTTCTTATTTTGTTTCTAATTTTGTTTTGTAAAATATTGAGAGCCCAATTTTAGTACAATGAAAAGCATTCAGTTTATAGAGGTCATAAGTTTTAATGAAGAAAATCCCTTTTTATTTTTCATAAAAGTCACGTAATGGCTCAGTTGCCAAAAATTGTTCTTTAAGAGTTATAAATCTGTAAACCTATGGAATTGTTATTTAAAGAATTATTCTTTAAAATAGGATTTTTTTTAGAACTATGTTAAGTCTAATATGTTATATTTGTTCCATGACTGGTCTTGAGATTAAAGCTTTCGGCTAATAACAATATTTTGAATCGAAATTTTATGAAATTTTTTTTTTAATTTAACAATATTTCAAAAATATATTTCAAATAAAAAAATTTAACTGGAATTAATTTCTGAGTAGATAATAGCAGTGTGGAAAAATGTAAACAAAAATTAAAATCCCGTAGGGTCTCATCACTGTCTTTATATTTTCGCAGTCACCAAATAAGATTATGAAGACGTCAAGTTTTTGTGCAACAGAAGAGGGAGGGGCAAAGCCTAACTCGCTATTGCTTGCTAAATCAATACGGGCGATCGGAGTGGGTTAAGATATATCAGCCATGGCCAAACTACGGCCCGCGGGCTATATGCGGCCCGCCAACAAATTTTGTATGGCCCGCTGTGCATAATAAAGAAAACATAGTTTATATGGGCTTAGTTAATAAAAATTCTAAATTTGATGTTTTTTTTTTCCAAAACAGAAAAAAATATAGTTTTTTTTTCCAAAACTTCTAGTACGATTTATAGAAAAAGCATTAAAACTCCCTAATGTTAGCAATAGTATCATTGGGAGGTGTTTTCTGAATTGCATCAATATTGAACTTGAAACGGAAACTTGGGGTACAAATAGAAAATAAATACTTGAAGCTAAATGAAAAAAATTGGAACTAAACGAAACTAAAATTAGGAACTAAAAGAAATTAACTAAATAAGGAGCTGTCAGAAAAATTAGAAAATACAAATAGACCATACTGTGCTATAGCTATAGACGAGAGCTGCGATATAAAATATACTGCACAACTACTGATTTTTGTTCGGTCAATTAATGAGGATTTTAAAACTTCACAGGAGCTGTTATCTATGGCTATAATGAAAAATAGAACCACCGAAGCAGAACTTTTTAACGAAGTTGAAAAATATCTTTTGAAATATATTATTAAATGGGAAAATCTTGTTAATGTGACTACCGATGGATCCGATATCGATACCGATATCCGCCTGCTAAAAAGAATTCAAGACAAGGTTCACACGACTGATCCAAATAAACAGCTTATTGTGACTCACTGTATTATACATCAACATACATGGCGTAAAAATGTATTGAAAATAGAACACGTAACTAAGGTTATAATTAAACTGGTAGACTTTCTGAATACTCAGATGTATTATACCCCAACTATGTGCGATGGTTAAGCTTAGGTAAAAATTATAACTTTTTTTATATTACACGAAAAAGAAGACATTCCGATTTTGCCTTCTCAGTCGATCTATTGTACCATTTTAATGAATTAAATAAAGTTTTACAAGGCAAAAATATTTATGTTCAAACTATGATACAAAGCTTAAATCCTTTCAGGATAAAATTAAGACTTTTTGAAGAGAATTTATTGGAAAAAAATTTCAATCATTTTCCTACGGTTAAAAGATTTCAGGATATCTCTCAAGAAAAAGCTTTTTGCTAAAAATGTACGTGCTTTAATGAATGAATTTAATCGAAGATTTGATTGTTTTCGTCTAATTGAAAATGATCTGTCAATTATTCGCAATTCATTTGCTACTAATGTCGAGAGTGCTTCAAATGATATTCAGCTGCAATTATTGATTTACATCTATGCAAGAATTATTTAATCATCAAACGGACAACTTACCAAATTTTTATCGTATTCTAAATAAAAGAAAATACTTTAATATTCGATATCTGGCAAAAAAATGTTGGTTATATTTGGATCAACATAGATTTGCGAACAAACGTTCCCTACAATACTAAGAATTTCAACAAGTAATTTTGATCCAGATATTGAAAAATTTAGCACTAATTGTAAACAACTATTTTTATCACATTAAATAAAGATTTTCCAATTTAATTTCACTATTTAAATTAACTTTATTTAAGTTTTTCAGAAAAAAATTTTTTTGGCCCCCGAGTAATTTTCTAATTAGATAATGCCCCTCAGTCGAAAAGTTTGGCCATGACTGATATATATGGTCGACTCGTATTACATTATTTCATTTGTGACCTATTGCCTCCAGACCATTCTGAGCGGGGTTTCCTTAAACATTTTATGATTTTTGTAACACAAATACAATACGTGGCTCGAACAACTTGACTAAACAGTCGGTTTCAGCGACTTCGCAAACATCAAAAACCATGATCGGATCCTACGGGATTATCGGATTGTTGTACAGTGTAACTTTTTGAGATGTTTTTTGACAAAATGTTTAAAATAATGTTAAAAAAAATATCTCAATATGATGAAAAAATGGATATTATTTTTATTTTAATTGAAAACGTTTGATTCATAAAGGGGAGCGGGCTGGAAATATACTTTTACTCTGCACCACTCTGTGATTCGAATCGATTTAACGATGTCCGTCCGTCCGTTTATCCATTTGTCCGTCTGTCCGTCCGATTGTGTATCCATATAAACCTTGTAATCAAACTACAGGTCACAAATATATATATTTTGATGAAATCGGTGCATGTGGCCCAAATGGCCCCAATGAGATCGACTTCAATTGCCATAAGATTTAATTTATCATATAAATCTCGGTAAAATTGGGTTGGTATATGTTTATTACATCGATTAATCAGTAGTCTAAAAATTAATCTTATAGGAAAATTCTTACACATAGTCCTCCATATAAAGCTGCTTTCCGATCTTCAATTAAACTTACCAAAAACAAAAATATTGCGCAGATTATTCTCAAATTTGTCGTTTACGTTTTTACAAAAAAAAAACAAGTAAGAAAATTATAGTCGGTCTAGACCGACTATACGATACCCTATACCATGTCCTAACTCTTAGGCCCAACAAACTAGACATACAAAATAAGCAAACACCAAATTTGAGTCTGATTTTTATTAATTTTTTTGGCTGCAGATATGAAAAAGTTCATATCGGATGCTATATCTATATGGGGACTAGGTCCGAAAATGGACCGATCCTGATCATGTTTGGTAAAGTCTCTTGTATTTTGCAAAAATATATACAAACAAAATCTGAGAAGAATCAGTGCAATATTTTTGTTTTTTAATAGATTTAAGTGCAGATCGGGAAGCAGCTCTATATGGGGCCAAAGGGATCATTTTTGGACTACTCATTAATGGACGTAATGAACGCATACAAAACCCAATTTGAGTAAGATCTATATGACAATTTGGATCTTATGGCAATTTATGTCGATTTCATAGGGGTAATTTGTATGGGGGCTAGGTCTGACCATGGACCGATTTTCACCAATTCCAATAGCGTTCATCCCATGGCCGATAAAAGCTTATTTACCAAATTTCATCTAAACATATTCATATTTGCGAACTGCAGTTTGATTACAAGCTTTACATGGACACACAGACGGACGGACGGACGGACGGACGGACATTGTTAAATCAACTCAGAAAGTGATTCTGATTCGATCGGTATAATTAAAGATGGGTCTAGGTCAAATATTTTTGGTTGTTACAAACAGCAGCACAAAGTCATTATACCCAAACCACATAGTGGTATAGGGTATAAAGAGACTTCATCGAACATGGTCAGCATCAGACCATTTTTCTACCAAGTCCCCACACAAAAACTGCATCCTATATAAACGTTTTCAGATCTGCAGGCAAAAAAATTAGTAAAATTCCAGGCACATTCGATTTATGCTTATTTTCTGTATTTAATTAGTTGGACCTAATACCAATTCCATAAGCGCATGGTATAGGTTATCGCATAGTTAGTCTAGACTGAGTTGTTTTTTTAAACAAAATTGTGTAAAAAATTTTTGTAAAAAACATGTTGAGACAAATAAAATTACACTAAGAGAAAAATCGCGATGAAACTATGCCAACTATTTTCAAGCAATACTTATTTTAGACAATTCACAATTAAACATAGGGCATGTGATATGCAATTATTATAATGAAATTCGATTGCTTTATCTGTAATATTAATAGACAAGGCGATTTCTTGTGACCGAGGCAAATTTCACAGTTTTATCCCGATTTTGACAAAGAATTTATCATTTGAAAGGTATTTCTGTTTAGCTGTTATCCAGATTTACAGATTTTCAGCGCCTGGAATATTTTTTTTTTTTTTTGTAGTTATGATCGTATAATGTTGCTACTAACACAGACAAAAAATTATACAATGCTATGTGTGTTGTTATTAAATTTGTTAATGTGTTGAGTTTTTTTCTTCATTTAAAATGAGTTGAATTGTGAAGCATATCTTTAAAATGAAAAATAAAATTCCCTAGAATTTGCACTCGAATTTCGAGTGCTGGAATCTGCTAGTTATCGTAAATGGTTTATGTACAATTTTTTTTTTCAATTCAACACAGGGCTTTTCATATACTATTTTTGCAAACACATTACCAAATGTAATAAACACACATACAGTATTGTATAGTTTGATGTATGCGTTAGTGGTAACTTTAAATGATTTCTTCGAAAAAAAAATGTTCCAGACAATACAAGTCTGTAAATCTGGTGGACAGTTAAAAATTAATACCTTTAAACTGAGGTATGATTGGTCAAAATCGGTTTAAAGCTGACAAAGTTACATCGGTCACAAGAAATAGCCTTGCCTATTAATATTGTAAATTCCACAGAAGAAACAATTTTCCTGCATGAACGTGATTTGTTGAGTAATCGAACAAATTTCAATGATATAACTTTTAAAAATTTTTTTCCATTTTTATTAAGAACAAATTAATATTAAAAAATTTGTTTGTCTGTCTATCTGTCTGTTGAGCGGCAACCCCATTCTCCCTTATCCAATTGATCTGAAACTTGGCCCATAGTCTTGTTGTGACTACAGATTAATTTTGCGGTAGTCACGCCCAGTCACGCATAGTCTATAGACAAAGTTTCAGATCCATCGGATGAGGGGAAGTGGGGTTTTAATCTCTCCGTGATTGTGCGTGACTATGCGTGACTGTGCGTGACTATGTCGAAGTTAATCTTTCCTTACAGCAAGTATATCGACCAAGTTTCAGATCGATCGGATGAGAGAAAATGACATTTAGATCACTCCGTGACTGTGCGTGACCATGCGTGACTAAATCAAAGTTAATCTTTTTTTAACAACAAGTCTATCAACCAAGTTTCAGATCAATCGGATAGGGGGAAATGGGTTTTAAATCACTCCGTGACAGTGCGTGACCATGCGTGATTGTGCGTGACTAAGACAAAGTTAATCTTTTTTTCACAACAAGTGTATGTACCAAGTTTCAGATCGATCGGATGAGGGGAAATGACATTTAGATCACTCCGTGACTATGCGTGATCACGCGTGACTGTGCGTGACTAGGTCAAAGTTAATCTTTTTTTCACAGCAAGTGTATGTACCAAGTTTCAGATCAATCGGATAAGGGGAAAAGGGTTTTAAATCACTCCGTGAATGTGCGTGACTACGCGTGACTGTGCGTGATTATGTCGAAGTTGATCTTTCCTTACAGCAAGTATATCTACCAAGTTTCAGATCGATTGGATGAGGAAAAATGACATTTAGATCACTCCGCGACTGTGCGTGACCATGCGTGACTGTGCGTGACTAAGTCAAAGTTAATGTTTTTTCACAACAAGTGTATGTACCAAGTTTTAGATCGATCGGATGAGGGGAAATGACATTTAAATCACTCCGTGACTGTGCGTGACCATGCCTGGCTGTGCGTGACCAAGTCAAAGTTAATCTTTTTTTCACAACAAGTGTATGTACCAAGTTTCAGATCGATCGGACGAGAGAAAATGACATTTAGATCACTCCGTGACTGTGCGTGACCATGCGTGACTGTGCGTGACTAAGTCCAAATTAATCTTTTTTCACAACAAGTGTATGTACCAAGTTTCAGATCGATCGGATAAGTGAAAATGACATTTAGATCACTCCGTGACTGTGCGTGACCATACGTGACTGTGCGTCACTAAGTCAAAGTTAATCTTTTTTTCACAACAAGTATATGTACCAAGTTTCAGATCGATCGGATGAGGCGAAATGACATTTAGATCACTCCGTGCCTGTGCGTGACCACGCGTGACTGTGAGTAACTACCCCAAAATTAATCTGTAGTCACAGCAAGACTATGGGCCAAGTTCCAGATCAATTGGATAAGGGGGAATGGGGTTGCCCCACAACAGACAGTGAGATTGAGTTAAAAGAAAGAGTTTAATAAAATAAAATAATAATTTTCAACTCAAAATGTTGGTTTAATTTATTGATTTCATCTTTTTTGTTTTAAGAATATAATTTAAATTCCACAAAACAAACAATAATCTGGCATGAGAGTGATTGTTAAGTATAGACAATTAATTGAATTAAGTTATATTTAAATTCAATTCCATTTCCTTTACCAACTCGATTTTGTAAACTGCGTTGCTTTTTTTTATAAAAAAAAATCATAATGTTGTAGATATCCAACCATATCAAATTACACAAAACAAACCCCCTACACATACATACTTGTGTGAGAATTAATTATAACTTACACGTACAAAGAAAGCAATAATACAAGCAAACATTTAAACCTACTCAAGTACATGTGCGTAAAATATACAATGAATAAAATTCCATTAATAACAATGTTAAAATGTTACACACACACATACGAATACATCATTGTTTGTTCTAGCATATCTTTTTTTTTTATTAACAACAACTATTTTTATGGTCCTACCAAACAAACACCAAAAAACTCTGCAACAAACGACATTTTTAAATAAGCGAAAGACAAAGAAAATAAAAAAAAATTCTAAACAGAAAATAACAAAATACCAAGAAATTGAAAAAGAAAGCAGTGTAGCAAAAAAAAAATGGGTTTCTTGGTTTAGATTTGAAAGAAGCCAGCAAGAACAGTGAGGACGAAAAACCAAATTTAAGCATAAAAACTTTTAGAAGAAAATCTAAATTTAAAAAACTGGAAAATTGATTTGAATAAAATCTAAATTCCATCACTTTCTACAAAAAAAATTAAATTTAAATACTTTTATTCAACAAACTCACCAATTGTTTTTGCAAACTAGCTGAATCTCCACGTACGGGCGCCATGCCCAAAGTGGATAATTCCGTATCCTTACGTATGACCCATTCGGTTAATTCACGCAACGATAACAGCAGAGCATTCCAGTGTTCTGAGTTGTTTTCTAAACGATTTCTGCAATGATATAAAAAAAAATACACAAAATATTTATTATATAGTAAGAAAAATTCCTTTTAACCACAATTTTTTTCTATCCAAAAGAAAAAACCAACAAAAAAAAAAAAAACAATAATCATAAAACCAAATAATTTAATTAACACTTCTGAAAAAAAAATTTGAGAAAAAAAATACCAAATTGTTTTCTTCATTTTTTGCCCATTTCTTTTTAATGCCATTAAATGTCTGTTTAAGCAAACAATGTTCTTTTTCGTTTCGGTCAGGGCCATTACGCATTTTCCTTTACCATATTTATGCCCTTATTTCTTCTGGATGTGGACATTTTTCTAATATTCCACATTTTATGACATTTTTATCTGGTCGCTTTTGGACGTTATAAAGAAAATTGTAATTGAAATGGAAGATTAAATAGTAGATGGTGGACATTTATAATTACCAACATTAGTTATATGGCCAAGTATGGTGTGTGTGTTAAAATGGTAAAATTACCAGAAACTAAGTATAGATTTTTTTTAGCAGATAGTTTGCTTTAAACTGAAATTTAAATAGGGTCCATTTATTGAAATAGTGAAAATATACTGATAAAATTAAATTTACTAAAAAAAAATAACAATTTAATAAAAAATTTTTTTCATTAAAAATTTCACTCACTCAATAAAAAAAAAACATAATTCCCATCTTATTTATGAAGTCAGTCCATCTGGCCGTTCTATCCGGCCAATTTCCTTAATTGTTTTTTAATGAAAGATATTTAGACACAGATATGTCATCAATCATTGAAATTTATTCAACTATCACCTTCCTCAAGTTATACACAAACGCGATTCTTCCCTGTACATTTCTTATGGGACACATTCACTCAAGCAATTCGAATTCTCATAGCTCCTCTTCTAATTAATGCATATTGATCGTTTCACTCTTAGAACATTCAGTGGATCTTTCTTTTGAGGTATTAACTGCTTAAATTCGTTGAGTTTGAGGAAAGTTATGCGTGCACAATCAACTTTACATTCAATTTTTTCAAGATTTTTTCAATATTTTCCTTCACTCAAACCTCTATAACTAGAGTTCTAATTAACGTAGGTTGTTGACACAAGTCTAGGCACACTCAGTGGATCAAGCTCTTTCTTTTGAACTATCTATATTATTAATAGACAAGGCGATTTCTTGTGACCGATGTAAGTTTATCAGTTTTAAACCGATTTTGAGCAAACATACCTCATCTGAAAGGTATTTCTTTTTAGCTGTCCACCAGATTTACAGATTTGCACCGTCTGGAACATTTTTTGGAGTAAATTTCATTTAAAGTTGCTACTATCACATGTGAGTTTATTAAATTTGTTAATGTGTTTGCAAAAATTGTATTCAAAGCGCTGTGTTGAATTGAAAAATAATTTTGGACACAAACCAATAACGACAATAACGCAATTAAATTGAATTGTAATAATTGCATATCACATTGCATATCGCCCTGAGTTGAATTATGAATTGCCTAAAATTAGCATACAAGGTGGGTCAAATACCTTATCTCTTACTTCTGCGTGTTCAACAAATATTTATAATGAAGTAAATTTAATAAATTAAATAGATTAAAAAAACATTGAAAGAAATAAATTGAATGAAAAAATAAAATTTCCTAGAATTTGCACTCGAATTTCGAGGGCTGGGCTCTGCTAGTTTTTTTTAATTTAGAAAAAATTCAATATGATGTTCGCGCCAGAATATTAAAAAAAAATTTTTTTTTGTTATAAAAATTCTTAAATTATTATTTTTTTTATTTAGACGCCCACACCCATAAGGGGTAGCAAATAACAACTCAAGTCGATATAGCTGTATCCGTCTGTCCGTCAATCACTCGCATTTACAATATAAACCATTTACCTGGGTAAAATTAGTATAATATTATTTGTCATTATTTCAAGGAGGTTGATATTGAGCTTGGCGCCCGAGTTACGATAACTCTTCTCCCTTTATCTTATCATATTATTTTATTCCTAATTAACGTTACTTAATACCTTTCTTATTACTACTTTCTTAATTCTCTCTTTGTATATATAATATTCCACTTACTTTTATTTTTTGTACCATTTCATTAGTATGTAAGAATCAGTAATTGAGTAGAGATCAAATTGTCAATGAATAAAGTTGTTTCTTTATAATAATAATAAATGTGTATATTATTTAAAATTACATAAGTCCCGCACAGTGGCTGAAAATCGTTTTTCATTGGCCAAAATTCTGTAACTTTCGAACCGATCAAAATATTTAAGTAATTTTTTTTTAACGGATAGATATTTAGTTCAGCTTGACCCAGTTTTAATTACATTAAAATTGATTGAGGACTTTTTAAGGAATTCTAGGTTAAAGTTGAATTTTTGATTTTTTTTAACTTTTAGAGTGAAATATGTGTTTATTATTTTTTTATATATTAAAAAAAATTTAATATTTGGATTTAAATAATAATTATAAATATTTTTTGTAGTAATGGGATTTTTTTAATGTTGCACTCAAAAAAAATTTTACATAAAAAAAAATAGTAAAATCAACTGGAAATTTTTGCTATTATTACTGAAAAATTTTTGTTGTCAAATTTGCAAATTTGTTTACACTCAAAGAATATTTACACTTAAAAAAACGTTAATAATATTATCTAAAAATTTTGATAATTTTAAAAAACATTTTTAAAATAAAAACTTCAATAGATTTTAATTCCATTTGTAACAATGGTAGGTTCTGTTTATTATTATTTTTTTTTTACTAATAAAGGGCGATTTTTTAAGAGCTATAGGAAAGTTTTCCAAAAAAGAAACACGTAAAATTCAGAAAAATGTATGAAATCTTTATTTGAATCGATAGTACGGTCCATATAATTTAATGTTTGAAGATTATTTCATGCAAATGTTGACCGTGACTGCGCCTCAAATGGTCCATCCGATTAGTCCAATTTTGGCATACTCTTTCCAACATTTCGGCCGGTATCTTACGAATAAATGCTTCAATATTGTCTTCCAATGCGTCAATTGAAGCGGGATTGTCTGTATAGACATAGGCTTTAACATAGCCCCACAAAAAATAGTCTAAAGGCGTTAAATCGCACGATCTAGGCGGCCAATTGACCGGTCCCGAATGTGAAATAAAATGTTTACCGAACTCGCCTCTCAATAAGTCCATTGTTGCGCGTGCTGTGTGGCATGTGGCACCGTCTTGTTGAATCCACATGTCATGCAAGTCAAGCTCTTGCATTTTGGGCAAAAAAAAGTTGGATATCATCTCCCGGTAGCGCTCACCATTCACAGTTACGTTACGATTCGCATCATTTTTGAAGAAGTACGGTCCAATGATGCCAGCAGCCCATAAACCGCACCAAACTGTGACTTTTCTGGATGCATTGGTAGCTCTTCCAATGCATCTGGCCGATATTCACTCCAAAAACGACAATTCTGCTTATTTGCGTACCCGTTGAGCCAAAAATGAGCTTCGTCGCTGAACACAATTTTTCGGTAAAAAAGTGGATCTTCGGCCAACTTTCCAAGAGCCCATTCACCAAAAATTCTACGTTGCTGTAGGTCGTTCGCCTTCAATTCTTGCACCAGCTGTATTTTGAAAGGCTTCACACCCAAATCCTTCCGCAAAATTGTCCACGTTGTTGAGTAACAGAGGCCCAATTGCTGCGAACGGCGACGAATCGATAATTGATGGTCATCATTAACACTGGCCGATACAGCTGCGATAGTTTCTTCAGTTCGCACTCTACGTAAGCGTGTTGGTGGTTTAATGTCCAACAATGTAAATTTGGTGCGAAATTTAGTCACAATAGCCTGAATAGCCGCTTCAGTGGGTCGATTAAACTGACCATAAAATGGAAGAAGCGCGCGATGAACTTTCTTAACAGAGCACGCATTTTGAAAATAAAATTCAATAACTTGCAAGCATTGTTCGTTTGTAAGACGATTCATGGTTAAATTATAGACCAAACTGAAGATGTTTGACAATGAAACAAAACACGAAACGTGCGTCAGCTGTTTAAACCAGTGTTGCCAAAAAGATAATAGCTAAAAAAATCACCCTTTACTATGTTTTTCGTACTTAAATAACAATGAAAGGCAATTATAATTATTATTCATTTGACTCAAATATTGTTTGCAAATATTCCATATTTTGTTCTGTGTTATTTCTGTTCTTTAGTAGTTTTTTGACTTCTTCATCTAAATCCCGATGTTCCACTTTCCATTGATTTCGAATACTGGAGATGATCGGATCTGACGTTACCAATAATATATAAAATAGATCTTCATTTGTGGAATTTTGTGAAATTTTTCTAGTATTGTGCTCTCTATAAAATCTGTAATCCTTATTCTTTCAGCCTCCTCTGATAGATCTCCAAGTGGCACCAAATGATATTTAATGACATCTTCTCCATGATAAAGGATTTTGTGAACTGTTGCAGACATATTTCTCCATGGGTAGTTGGTTGTATATATTTTTGCAGTATCCTTAGCATAATCCTCAAATTTTCTAGAGTCAATTTCTTCATTGCACGCAAGTACTTCTAGGATTATTTTAAATCTAAAAATAAGGTTTAAATCCACAACCGTTATTTCAGATGCTGTTTCTGGATCTGAAAAGAATCTTCTTGCGGTATTGCCATCATTTGTATTGCCTGACCCTTGTTTTGGCTGATCTATAACACAGTACAACAGCCAATCTGGGCGGTGAGAAATTCCAAGTCAGGGTGATGGTACTAGGTCAGTATAGTAAAACCGTCAAAGGGTTTGGCGTTCGTATGTGTCAGTTTTTTTTATGACCTTTTAATTTTTTTTTCCTTATCTTGATGTTTTTTTGCTTAGTTGAAACATTTTGGTAAATACGTAGTTTAACATAACTCGAGAACCACTTGTACGATTTTGATGAAACAAATTTAGAAAAATTAAGAATTACAATTTCTCTATACCGTTTTCCTATATGTGTAACACTTTCGAAGTTAAAAATGAATGTATGAAGGGAAAAAAGAATTTTTTGCCTAAAAATTTAAATATTTTTTTTTTTTAAATTCATAAAAAATCTAAAATGGAAAAAAGTGCCAAAACTAATTACTTTCGCGTAAAGTCACATAACTCATGAGCAAAAAAAGGCATAGATCATGAAAATCGATGCACGCGTTTCTCATTTATTCACAATTAGGTAAATGTATGAATTTCAAAAATTTGCTCCAGATATGCACAACATTATTTGGAGAAAACATTGACACTCACAAGCCGAACTCTCTCATATTTTTCTACTGTACTAAAAGAGAAATATTGATGTGGCAACACTGGTTCTGTAATATTCACATAAAACATGCATTGTCATTATACTTCTTTTCTTTCTCACACTGGTTCTGTGATTTTTGTCATTCAACAAGTGCCGTCGAACGCGAACAGTAAAAGTGATTTTTCTCTAGTTTTTTAAAAGTGAACAAAAGTGAACAGAATATGGAACTGTGCAAGCCAGATATAAATAGATTTTGCTACTGCTGTGGTCAATATGTCTCAACACATAAAAAAAGGGGAAATTTCAGTACTGATTTTGTTCAAACATACGAGATGTACTTCAACCAAAATGTTATAGTGAACGAAAATTGGGTACAAAATATAGTGTGTAAAAGCTGCTACAACCGTCTAATGGATTGGAAAAATAGAAGACGTGAAAATATGCCATTCGGTATCCCAATGACTTGGACTAATCCTGGCGAAGGTCACAATCCATTGAATTGCTATGCATGTGCGAATAGAGGAGCCGCAAAAAGGATAAGAAAATCGTATAATTACGTTGGTGTTGCAAGTGCCGCAACACCATTGCCTCATTCGGACCACATTCCTGTGCCAAAAGCTTCTAGCCCAGATATTTTCTCTTCTACGACTGCTCCGACATATCATGCACGTGATGATCCCCCATATGAGCCATCAGTATCCAATGAGCCAATTTTAATAAATCAAAATAAGCTTGATTCAATTGTTGCCGAGTTGGAATTAACACAAACACAGCTTATCGAAGTCGTCAGGCAGCACTCCAAAGTTTATTCCTTGTGAATAATGAAAAAACTTCTGCATATTGCCCGGATGTAGGAAAATTGATGGACGCAATGGAAATAAAATATGAAGCAGATGACTGGAGATTATTTATTGACAGTTCAAAACTCAGCTTGAAGGCGGTTTTACTGCATAAGACCAATAAAAAACCTTCAGTTCCAATCGCCTATAGTACAGAAACGAAAGAAACATATGATGCACTGGAAAATATTTTAAAAATGGTTAACTACGCCAAACATATGTGGCGCATATGCTGCGATTTAAAAGTTGTAGCAATGCTTTGCGGTCTTCAAAGCGGCTATATAAAATATATGTGCTTTTTGTGCGATTGGGACACACGATTTTCCGGTGACCAATATGCATGCCACGGATGGAAACTCAGAGAGCACAGCAGGTTACAAATGGCCAATATTATTCGTGAGCCTCTAGTGCCGAAGGAGAAGATATTGCTGCCTCCACTGCATATTAAACTTGGAATTGTTAAGAATTTTATCAAAACTGTCGCCAAAAGAGATGAAGTTTTCTTGTGTTTGAAACTAATTTACCCGAGACTCAGCGAAAGTAAAATTAAAGAAGGTAAGTTATAATATCACATTCATTTCCCATGATTTTCCATCTTAACAAATTAATTTTTTCCAATCATGCGTACTAAATGGTCCAGATATACGAAAGCTGATTAAAAGTGACGCATTCAACAATCTTCTGATTGACGCTGAATTGAATGCATGGCAGGCAATCAAAGAAGTAATAGAAGGCTTGTTGGGAAAGCATCGTTCTAACAACTACGATGTTTCTGTCGCAAGGATGTTAAGAGCATTCTCGGAAATTGGTGTCCACATGTCCTTGAAAATCCATTATTTACATCATCATCTGGACTACTTCAGCAAACAATTGGCTACCGAATCTGATGAACAAGGTGAACGCTATCATCAAGTTGCTATGCCATTTGAAATGAGGTAATACTGATTTTTTATTTTTTCAAACTCATTTTAATAAAACAAAAACTTACAGATATAGAGGCAAAAAGTCGCCGAGTGCAATAATTGCGGAAATTTGCTGGTGGAGTAAGCTTGTGTGGCAAGACAAGGATGATCTTGATGATAAAGAATTTTCAGGAGATGCACACATTGACATTATGTGTGGTTCAGAAACTGATGATAGCGATGAATGCGATGCCACTAGTCCCGAACAACCACCATCGAAAAAGTCTAGGCAATATTTATTAAAATAAATAAAAATAAAATCTATAAAAAAGGCGATAAATGACACTTTTTTGAATAAAAACAAATATCAATATTCTTGTCAAAATGGGATACCTTCACTTAATTGTAAATAAAAGCAGAACGCGTTAATCGATTTCTATGATCTATGTTGCATTTTGTTTATAGGTTATGTGACTTTACATGAAATTAATAACACTTGATCCTTTTTTCCGTTTTGGATTTTTTATGAATTAAAAAAAAAATATTTTAATTTTTAGGCAAAAAAATATTTTTTTTTCTCCACAAATTTTTTTTTCCGGCAAAACTGTTGATTATAAAGAAAAACGTTATATGAACGGATTAAAGAAATTGTAATTCTTAATTTTTCTAAATTTGTTTCATCAAAATCGTACAAGTGGTTCTCGAGTTATGTTAAACTACGTTTTTGCCAAAATGTTACAACTAAGCAAAAAAACATCAAGATAAGGAAAAAATTTAAAAGGTCATAAAAAAACTGACACATACGAACGCCAAACCCTTTGAGGGTTTTACTATACTGACCTAGTACCATCACCCTGACTTGGAATTTCTCACCCCCCAAACAATAATCCCAAAAATGTTCCACAGTGTAATCAATCCAAATTTGCGATATTTATCTTGAACATGTTTCTTTCATGCCTCCTCATTTGTGAACTGTTTTGCATCGCTCGGAGTTGGTATACTTTTAAGAATCAGTTTTGTTCTCACTAGACTAGCTTTAACAACTTTTTCAATGATATCCACTTCTTTTAATTGGTTCTGTGATCGTAATTGATGTAGGAAAGATTCTTTTATATTTGTACAACCGATTTCATCGTTAACATCTTTAAGTTTCCGCCTCTTAGATCTATCGCTGCATTTGTCCAATGATTTGCGTGGTCTTCCAGCCTTATCTTGCTTTACTGTTACTGCAGCGACAGTAAGTTGGCCTTCTAACCAGTTTGCACTTTTTATATAAAAATTTTGTTTACTGCAGCTAACTTCTTTGTTGCGGTTTTTTAAGTGCTTTGACGAAATTAGATAATTGCTCTTGTATTTCGGTGCTACACGAATTTAAGTTTAATTTTATTTTAACGTAACTAAGAACATCTTCCTGGTTTTTGTTTCTAAAATACTATTTCTTAAGAAATGAGTTTGTTCTTTCTTGGTTTCACATGGAAACTGTAACATTTGTTCTTCCATGTATTGTTGGTAATATTCCGTGCCCTGTGGGTCATACAGTCAAATATTTTTTTAAATTGAACAAACCTAAAACTGTGAAAAGTTTGTTAAATAATCTGAAATTGGTAAATAAAATATTTATGAAAAATAAAATAACATTAACCCTTCATTCTCGTTGGGCTCACAATGACTTATTTTTCATGCCATTGTTTGTTTATACCAATATTGCAAGTATTTAAAACATGCAATTTGCAATAAACTATTTCATATAATAATTTTAATTATACTTTAGTAACAATCTCTTGTTAAATTTTGTAAATTAACTTCCTTTGAAAATTGATGTCTTTAATTTTGTAGAACCTAAAATATAAAAAACAAGTAAGAGTGTTAAATTCGGCTGTGCCGAATCTTTGATACCCTCCACCTCGGTTTGAGCATTGATAATAAATGTAAACGAAATATTTAAAAATTAAACAATTTGTTAAACTTAATACCAAATTATTTCAGCACATTCTTTGGTTTGATCTGTATTTTTGTTTATTCCAAGAGGTGGTATATAGAGCTCTCTCACATTAGTAATTCACGCTCCAAGGAAGAAAGATCGTTTTCGTCTTTTCTATTATTTCGGATAAAAGAAAACACGTTTCGGTGTTTGCTTTTTGGTTATCGTGGTTGCTGATCGGCATGCATTTAAGTTATATACCTATATGCATGCGTTTCTGGTTACATGACATAATTAGTTAATTAATTTAGTTTAAGTTTTTGCAAATTAAATAGCTCGCTCTAAACTCCTTTGCGAAGGTAATGGTTGTGTAGGGTGGCTATACGCATTAAATCGTGCTAATTGGAGATGGCTGTGCAGTTTCTTTTAACTGGCCAAATAATTCTTCATTGCGGCCGTATAGGTCGGATCTAGTAACAAAATAATAACCACAAAAAACCTCTCTCAATGTTTTTGTTAAAATATTGCCAAATATATTGGAAAATATTTTTTTTACATACTAGAAGAGAGTTTTCGCTATTAGATTTTGTGGTAACACAAAAAAACACAATACAATACAAAATCTAACCCAGTGATGACAACTTTTGATTTTGAAGTAAATTATGTTAATAAAATATATTTTCATTTATTGACTCCAAATACTACTACCTGGGAATTATTATCGAATTAAAATTTTTTGTGTTTTACTTTGCCTACCATGAAATCAAATTTTGAAGTTATCATGAACACTGGGTCAAATTAGGGATGCCAAACGCTAACAACCAAATCTCCCAAAAATTTTAAATAAAATAATTTGTTAGCTTTATTTTCTGTAAAACTTAAAATTTTCATCCAAAAAAATTGTGAAAAATAATATATAAATAACATTCTCATCAAATTGCGCTTTATTTATGTAACAATTTTTATGTTCGCAATTCTTAAATATTATTTAAGGTTTTCTAAACTTCATTGAATTTAAATTAATGATAGCTTATCCTGAAATGCTATTAATGTCTCCTCAATCGCAATATTTTTTTTTTTTTTAATTTCAGTTGATTTTTTATATGTAAACATATTTGTGTTTTCTGATTTCCAATTTGAGTTTAAAGAATAAAATTTATATTTTAAAAATTCAACTGATGTCTTATGAATTTCAAGTTTTAATATGATTTCCTGAAATTCAATTTATATTTTCTATTATTGGAAATCTAAATTCCAATTTCTAGAATTGATATTTTCTTAAATTTGAATGGAAAATGTAAAAGGTGCAATTTTGTATTTGTGTGAATAATAATGCTTCTGTAATTATTTATTTATTTATTTATTTTTATTTATTTATTGGAACTGCTCCATGCACAAGACTAAAAGTTTTATTTTGCAGTATGGAACTGATTGTATTTAAAATTATAAAATCATTAATAAAAAATTAATAACTAATTACAAATTTTCTTTATATAAAATGCAAAGAACAATAAGATTAAAACTAAAGAATAAAGTTGAAATTTAATTTAATCAAATGTATTATAATATAAAATAATATTTAATGTTTTAAATTGTTATGCCGTAAACAGTTTAAAAATATTTTCTTTAAATTTTCGTGCGTTACTTAAAAGTTGAGAGCTATGGGGTATAGAATTCCAGAGAGATACTGCGAATATGTAGAAATGCCACTCCGATATTAAACTTTTATATCTAATTGATCTAATTCTTTTTCCCCTGCTTATATCTGAAATATAAAGTTTGTCGTACAGATGATCCGGTTTGTGGGTATACACTATTTTATGTAAAAAAACTAAAACTCTTATATTTAAAAGATTATCTAAAGAAACGCCATATAGCTGCGATGAAAACAAAGATACACTAGAACGTCTATTAAGTCCATACACATATCTGATTATGTTGTTAAATGCAACGTTCAATTTCTTTACTAATTGTATCACATTTCGCAAATAGCTCATAACCATACAGTAAAACAGGCATCAGATAAGTTTTGGCAAGTAGGATTCTTATTTTCATAGGTGTACAATGCTGGGTTTGCCACAGAGTTCTAGTCATAGAGAAAGTACGACCACAGGCATAGTTAATATGGTTCGACCACGTAAGAGTGTCATTAAAAAAAAATACCTAGATTCTTAGCAGATTTAACGATTTCAATTTTCTGATTATTTATAATTATATTAGGTGTAATATTTAGTTTGGAAAGTCGCTTTTGAATTACAATGCATTTTGATTTTTTCGGATTAATCTCTAATCCATTTGCCGTTGCCCATATATAAATACGATGGAGTTGCTGATTAATAGAGATAATACACTGGTCGATTAGGGCATTACTACAGCTGGTAGAAAGCTGAACGTCATCCGCATACATTGTTACATTACAATTTGTTTAAATGCCTGGGAGGTCATTTGAGTACAATGAGAATAATAGTGGCCCAACAATGGACCCCTGAGGTACGCCCCTTGCTACAGGCAGTGTCATTGAATTTTGGATTCTAGTTTCAACATACTGATACCTGCCACGTAAGTATGTTGACAATAACTGAGTAGCGGTCGAAGAAAAATTAAAAAAGTTTTTAAGTTTGTAACAAAGAATGTTATGATCCACGGTATCAAACGCTTTTGAATGATCTAAAAGTATTAAAAATGTAGTCTTGCCATCATCAAGTTTCTCCCTAATCTCCTCTGTAACATCAACTAAGGCTGTTAGGCAGCTGTGTTTCCTCCTGAACCCAGATTGACGATCTGTTAGCAAGTTATTGTCATCCAAGAAACTAGTCATTTGTTTGTGCATAATACGCTCGAATACTTTAGAGAGAAATGGAGGAATAGCTATTGGTCTATAATCGGAACCAGCTTTGGGTATTGGAATGATTTTAGCTATTTTCCAATTCGAAGGGAAGTGGCTTGAAGTTAATATTTTGTTAAAGAAAAAAGTTATAATTGGAAGTAGCTGAGGTAAAAGAATCTTAGGATTAATCCCGTCCACCCCTATAGAGTTCGATTTTATAGACAATAAACTAGATAAAACGTCACATTGGTCTACTGCAGCAAAAGAAAAAAAAGATTCAGCATCGTTATTCGAGTGACTATTGATATAGTAATCTTTATCTGCTTGAACCATAGGAACACTTAAAAACTTTGTGTTAATTGTATCTGCATCAACCGAACATGGTTCTCGATGCGTAGATTTACCGATACCAACTTCGCGTATCGTTTGCCATGTTCTTTTGGAGCCAATGGCAAAAGAAAATTTTTCAGCATAAAAATTGGATTTGGCCTTTTTTAATCATTTTATTTGTGTTTCTCTTAGCAGTCAGATAATCATCATGTAATGTTGTTGTTTTAAATCTTTTCCAACGTGCATAGACAAAATCTCTTTGATACAATCTTTAATTTCAGAAGAAAACCAGGGTTTTTGTTCATTACTACTCATCTTCGATTTTATTGGTGCAGTTAGATCGAACAGATAATTTATGTTTTGCTCCAGAAAAGAGAGTTGGTCATCCACAGAATTTAAACAATACAAAGCATTCCAATCAATATTAAAAAAATTCTTCCTCAAGGAGTCTAAAATTAATGTTTTTAAAGTTTCGAAAAGTAATCCTCTCAACTTGTATAACAAGTTGGAAATTGTAAGTCATGAAAATAATTATAAACAATTTTTAAAAATTATATATAATCGCAATCCATATTTTGTAGGTAAAGTAGAATAATAATTTTATATATCTATGTACAACTGTTTTGAAAGCACTCATTGATGAACTCGATTTTGTAAACACAACAAAATGTTTATATGCCAAACTTATGGTCGTATTTGTAACAGAATAATGGAAAAATGTATGAAATTAAAGACCAGCCTTGTGCATACTCTTAACATTGTTGTGTTTGATATCAAATTTAAAATATTTACATTCATGTTAAAATAGAAACAACTATCGCAAAGCTATTTCGAACAAAAATTGTGCCGCCATCTTCTGTGGCATAGCAACACTGAGCAAAATGAAGTGATACTCTGTTTGTTAATACAAAAGAAATGTATTTTCCCTAAAACAAAATACATATTGGAGAATTTTATATAAATAAAATAATATACCGATTTATTCCTAAAATGCGGTTATTATGAATATACATATATAGAACATATCTATACTATTTTATTTTTTAATATATATGTATGTATGTATATGTAAATATTACATACAAAAAGTACAACACCAAAATTCTACAAATTCAAAATCAATGTATTTTATATTACTTTTTTTTAGCTAATAAATAAATAAATATGACTTTTTTTTAATAATAAACAAAAACCATACGTTTTTCCATAATTCTTTTACAAATATGACCATAAGTTTGGCATATTAACTTTTTGTTGTATTTACAAAATAGAGTTGCCGAGTTCATCATAAATGCACATTTTTGGGGAAACGGTTAACATTTACTTTCATTAGTATTATTTTAATAATATTTATGCTCTATAATTAACAAAATTACGTTTTTATATGCGCCTTTCAAGAAATAAATCATAATAATACATTTAAAAAGTTAAAACTTTAATTGCAATTTTACAGTAATCCAGCATATTTGCATTGCATTTTTTAACGGGGTAAGATTACTCATCATTAGTGGCAGCAACCAATAATGATAGAACTAACTTAAGGCATAGTTAACCACACGTAACAGTAACGTAACGTGTCAGCTGGTTTTTAGTTGCATGAAAAGCGTTGGGACGTCCGGTGACGTTGAGTAATGTTAGAGTATTTTGATATTTGCAAAACTTGCGATGTTACATGGTGTCTCGACTAGCTATAATTCATGGCAGTGTTCAAGTCAATGGCTAGTGGAGGCCGCTAATATTCACGTCATGACTTTAATATCCAACTTTTTGCCATAACAGAAATTCTCGATTTTGACACTTAAGTATTTTAAAATGGCGCAACTTAAATCAAAGAAAAGCCAAATTAATAACTTCATTATTATATGTATATCGCGAATATGAGTGTTTATGGAACTACAAAAGTGAAAAACATAAAAAACGGATTTAAAAAGAAAAGCGTGGGAGGAAATTGGACACAAATTTAAGTGTTTACGGTTCAAAGATATTTTGGAAATGAAATGTCTTATCATAATTTGCCCACTTCGCATTTTGACGCTATTATATTTCTCTGACTTGAACATGAACATCTCCATGAATAACAGCTAGTCGAGACATCATGTTATAAAAATCCCACATATTTATTATATATATATTTTTTTATTTAATATACATATGTACATATACATATATGTAAATATTACATACAAAAAATACAACATCAAAAGTTATTTTTGTGTTTTTCTTTAAATTTATAGATAAAATTTTTTTTTTTGGTAAATTTAGATTTTTTTTTTCATTAACAACTAGGTAGTTTAGCATTATTTACTTTAGATGTTGGTGAATTTTTACTCCCTTTATATTAACTCGTAGTGTCTGCTTGTCGAAAAAATTTTGGATTGATTTCAGACCCAATCGATCTGAAACTTTGCAGGCAGGCTCGTGGCGTGACAAAAATGACCTAACAAATTTTTTTAGTGATGCCAAAACAATGGAGACTTTAAAATTTTTCTACCAGAGTTGATAAAAAAATTTACATAGGGTTAGTTTTTATTATATTATTACTACAACGACCAGAAAACCAACAAGTCCAGCTATGACAACAATACAACATTTAGAATAACAACAAGAACAATATAGAAAGATTTATTTTTTAAAATTTTTTTGTAATTCTTCAGTGATTTCTCGGGACATATTAAACCGATTTTCATGATTTTTGAAACAAAAATCTTCTCATGAGGTCGGTCAATCATTCTCACTAAAAAGGAGCGCCCCACTTATACTATTGAGGGCATGACCGTGACAAGAACAATATAGACAAATCATATTTTTTCAAGACTTTTTTTTACTTCTTCATTCAATTCTCGGGACCTAATCAACCGATTTAGACGATTTTAAACAGCAAACTCGTCAGGATGTTAACGAATCACTTTTTATGCCAACGAGCACCCTAGCTGCCCGATTGAAGCCGCCATCGTGATTTCCACAGACGGACAGACGGACATCGCTATATCAACTCCGCTTGTTATAATGATCACAAATATATATATTTTATGGGGTCCAACATTTTTCTTTTCTAATATTTACAAACGGAATGACAAACTTATATATGCCCTCTGTACACTGGGGTGGAGGGTATAAAAAGCACGAAAATACCTAAAATTTTTGTTAGTTTATTAATTAATTTATTTTAAACGTCATTATAAATAATCAAGCCATTATAATAAGAAATCTAACATTGCCGTAAAACTCTCAATATTAAGTTCTATCATTTGACACTGTTTGTATTATCATAGGATGAGCATAAGAATTTAAATATATTCTTTTTTAAATTGAATCTTTCTAAACTTTTAAGTCTTTTAGCATAAAATTTAACTTAGCTAAAAACGGCTGTAAATCAAATTAATACTAAAATTATTTTCATCATTGTAAAATTATTTTCTATATTTTATTTTATTAAACAAAAAATTAATTTTAACTCATTTTTCCTTAATGTTTTGTAATTTACGAGTAGTTAAATTTTAGGAACATCTTATGCTTCCCTTTTAATTATTTTCTAAAAAGCAGGCACTGACAGTGACAGGCCAGTCAGATAAGGTAGTGCTAAATTTTAAATCGTATTTTTCAGCAAACGGTCCTTGTAATTCTTAAGTATTTAATTGTTTTCTTGATTTTTTTGTTATTAACAAAAACAAAAATAAATTTTTCATTATCATTGCCATTGTTATTATCAAACTTCAAACCACAAAAATTAATTAATTCCTCACTACCATTGCCATTATCTTTTTTTTCTGTTATAACAACAATGAAATAAGTGTATGTTATTTGATTTCTCAATTGAAATTAAGTTTATGTTTTAGAACAAAAATAAGGTTGGCTCTGCGAAGCAAACTGTCATTAATACAACCAAGAAATATGTAATATTCTCTACATAATGTAAGAGATATGTTTATTATTTGTATACATAAGTATATTCCATCGCAAAAACTGTCAAATGTTAATGACAGACAAGTGTTTTTATTCTATCTATCTGATGGCAAAAAATCTATTCCATTACCAACGCCAAAAGAAACTAATTGTTTCGTAAGTAAGAACATTATTGTAATGCTAATAAATGTGTGTAGTGATAATGGTGATGATGATGATGATGATAATGTTAATTGCAGTAATTCTACTTTCAGTAGAATGAATTCTTTTATTTTGTGACACTTTCTATTCTTGGTGGCCCAAATAGCTGAATGTTTGTAATCAATTATTAAGACAATGTTCTAAGACCGGAAGGAAGGATGGCAGGAAGGAAGGAAGAAAGAAAAACAAAAACACATTTTGCCTGTCTAAATATGTGTATATTTTTTATGATTCTGATATTTCAAGGATATTTTTGTTTTGTCTCAGATTTTGCGATGTTAAGGAGAAGTGGTTAAGAATTTATATTGTTAGTAGGTATTAGGGTTTCAATGACAAATAGCATAACTATTTCATTTGTGCTCATTTGATTGTGTAGCTAAAATAATTTATCAAATGATTTTTGATGATGAGCAAACTGACATTGTAGTTGATGTTGACAATGTGATAATAGCAAAAAATTAATTATTAAAAATTTTTATTTGAAAACTTTAAATAATTGATAAAGTTAAATGTTAAATATTTAAAGAAAATTTTTCAGGAATATTACTTGACTTAATGAGAAAGTGATTGACTGGTACATGTTAAAAACAAAACTAGAGTGCTGAATATAATTACATCTCATTTTCTAAGTATTTTTGTCAAGTTAAATAAAAAAAAAGTGTTTTGTCTAATAATTATTTTTAATTTAATTTTAAAAATTCCTTGTGTGGTCCCATAAAGTATATAAGCAGTATATATTCTCGAAACTTGGTTTTCTTGAAATTTAAAAATTTTGTTTGCAGGAAAAAGGATGTTAGTTGGATGTGTATATATATAGGCCAAAAAATTATACTAATTATACTAGTTTCATCATGGAATCTTTAATGACGTACAATGACGTGGTAATAGCAGAAGACTTTAGCTTGTAAACATCTAGTAATTAAAGATTTTTTATGGCACTTTTTTAAAATCAAACAGAAAGCGTCATCTATGTATCACTAATAGTTAACAACTGCAGGGGCTCTGCTAATATAAAAATACTTATTATTATTTATTATTTCAACTGGCTAATTTTAAATTTTA
>OY821517.1:353566332-353758373 GCA_963682025.1 Cordilura impudica
TAAGTTACAACAACATATATTGTACACTAGGATGGCCTTTAATTAAAAAAAAAAACAGTGTTCAAACTAGGGGGTGAGCCCCTAGTTATATGCGAATAGCAAAAAAACTTAGAAATACAAAATTTTGGGCCAATCAAAAAACATTTAGTCGTGCCTCAATGCGATTGAAAATTTCAAGTGTGTTTTATATGGGGAAAATATGACTTTCTTTCAGATTTTACGAAAATTTCGTTCTATAGTTTAATTTCTCCGACAAGTTGTTATATAATTCGGGATCAGTAGTAAATTATCCTTTCAAAAAGCAATAAAACTTCAAATCTAATAAAACCTCGCCAAGAAATAGCAAATGCCCCAGACCACTTTTGTGCTAAAAAAAAAACTTGCTCATGAAATTTGATGGCATTTTTTTCAACTTTGAGAAATTTATTAAAGCCATAATTTCTTTTTGGTCTCTATAATCGTAAGGACTCAGATATGAAGTATTATTTTACTAACGCGTTGTTAACCTATTGCGCGTTGAGACCGAAAATGGGAAATTTTTTTGATAAAATTTTGATAATTCCTTTTTCAAGTTTTAAAAAACTTTCTTAAACAAAATTTAAAAAACTGGACCTAAAACTTTAAGTTTTTGTTAAATACACGTTACAGATTAACTGTGTGAATTTTAAGTAAATCGTTGTGCCAGAATTTTTTGACAAGGATTTTATATTTGGGGATTTCGAGAAAAATGGAATTTTAGTAAAATATTCTGTAAATGTACTTTTTCTAAATACTTTGTCTCAAAAATTCATCACTTTTCTACTTTTAAATGTTATGTTTTATCTTAATAGCCTAGGGTTTCGGAGAAAAATAATATGACCCCATTAACCCTTTTGTACTTGGGGTCACATATGACCCCAATCTAATAAATGACAATTCATTCAAAAAATTCAAATATTTGGTAAGTGCTGTTAAATTTTTAGATCCTATGCTTAAAATATAATAACAAAATATGTAGGACTTCCTCTCCTAAAATTTGGGATAAATCATAGAACGTTATCCCATTATTTGCCAAGGGCCAGCTTTGGATTTTAAGATCTTTTTAAATAAAAATGACCGAAAACGAGTTTTTCTGTTAAACGATGAGCTTAATAGAAAAAATTGTTTTCCGTAATTTTTATATAAAATCCAAGGATGGCCTTGGCAAATAACGGGTTAACGTTCTCGGATTTATCCCAAACTTTAGGAATGGAAGTTCTACACATTTCGTTATTATATTTTAAGCATCGGATCTAAAAATCCAACAGCACTTACCAAATATTTGAATTTTTTGAATAAATTGTCTTTTATTAGCTTGGGGTCATATGTGACCCCAATTATAAAAGGGTTAATCGGGTCATATTATTTTTTTCCGAAACCCTAGGCTATTAAGATAAAACGTAACATTTAAAAGTAGAAAAGTGATGAATTTTTGAGACAAAGTATTTAGAAAGAGTACATTTACAGAATATTTTACTAAAATTTTTTAGGCTTCACCTAAAAATTCACACAGTTAATCTCTAACATGCGTTTAACAAGACCTTAAAATTTAATAAGACCTTAAAATTTTTTTTAAATTTTGTTTAAGAAAATTTTTCAAAACTTGAAAATTTTATCAAAAAAAAATTTCCATTTTCCGTCTCAATGCTTAATAGGTTAACAAGGTGTTAATAAAACAATACTTCATATCTGAGTACTAACAGGTATAGAGACTTAAACAAAATGTTGGCTTTGATTAATTTCTTAAAGATGAAAAAATGCCTTCAAATTTCATGACTTAGTTTTTTTTTGACACAAAAGTGGTCTGGGGCATTTGCTATTTCTTGCCGAGTTTTTATTCGATTTTGAAATTTTATAGCTTTTTGGAAATACAATTTAATACTGATCCCGAATTATGCAACAATTTGTCGGAAAAATTAAACTATAGAACGAAACTTTCGTAAAATCTGAAAGAAAGTCATATTTTCCCCATATAAAATACACTTGAAATTTTCAATCGCGTTGAGCCACCTCTAAATTGTTTTTTGATTGGCCCAAAACTTTGTATTTCTCAGTTTTTTTTGCTATTCGCATATACTAGGGGATGCGACCGAGAGTTTGAACACATTTTTTTCCCTCCATATAATGAAGGGCCACCCTAACGGACATACAATAACATATTGTTTAATGCTTTTTACTTGTGTCAAATATGGACTTGGCCTCCTCCCTCAATCATTAAAATGATAAAGATCGAAAATGAAAATATGATTTTTTATTTTTTATAATAAATAATAAAATTAAAAGTACAGAGGGCACGGCACGCTGTTAATGCTAAATGTAAGTTTAGCAACAAAAAATAGTTTTTCTTGTTTTTTCAAATATATTTGTTTCAGTTGTTTTATATTTTAGTTTGTTATATTGGAGGAGGCTTAAATAGTATAACTCTTTGCTTGAATTCTTATTTAGTTGTTTTCAGCAAATGTATATGACTTTCATACTCAATCATTAAATTGATAACGATCGAAAATAAGATTTTTTATTTTTATAAAAAATAATAAAATAAACAACGAAAAGTGACAAATGAAAAATGAAAAATTAAAAATGAAAAATGAAAAATGAGAAATGAAAAATTTATTAAATAAAATTATTTTAAAATTTCCTTCTGTTAATATTAACTAGCAGTTTCCAGCCCTCGAAATTCAATTGCAAATTCTAGGAAATTTTATTTTTTTATTAAATAAAGACCCTAAAGGTATGCTAATGAATTATAGCTAATTCACAAATCAACACAAAAAAAAACAAAATCATTTTTATTACAAAAACATTAACAAATTTAATAAACACACACATAGCATTGTACAATTTTATGTATGTCTTAGAAGCAATTTTAAATGCAATTTACTCAAAATAAAGGACAAAATTTAAAAACCTGAAAATCTTGAAAACAGCTAAAAAGATATACCTTTCAAATAATATACCTTTGAGCAAAATAGGGATAAAACGATACAACAAAACATCGGTCACAAGAAATCGCCTAGCCCATTAATACTATACTAGCAGATTCCAGCGGCCGAAATTTGAGTGCAATTTCTAGGCGAACTGATTTTTCAATTTCGCCAATTTACAAACCAACACTTTTTGGTTTTTAATGAAGATAACAGACTCATTAACAAAAATATTAAAAAAATAATAAACACACACATAGCATTATACAATTTTACGTATGTGTTGGTAGCAATTTAAATGCAATTTAATCAAAATAAAGGAAAAAATTTAAAAATCTGTAAATCTGCAAAATGGCTAAAAAGAAATACCTTTCAAATAATATACGCTTGGACAAAATAGGGATAAAATGATACAACAAAACATCGGTTACAAGAAATCGCCTAGCCTATTAATATTATATATAGTTTTAAAAAATATTTAAGTTTTTGTGATGGCCATCAAAAAGAAAGTGTTTTTACTTTTTCTTAGAAAAAAAAATTTTTTTTTGCTTATTAAAATTGCAATCTACCTACAAACATAAGATAATAAGCAAGTTTGATGAAAATCTAATAATAACATTTGTAGGTGTACTCCAGAAAGCACAACTATAAGTTCAGAAAATCTTCTGTTTAACAAATATATACATTAGGGTGGTCCTAATAAAAAAGTGTTCAAACTCTCGGTCTCACCTCCTAGAAATATGCGAATAGCAAAAAAAAAAAAAAAAATGAGAAATACAAAGTTTTAGGTCAATCAAAAATAATTTAGATGTGCCTCAACACGACTGAAAATTTCAAGTGTGTTTATATGGGGAAAATATGATTATTTTTTTTTAAGATTTTACGAAAATTTCGTTCTATAACTTAATTTTTTCCACAAGTTGTTATATGAATCGATATCAGTACTAGATTATCTTTTCAAAAAGCTATATAACTTCAAAATTGAATAAAACTCGCCAAGAAATAACAAATGGCCCAGACCACTTTTGTGCAATGAAATGTGATGAACATTTTTATAACTTTAACAAATTGATTAAAGCCATAACCTATTTTTTTTGGTCTCTATATGTATAAGTACTCAGATGCGGAGTATTGTTTTATTACCAAGTTTTCGACCAATTGCAAAATGAGCTCAAAGATGGAAAGCTTTTTTGATAAAATTTTGAAAACTCTTTTTTTAAGTTTTAAAAAATTTTCTTAAACAAAAATTCAAAAAATGGAACTGGCACTTTAAGGTTTTGTAAAACATATATATTAGAGATTAATTGTGTGAATTTTTAGACAAATTCCTCTGCTAGAATTTTTTCTAAAAAAAATTTTTTTTTGCGGATTTCAAGAAAAATGAGTTTTTTGTGAAATATTCAGTAAATGTACTCTTTCTAAATACTTTTTACCAAAAAGTTATCAGTTTTCTACTTTTAAAGGTTTTTTTACCTTAGTGGCCTAGGGTTTCGGAAAAAAATTATATGACTCCATTATTCCTTTTGGAGTTGGGGTCACATATGACCCCAAGCTAATGAAAGACAATTCTTTCAAAAAATTCAAGTATTTTATAAGAGCTATTGAATTTTTAGATGTGACGCTTAAAATATAATAACCAAATGTGCAGGGCTTCCTTGCTAAAAAATTTTGAATAAATCGAACAACGTTAACACATTCCTTGCCGTGGACAAACTATGAACTTTGGCATATTTAAATAAACTACCAAATTGCAGCTCTCGAAATTCGAGTGAAAATTCTAGGAAATTTTATTTTTTATTAAATAAAAACCCTAAAGGTATGCTAATGAATTATAGCCAATTCACAAATCAACACAAAAAACAAACTCATTTTTATTACAAAAACATTAACAAAATTAATAGGATTGTAAAATTTTATGTATATGTAAGTAGCAAATTTAAATGCAATTTACTCAAAATAAAGGAAAAAATTTCAAAATCTGTAAATCTGAAGAACAGCTAAAAAGAAATACCTTTCAAAAAATATACGTTTGGTAAAAATCGGGATAAAACGGTAGAACAAAACATAGGTCACAACAAATCGCCTAGCCTATTAATAATATAGATTTAATCTGCGTGTTTTTATTTTAACCAAGTTTATTTATGTAAACTAAATTTTTGATCTACACTATTTAAATAATTTTTTTCTTACATACACTATTAAAGGGTGATTTTCTAGCTATTATCTTTTTGGCAACACTAGTTTAAGCAGCTGACGCACGTTTCGTGTTTTGTTTCATTGTCAAACATCTTCAGTTTGGTCTATAATTTAACCATGAATCGTCTTACAAACGAACAACGCTTGCAAGTTATTGAATTTTATTATCAAAATCCGTGCTCTGTTAAGAAAGTTCATCGCGCGCTTCTTCCATTTTATGGTCAGTTTAATCGACCCACCGAAGCGGCTATTCGGGCTATTGTGACTAAATTTCGCACCAAATTTACATTGTTGGACATTAAACCACCAACATGCTTACGTAGAGTGCGAACTGAAGAAAATATCGCAGCTGTATCGGCCAGTGTTAATGATGACCATCAATTATCGATTCGTCGCCGTTCGCAGCAATTTGGCCTCTGTTACTCAACAACGTGGAAAATTTTGCGGAAGGATTTAGGCCTTTCAAAATACAGCTGCTGCAAGAATTGATACCGAACGACCTACCGCAACGTAGAATTTTTGGTGAAGGGGCTCTTGGAAAGTTGGCCGAAGATCCACTTTTTTACCGAAAAATTGTGTTCAGCGACAAAGCTCATTTTTGGCTCAATTGGTATGTAAATAACCAGAATTGTCTATTTTGGAGTGAATATCAGCCAGAAGCATTGGAAGAGCTACCAATGCATCCAGAAAAAGTCACAGTTTGGTGCGGTTTATGGGCTGGTGGCATCACTGGACCGTACTTCTTCAAAGATGATGCGAATCGTAACGTAACTGTGAATGGTGAGCACTACCGGGAGATGATATCCAACTTTTTTTTGCCCAAAATGCAAGAGCTGGACTTGCATGACATGTGGATTCAACAAGACGGTGCCACATGCCACACAGCACGCGCAACAATGGACTTAATGAGGGGCGAGTTCGGTGAACATTTTATTTCACGTTCGGGACCGGTCAATTGGCCGCCTAGAGCGTGCGATTTAACGCCTTTAGACTATTTTTTGTGGGGCTATGTTAAAGCTCATGTCTATACAGACAATCCCGCTTCAAATGACGCATTGGAAGACAACATTGAAGCATTTATTCGTGAGATACCGGCCGAAATGTTGGAAAGAGTATGCCAAAATTGGACTAATCGGATGGACCATTTGAGGCGCAGTCACGGTCAACATTTGCATGAAATGATCTTCAAACATTAAATTATATGGACCGTACTATCGATTCAAATAAAGATTTCACGCATTTTTCTGAATTTTATGTGTTTTTTTTTTGGAAAACTTTCCTATAGCTCTTAAAAAATCACCCTTTACAAAATAAAAATAGTTTATTAAAAATTTGGTATGTACGTTTAAACCAGGTTCATTTAAACTATGTTTTGATTATTCAATTTGTTTATTTACGCTATTTTTACAAAAATCAAGTTTAGTCATACTTGATATACTAAAATCAAATTTATTTAAATGAAGTATTTTTATAATTTAGTTAGATTATTCTACGTCTACCAAAAATTAGTTAACTTACATTACATTTACTAAAACTAAGTTAATTTAATCTACGTTTACCAAAAAAAAAAAATTTATTTGTACTACGTTTAATAAAACTAATTTTTTTAAACTTTATTAAAACTAGGATTTTAAAAATCGAATTTAATGTAAGCTTTCATTCATATTTAGTTATTTTCTCTTTTTATAGTGAAATTTTAAAGATTGAATCTACGATTTAATACTTAAATATATTAATTTAAACTAACAACCTTGAGATGGCTTTGCTACACTACAACCCAGTAAAAAAAAACTATTTGGTTTAGTACACCCAACACTATCTCCCCTTTATAGTTTATGCAGAGCTAGACGGAGCATTCAATCATTTCTAAAGATTGTGAAATTTATCATGCTTAATTCGTTTAATAACATTCGGTAAACAACTTTTAACCAATGCTATGAAACAGTATTGTACCAGATCTAATACCAACCAAATCCCTTGTTACAGTTAAAACACCTGCTTCATTTATTTTTTGTGCTAACAAGAGCACACAGAAAAAACAAGGAAGAGAAGACAGCAAAATGACGTGGAAAACTCTTAATTAAAAAACTTTGATAACAAAAACGATACACAACAAAAACAGACTCACATAAAACAGAACAAATACTTAACAAAATCATATTATTTTTTTTTATGATTTGCGTTGCAAACACATGAGACATATAAAAATATTTGCAATTTCAATAAATTTAACCAGGGGAAAAACAACATTAATGTCATTCAACTCTTAGATTTTAAAAAGAGAGTTTTTTTAATGCAGTTATATTAAAAATAATGATAGCGGAATTTCATTAATACATGTTACATTTTGTTTAATAATGCTAGCATTTATTATGTGTATTAATTTACAAGTTAAGTTTGGTTTCATAAAAGAATATTTAAAGATCATTTAAATTAATATTACTACTATATTGAAAAAAAAAAAAAAAATGCAAAACTTTAAGATTTGAAGTCACTTGATATCAGAGTTCGGAAAAAAAAACACACACTGAAAAAAAAAACTCGTACATATAAGCAAGCAAACATAGCTCATACCATCAAACACATATTTTATTTTCATATCAATTATGCGTGTTTCTAAATTTTGTACGGTGCCCGACACAATCATGACTGTGTTTCGTTTTAATATTTCGTTAGCTACACGAACATTTTTCTATCATGTATTTTTTATTTTTTATGAAAAACTCAAAAAATTATAAAAAATTCGCTGTTTTAGAAAAAGAAGTCATAAAAATGTGCTTTTCGCTAAAATATACATCCAAGAGGGTTTTAATTTGGGATCATGTACATTTTTGCGCCCAAAATGAGAGGTTATATGAAGAATTATAAAAAAAATCAGATGCATGCGTTTTTATTATTAGCAAAAAATCAATTTTCGGTTTTCGCGAAAACTAAGCCACAACAGAAGAAATTATTTATATTTAGCATCACCTACCTTTTTCTCCAATTATTTAAATTTTATATGAAAACTAAGCAGGATACAGCGAAAAGGGCTCTAATTTGAGATCACATACATTTTTCCACCAATATGAAAAATTCAAAATATCATAAAAATACTTTTTTTAAGAAAAATAAGCTAAGTCCGGCAAAAGGGGCTTTAATTTGAGATCACATAAATTTTTTCAACAATTTTTTATGGGATTAAAACAGATTTTTTGGAGGTATTTTGAAAATGTATTGAAATATGAATATGTGATAGACTAGTGGCCCCATCTCACATTTAGGATGAAAAATGGATAGAAAACAAGGTTCAGAAAATTCACACATCAATTCCACAATGTTCTGTTCTAAAGCAGCGAACACATATTTTTATTTTGATATCAATTATGTGTGTTTCTAAATTTTGTGCGGTGCTGAACACAATCATGAATGTGTTTCGTTTTAATATTTCGTAATGTACACGAACATGTTTCTATCACGTATTTTTTGTTTCGAACACACATAAACCAAACAGATTCGAGAGTAGCTTTGTTTTAGGTTCGTGTTATTGCACGTGTACTGCTAAAAAACAGAACAAGTTCTGGAACGCGTACATCTAAAAATTAAAACATTATCCACTCGCGATCGGAAAAATCTGAAACACCCCTCTAATAACGACAACAATTATTTCAAAGAAATTTATTAAAAAAATTTTAAATAATTCATTAACAGTTATAAAAAATAAAAATAAAAAGGTAATAATAAAAATAAAAAAAATATAAAAATAAAAAGGTAATAATAAAAATAAAAAAAAAAAAAAAAAAAAAAAAAAAAAATAATAAAAATAAAATGATAGTAATAAAATAGAAAACAGCGAAATTTTATATGTTGTCTATGACTTAATTTCGTTTTTCCGATCGCGAGTGGATAATGTTTTAATATTTAGATGTACGCGTTCAAGAACATGTTCTATTTTTTTTAGCAGTACACGTGCAAGAAAATGAACTTGAGACAAAGCTACACTCGAATCTGTGTGATTTATGTGTGTTCGAAACAAAAAATACGTGATAGAAAAATGTTCGTGTAGATAACGAAATATTAAAACGAAACATAGTCACGATTGTGTTGGGCACCGTTTAAAATTTAGAAACACACATAATTGAAATGAAAATAAAAATATGTGTTGGCTGTTTTAGAACTGAACATTGTGTGTTTCATGTGTGTATTTTCTGAACCTTGCTTGATATCACTTGAAATCACTTTCCATTGTTTTTTTTTTTTTTTTGTATCTTTAACATTGCAATACTGTAGTTTATATGGATATTCTATCTTTTTTTTCTGTTAAGGTCTGTTATGTTAACATTTGATACTAACTAGTATAACATTAAAACATATTTTTAGGGCTCAATAATTTTTATTTTTATTTATTTTTAATTTATTAAAAGTAAAATAAATTTACGTAATATATATGATAAAGGGGAAAACTGGCTGCGGGGGCCTTCGTCCCTTATGATTACATATGTACAGTTGTTTAAAATATTTTTAAATTATATACATATAAGTATACAGGAGAGTGTAGTGATTTATAGTTTGTTTATAATTTCTGATGGGAAGTGTTTCTTCAGTTGATCATAGTTCAATTTCCGTACCGATTCTGTTAATGTAGTTATTTGATTGTGTTTGTTGAAGCATGTTAATATGTGTCCCATTGTTAAATTGGTATTGCATTTTGAGCATAATGGTGGGGTAGAATTTGTTTTGAGCAGGTATTCGTGGGTGAGTTTGGAATGACCCAATCTTATTCTTATGAGAGTTTTTTGTTGTTTTTTCGTAAGATTATTTGGGTATATTGGTTTCTGGAGCAAGGGATTAATAAATCTATAATAGGTATTCGGAAAACCAAAGTTTTTTTTGGCGAAGTTGTAATTTTACCAGATTTTGGATGTCCTTTTTTGTGTAGTTGTTTAAAAAATGTAGAAAGCTTCACGATTTTGCGTGTCATCCTTGCGCAGGGGCCATGCTAATCTTCTCTGTAGGGCTCAATAAAAAATTGAAAAATATACTATTCTTATAAAAAAAAAAAAACTATTTTTAATAAGTCCCATAAATATTTTTAATTTTTTTATACTGTGTAACATTAAATGTTAAATAACCAGTCCTTAACAGATGTGAGGCAAAAGTTATAGAATAACCCACATTAGAAATTTATTGGCATTATGACGTTATTCTATAACTTCTGTCACATATTTGTTAAAGTTTGTTAAGTATAAGAATGAAACAAAAATAACAAAAATTTATTTTATAAGAAAAATAATTTTTCAGCTATTTTATTTTTATAATGCTGAACATTAAATGTTGACTGAACAAACCTTAACAGAAAGTGCAAAAAGTTAGAGAATATGGCTATTCGTTTTTAAACTCCTTCTTTTAACTCATACTCTCTGTCTGCCATGGACCAACCCCTTTCCCCCTCAGCCAATTGATCTGAAACTTGGCCCATAGTCTTACTGTGACTATGGATTAATTTTGGAGTAGTCACGCATAGCTACGCATAGTCACGCACAGTCGAGGAGTGCTTTAAAACCCATTTCCCCTTATCCGATCGATCTGAAACTTGGTCAATAGACTTGGCGTGAAGATGGATTAACTTTGACATAGTCACGCACAGTCACGCATAGTCACGCCCATTCACGGAGTGACTTAAACCCATTTCCCCTCATCCGATCGATCTGAAACTTTGTTAATAGACTTGCCGTGAAGAAGGATTAACTTTGACATAGTCATGCACAGTCACGCATAGTCACGCCCATTCGCGGAGTGACTTAAACCCCATCTCCTCTCATCCAATCAATCTGAAACTTGGTCCATAGACTTGTTGTGACCAAAGATTAATTAAAATATTCACGTAAAGTCACGCACAGTTGCGAAGAGATTCAAAACTCATATGCATAAGGAAAGAGTTTTAATAAAAACTAGCAGATTCCAGCGCTCGAAATTCGAGTGCAAGTTCTAGGTAATTTTATTTTTTATTTTAATAAAGACCCTAAAGGTATGATTCACAATTCAACTCATTTTAAATGAAGAAAACAAACTCAACACATTAACACAAACACATTAACAAATTTAATAAAGACACATATAGCAATGTATAATTTTATGAACGCATTAGTAGCAACTTTAAACGATCATAACTCTAAAAAAAATTTCCAGACGATGAAAATCTGTAAATTTGGGTAACAGCTAAAATGAAATACCTTTCAAATGATAAATTTTTTGTCAAAATCGGGATAAAATTGTGAAACTTACATCGGTCACAAGAAATCGCCTTGCCTATTAAAATTATAGATTTTGTTTTTATGGGTTAGATTATTTTAATACTTACTAGAGGACCCCTGCTGCTCCGCAGCATTATATTATATTATATTAATTTTAATAATATAATACCAAAATTTGCCAAGATAAGTTAACGTACAGTAATGCCAAAATATGCCAAGAGAAGTCAACGTACAGTAAAAGTAAAGTTGATTGTCCACGCATAACTTTCCTCAAACCCAACGAATTTAAGCAGTTAGCTCAAAAGAAGGAGCTTGATCCACTGAGTGTTCCTAGACCTATGTCAACAGCCTACGTTAATTAGAACTCTAGTTATAGAGGTTTGAGAGAAGAAAAATATTGAAAAAAATCTGGAATGCAAAGTTTATTCATAAATTCTTTTAATATATAAGATTAAATACAGTTCGATAGCATAAGTTTTCTTTAAAATGAAAAATTCTGTGTAAATTTAATTTTAATAATTTTTCTTTAAAATGATAAATTCTTTGTAGATTTAATTTTATCAGATGATAAGCTGAAATGACAACAATAAACAACGAACAACATGTTTTCCCTTCAAAGAGTACCAATAAAACATTCAAACAACAACAACTTACTGTATGTACTACTAAACAGATGTGAATTTTGACAAGAAAAAAAATAAAACTTTTAAAGAAAATAAAAAAGAAAAAACATGGAAAAAGCTAACGAAAAATAACTTCAACTTTACGAGTAAAATAGAAATTCGTTGAACTTTTACCCAAGTGACACTATATCAAAAACATAACATCTTGGCGACAACAAACAACAATGACAAGAACAACAAACAACACACGGCGCATACAGGACGTAAACAACAAACACACTTTTGTAAACAAACTCACAAAACACATTCAGTGACACAAAAATAGGATATTGTAATAGAATTACGAGTTCTTTGGGTTTTTTCTGCTTTATTATTTTTCTCGGTGGTTAAGTCAGCATAAAAAAATAAATGGATAAAAAAAACAGCAACTAAAGTTAGCAACACAAAAATGAAACTCTTGAGATTTGGGTTAATAGCTAAAGGCCTGCTAAAACAATAACATGTTCATAAAAACGAAATATCACAAACAAAAACAACATCCAACAGGAATTCCATTTCTATAGAAAACTAAAACTCTGCAAAATTAAAACGTTATGTTCACAAACACGTAGGTTTAGTTGGATAAAGCCTAACAAAACCAATTTAAAATAAAGGATTATTCTGATTTAAAGGTGTGAAAACTGGCATTTTTTTTCTAATTCATTTTTCTCTGCGTTAGCAATTTTTATTACGTTTCTATACATAACTATGAAAGAGATTTTCATCAGTAAAATAAACAATCATGATAAAAAGGCGGACAAAAATTGTTTTCTTCCTGCTTTTAGTAGTTTGCTGTATCGATTTAAAGGTGTTGTAACCGATTTAAGAGCAAAGTTTGCATTTTGTTTAGGGGGAAAAAATGGCAACTTATATATGACACCATCTTACGGTGTAACAAAACTGTTGTTGTAGCACTTTTTTCATTTTACGAAGTTTATAAATTTTTGAAATGATACACTACAATACAATTTTAGTAATACAAGTTATTTATTTATTTTTTTTATTTATTTATTTATTGTACTTCATTTACAACAAAAAAAATTATTCTTATTATATTTAATGTACAGCATTAATTAATGTATCTAATTTAGTATTTCTAGATGCGAACTTGGCTGTTAACTCTCGTATCTGTGTTTTGGGTGATTTTAAATTAAAAATGTTTTGTGGTCACAAATTGGTGATAGTTATGAATTGTTACCTAGTAATGTTAATAAAGTTAAAGAAATTAATTTCATAGATAGTTTAATGAGTTTAAATTTATGCCAATTTAATCATATTTACAATAAATTAAATCGTTTTTTGGATTTAATATTTGTTCCACATGACTGTAAGTTTTCACTGTATGAGAGGGTATTGCCAATTTCTCAATCTAATTTATATAATTTTACTTTAATTATTGAAATTGATACTGACAAGTTTTTTAAAAATTCTCTATGTTTAAATTCCGTCAACTTCAATTTGAAGTGCTTAATTCAATACTTAGTGATGTTGACTGGATTACGATTTTTTTTGGGTCAAGTAACATCATCATGTTATGATATCTATAATATTAATCGGCTAGGCGGTTTCTTGTGACGGATCTTTTGTTCTACCGTTTTATCGCGATTTTGGCCAAACGTATATTATTTGAAAGGTATTTTTTTTTTTTTTGCTTCATTTTGAGTAAGTTGCATGTAAAATTGCTACTAAGACATACATAAAATTATACAATGCTATGTGTGTGTTTATTAAATTTGTTAATGTGTTTGTAATAAAAATGAGTTTGTTTTTTTGATTAGCATATCTTTAAGATCTTTATTTAATGATAAAATAAGATTTTCTAGAATTTGCACTCGAATTTCAAGGGCTGGAATCTGCTAGTATTTATCTTACAAAAAGAATGTGAAATTAAATCTAATCCTAAATCGTTCTGGTCTTATGTAAAATCTAAAAGGCAAGTTTCAGATATTCCAATTATCATAAAATATGAAGGCACTGTTTCTAAATCTGGTAGGGATGTTGTAAATATATTTGCTAATGTTTTCAGCTCAACTTTTGATTCTTCAACGATTCATACAGCTATGACGATGTTTTTAATGGAATTATGCAATTAAAAAATAATTTTAAATTAGATTCAGATGGTTTATGAAAAAGTGTGCATATTCTATATTTTTTATTTTTTAATTTTTGATTTTTAATTTTTAATTTTTAATTTTTAATTTTTAATTTTTAATTTTTAATTTTTAATTTTTAATTTTTAATTTTTAATTTTTATTTTTAATTTTTAATTTTTAATTTTTAATTTTTAATTTTTAATTTTTAATTTTTAATTTTTAATATTTAATTTTTAATTTTTAATTTTTAATTTTTAATTTTTAATTTTTAATTTTTAATTTTTAATTTTTAATTTTTAATTTTTAATTTTTAATTTTTAATTTTTAATTTTTAATTTTTAATTTTTAATTTTTAATTTTTAATTTTTAATTTTTAATTTTTAATTTTTAATTTTTAATTTTTAATTTTTAATTTTTAATTTTCAATTTTCAATTTTTAATTTTTAATTTTTAATTTTTAATTTTTAATTTTTAATTTTTAATTTTTAATTTTTAATTTTTAAATTTTAATTTTTAATTTTTTATTTTTAATTTTTAATTTTTAATTTTTAATTTTTAATTTTTAATTTTTAATTTTTAATTTATAATTTTTAATTTTTAATTTTTAATTTTTAATTTTTAATTTTTAATTTTTAATTTTTAATTTTTAATTTTTAATTTTTAATTTTTAATTTTTAATTTTTAATTTTTAATTTTTAATTTTTAATTTTTAATTTTTAATTTTTAATTTTTAATTTTTAATTTTTAATTTTTAATTTTTAATTTTTAATTTTTAATTTTTAATTTTTAATTTTTAATTTTTAATTTTTAATTTTTAATTTTTAATTTTTAATTTTTAATTTTTAATTTTTAATTTTTAATTTTTAATTTTTAATTTTTAATTTTTAATTTTTAATTTTTAATTTTTAATATTTAATTTTTAATTTTTAATTTTTAATTTTTAATTTTTAATTTTTAATTTTTAATTTTTAATTTTTAATTTTTAATTTTTAATTTTTAATTTTTAATTTTTAATGTTTAATTTTTAATTTTTAATTTTTAATTTTTAATTTTTAATTTTTAATTTTTAATTTTTAATTTTTAATTTTTAATTTTTAATTTTTAATTTTTAATTTTTAATTTTTAATTTTTAATTTTTAATTTTTAATTTTTAATTTTTAATTTTTAATTTTTAATTTTTAATTTTTAATTTTTAATTTTTAATTTTTAATTTTTAATTTTTAATTTTTAATTTTTAATTTTTAATTTTTAATTTTTAATTTTTAATTTTTAATTTTTAATTTTTAATTTTTTATTTTTAATTTTTAATTTTTAATTTATAATTTTTAATTTTTAATTTTTAATTTTTAATTTTTAATTTTTAATTTTTTAATTTTTAATTTTTAATTTTTAATTTTTAATTTTTAATTTTTAATTTTTAATTTTTAATTTTTAATTTTTAATTTTTAATTTTTAATTTTTAATTTTTAATTTTTAATTTTTAATTTTTAATTTTTAATTTTTAATTTTTAATTTTTAATTTTTAATTTTTAATTTTTAATTTTTAATTTTTAATTTTTAATTTTTAATTTTTAATTTTTAATTTTTAATTTTCAATTTTTAATTTTTAATGTTTAATTTTTAATTTTTAATTTTTAATTTTTAATTTTTAATTTTTAATTTTTAATTTTTAATTTTTAATTTTTAATTTTTAATTTTTAATTTTTAATTTTTAATTTTTAATTTTTAATTTTTAATTTTTAATTTTTAATTTTTAATTTTTAATTTTTAATTTTTAATTTTTAATTTTTAATTTTTAATTTTTAATTTTTAATTTTTAATTTTTAATTTTTAATTTTTAATTTTTAATTTTTAATTTTTAATTTTTAATTTTTAATTTTTAATTTTTAATTTTTAATTTTTAATTTTTAATTTTTAATTTTTAATTTTTAATTTTTAATTTTTAATTTTTAATTTTTAATTTTTAATTTTTAATTTTTAATTTTTAATTTTTAATTTTTAATTTTTAATTTTTAATTTTTAATTTTTAATTTTTAATTTTTAATTTTTAATTTTTAATTTTTAATTTTTAATTTTTAATTTTTAATTTTTAATTTTTAATTTTTAATTTTTAATTTTTAATTTTTAATTTTTAATTTTTAATTTTTAATTTTTAATTTTTAATTTTTAATTTTTAATTTTTAATTTTTAATTTTTAATTTTTAATTTTTAATTTTTAATTTTTAATTTTTAATTTTTTAATTTTTAATTTTTAATTTTTAATTTTTAATTTTTAATTCTTAATTTTTAATTTTTAATTTTTAATTTTTAATTTTCAAAAAGCTTACTAACTTACTTTATATATCATAATTTTTTCACCAATACTATCATAAGTCACACCGATTTTTTCATACATCTTACATGTTACGCTGTTGTTGTGAATGTTTTGTGAAATACATTTTTACGCCCCTGCGCGTATAGATGTTTACACATCATGTTTACAATCTTTCATATTTCTTATAAAAAAATTCAAATATTTCTAACATTTCAGCAAATTTGGGAGATCAAGCTAAATATTTCTTTGACGATAGATTGTTATATTTTGGAAACATTACAAACCTTAACCCACACTCTTATAATATAGAGTCTACAAAAATACTAAGCCATTTTCAAAGCTTGAAGCTAAACATCTGTTAATGATTCTCTCTATCTTGGCTGGTAGTAAATAAAATAGAAGCACAAACAAGCTTTTTTTATCATCAAAGGTATTTTCGTGGCTGTGCCAGAATAAAATAGGAGAAAAGTAAGCTTGCGATGTTAAAGGATGATATTGTAGGGCATAAAAAAATATATGTATTAAAATCTGTTCACAATTTCACACATTTCTCAAACACTTATGTATGTAGTTGGCTTCATAAACTATAACGAAGCCAGCCAACACAATAATGCTGATACTGCATACTTGATTTCCTCATGTTGCAAGAAAATAAAAAAAATAATTTACAAAATTCCTATAAAAAAGTAATGTAAGTTAGCAGTGTTGCCCATCCCATATACATGAATACACTAACACCGAATACACACCTCAACAAAAGGAAGGTGTAAAAGTGTGAATGTGTGAACACTACTGCTTCAGCAGTTTCTAAAAGTATTGACAGTGTTTATGTTAATGTTTGTGTGTTCTATCTTAAATTCTCTTTGTTACGTTGTAGCAGCATGAACACACACACACACACACATTGCAGCTAGTTTAAAAACACTTTTGGAATGCTTAGCAAATAACAAAACGAATGACAAAAAGGCAGGACCATAATTTCTAATGTATTCACTGTAGTGTAAAGTGTAAGGATAAGCCACAGCCAACACTATTTGTTTTTTTTTTTTTTTTGTCTTATTTAAAGATTATTTTATGTTTGTTTTATGTTTTATTGTCTGCTTGTAGGAAAATCCTGTTTTCAGTTTGTCTGATGCACAATTGTGATTGTATTTGCTTTGCAGATAACAACTTAATTTTATTAAAAAAAAAAAAACAATAAAATATATTAAAATTTTACAACCAAAAAAAAAAATATTTTTAAAAAAAAAAATCATAAATTATAACTTTTTTTACATATCATAACTTATGTTTTGTTTAGCCAGTCTTTTTTTTTTTTGCAGAAAAAATAATATTTTCATTTAAAATATTTGCTATTTCTGTTGTTTACAATAATATAATTGCACAAAAATCTGAAATATTGATTGAACTAGGAAGAAAAAAAATTCAAAACAAAACAAAACAAATAAGCAATAAATCAGAATTAAAAGCATCAAAACAAACAATTTTTATGATTCCACAAAACAAATGTGTTGTGTTGAAAAATGATACATAGTTAAAGCAAATATGCTAAAAACCAATAGAGATGCTTAAATATACAAACGTAAAAATAAAAACAAAAATTAAAAAATTCGTTATAACAAGCGAAGTTGGTTAAGTTAGTTATGACCGTTTGTCTGTCGAAATAACAATTACGTCGAAATCAGGTGGATGGAATAGGATTACTGTTCAAATTGTTTGTGTTTACTTGGCCATTATGATATTGAAAATGGACATAACCTAGGCATTTTGAGTAAAAGTTTTATACTGAGATAATAGAATACAAATTATTATTTGATTTTTACTTTTTCGAGCACGAATAACAGTTATATTTTATTTTTAGTTTTTCAGACAGAACTAAAAGTGTCTTTCTGAATTTTTATTGGATTTTCAGTGTTTCAGGCAGAAATAAAAAAGTATGTTTTTATACCCTATACCACTATGTGGTTTGGGTATAATGACTTTGTGCTGCTGTTTGTAACTAACAAAAATATTTGACCTAGACCCATCTTCTATTCCCCATACAAATGAACCCTATGAAATCGACATAAATTGCCATTAGATCCAAATTATCATATAGATCTCAGTCAAATTGGGCTTGTATGTGTTTATTATATCCATTAATCAGTTGTCCAAAAATATACCTTGTGGGACAATTCTTACTCATAGGTTCCAAAAATAAAAATATTGCACAGATTTTTCTCAAATTTGGTTTGTATATATTTTTTCAAAATATAAGTAACGTTATCAAATATGGTCAGGAGCGGTCCATTTTCGACCTAGTACCCATATAAGAAAAGCATCCGATATGAACTTTTTCATATCTAGAGATAAACTAAATTAATAACAATGCTACTCAAATTTGGTTTATGCTTATTTTCTTTATCGAATTAGCTGGACCAAAAAGATAGGGTCTCGAGACCATAGTACGCGTTCCAGAACATGTTCTGTTTTTTTTAGCAGTACACGTGCAAGAACACGAACTTAAAACCAAGCTAATCTCGAATCAGTGTGATTTATGTGTATTCGAAACAAAAAATACGTGATAGAAACATGTTCGTGTACATAACGCAATATTAAAATGAAACACAGCCATGATAGTGTTCGGCACCGTACAAAATTTAGAAACACACATAACTGATATCAAAATAAAAATATGTGTTCGTTACTTTAGATCAGAACATCGTGTGTTTGATGTGTGTAATTTCTGAACCTAGTTTTTTTTATCCATTTTTCACCCTAACTGTGAAATGGGGTCACTAGTCTATCACATATTCATATTTCAATGCATTTTCAAAATACCTCCAAAAAAACCTGTTTTAATCCCATAAAAAGTTGTTGAGAAAATTTATGTGATCTCAAATTAAAGCTCTTTTGCCTTACTTAGCTTATTTTTCTCGAAAAAAGTATTTTTATGATATTTTCAATTTTTCATATTGGTGAAAAAATTTATGTGATCTCAAATTAAAGCCCTTTTCGCTGTATCCTGCTTAGTTTTCATATAAATTTTAAATTATTGGCGAAAGAAATAACTGATGCGAAATAAAAGACATTTCTTCTGTTGCGGCTTAGTTTAAGTGAAAACCAATTTTATATGGCCTTTTTTAATTATCATATCAAATTGAAATTTTGGAGAAAAATGTAGGGGATCACAAACTAAATCTAGTTCGTTTATCAAAAAAAAAAAAATATTAAAAACGCATGTATCTGATTTTTTTTTTTATAATTCTTCATATAACCTTTGATTTTGGGCGCAAAAATGTACGTGATCCCAAATTAAAACCCTTTTGGATGTATATTTTAGCGAAAAGCACATATTTATGATTTCTTTTTAAAAAAAAGCGAATTTCTGATAATTTTTTGAATTTTTCATAAAAATATTTTTGATTTTTTTTTTTTAATTTTTCATATAAAATTTGGTTTTATGTTGGAAAAATTTAGGTGATACTAAATTAAACCGTTTTGGCTGTGTCCTGCTTACTTTTCAATAAAAACGACTTTTTCCGTTTTTAAATTTTTCAAGTCTCATTTTGACTGCGATCGCGTACGCATGTACAAAATTCTGATCTCTCCAAAGTGCAAAACAAAATATCAATTGTCTTTTTACAAGAACAATAATTAAAAAACAAAATTATAAAAATAACTTAACTGAAAGATGGCCAAATTAGGATAATGGTTAAAAATATATAAGAACACTTGTAACGAATTTAAAAGATAAAAAATTGAATTTTCATACAAATGAAACAAGAAAGATCGTAAAGAGTTGTTATAACAAAATCTTCATCACTCAACAACAATTCCTGAAATAAAACTAGTAATTGAAAATTTAGGACAAAAAGTTAGAAACATTACAAACATTCGCAGTAGAATCACTGAAGCACCTCTTTCAATATTTTACATTGATCTTAAACCAGATACAAATAATAAAAATATTTACGATATGAGATATATGTTGTACCACCAAAAAAAAAAAAAACTAATGATATTGTTCAATGCGATCGCTGTCTCATTTAGTTATTTATTTGTGTATTTTACTGAAAGGAACATATTTGGAAAGCGATTTTCAGAATACAAAACTTGACATCATTACAAAACTTGACATCATTACAAAACCAAAATTTTAATCAGATAAGAAGTTTTTGTCGCTTAGTACATTTTCGTGGTCAAGACATTGCCGCTTGATACAATGGTAAATGGCGCTTAAAACATTGACATGGACACAAAAAAAATGGTTTGAAATAAATTGTGTCGTTCAATTCATTTTTTATTTTTTCTGTTAAACAATAAAATAAATAAAAAGTAACAAAACATTGATTTCAAAACAAAAAATTCAAAAAGGACACTTTAGGATTATTGATTAACAATATAATAAATAAAAATCTGTATTAAAAGAAACAAAACATTAATAACAAAAAAAGAATTCAAAGAGGACATTTGAGGATTTTTGATTATAATATAATAAATAAAAATCTATAAAAAAATCAACATAAATTAATTTTAGAGATCAAAATGGAAATTTTAAGATTATTAATTATCATTTTGATTGTCAGACAAATCATCATCTTCTTCGTCTGCCTCCGCCAATTTGTCTTCTTTCTCACCAAATGTATTTTTTATAATATCCTCGTATTCTTGTATGTATCGTTCAGGAATAAACTTTCTTTTGAGCAGACTCTCTAAATCCTTTCGTTTCGGGCCTGATATAGGCAGTTTTGAAGAATAAAGAATGTCAGGTTCATTGAATTCTTCAAGGCATTTTACTTGATTGCGCGTCCGACAAAAATCCAGGGTATATGAAGTTGAAGGTGTTTGAAATGGTAAATATTTTATTTCAGGGGATGACTTAGAAAAAATTAAAATATTAGATTCCGTAATCTTGAAATTAGTTTGCTCCTTGGTTTTTACTCCTTGTGTTGTTTTCCAATCGCGGAAATCTTTGTATGTCAACACTACCACCTCATAAGGTTTGGGATTTATCCTGGCATTGGAAATCAGAGTAACCTATTCTGATATTCAGCATGCACAGAATCAACAGGCATGTAGGTATGGCCAGGAAGTAGAAATGTTAATTTAATTTCGTTAATGTGTTTAGCTTGTTTTTGTAAAAACAAAAAAATCATTGTTATGATTTGGCGATTTTTATTTTGTCCAGGACAGCTATCACAATGGAAATGGAAATGGATGTAACAGTTTTTCTCTCATCGACGATTTTCAAGTACTGATTAGGGATTGTACAAATTTCATTTGCTCCTCGCATTCCATCAACTTCACCCCACACAAAAGCATACGCATTATGTGTTCCACTCTCATAACTTGTCTCGTTATAAAACGAGTATTTTCTCGAGTAATAAAATAGCATACTCTGCGTATGTGGAACGTTTAGAACTTTTTGCAGGTCAAAACTAGCACAAACAAATGATGGTGAACTCTTGGCTTTTTCTTGATCTTCCATAAACAGTTTATGGCTCGTCTTTTTCTGTTGAGAATATTTTGTCACCTTTACTTTCTGTGTTTCATCCAGTTCACGGTCCTTATAGGATTCGCAAAAGGTACACTTATCTTTTTTCGGAACAAGGATAACAATGTTGTACGTTTTGAAAATTCCGCGAAAAATTTTTTCCGAGACAAAATTTATACCCTGTTCCACTTGGATTTCTTTGAATTTTCTGTAAAGGTTAGAAATACTAAAACACTCAGTGGGCAAGTAAGTTCTATTGGTCCTAGAACGGCAATAGTGGGATGGAACCCTTGGTAAGCTTTCAATGAAAGTGCAAACGCCTTCTTTTAAATCAGCGGACGTAGCATTGAACGTAGCTGCTGCACCCCTTTTTGTCTGTTTCCGATGTATTTAAAACTGTTGTTTTTCCAAGGGCATATGTCACAACTCTACTTGAAATGTTAAGGGTTTTCAACAAAAACTGCATACATACTTGTATTCTTTTCCCTTCAAAATTTATAAAATATTTTCTTGTTTCTGTCTTCTTTTCAATTTCTTTGCTTCGTCGCCTTTTGATAGGAACACGATCAACGCAGGATAAAATCCAATCTATTTGCTGGGTATATGGCAGTTTCCAAAAAAAATCAAAAACTTCTTGCCTTTGTGACTCACTTAATTTGGTTGCACATTTGTTTTGGCAGCTCTTGCATGGATTTCTTTGCACAGATTTTTGTTTTTTTCTTAACACGAGCTCTTTTCGAATTTACCTCCAACCCCTGGTTACAGACCTCATTGGCCATGACTTGCGGCTTTGGATTCTTGTTTACTTTTTGGCGTTGTTCTATTTCATCGGCACTTGAATTTTCTATGGAATCGTTATGCCAAGATGAACTCCCATCTGTTTCAAACGGATCACACTTAGACCCAGATCCAGATTCAGATGGTGCAGACGAACTCTTTCTGCCTGTAGTACATTTTGTTTTTTCAAAATGATTAAGCTAAAACAAAATTCATAATTGTGTTTATCTCACCTACCTCAAAATATAAACATGTATCAAGAATCAAGGAGCTTATTTACTTACTTTCATTCCTTCATTAGATTGTCTTGCTAATTCAACCATTTGTCTAGCTCTTGAATGAAACAAAATTGGCTTTTGCAATCCAGAGGGACCTGGCAAATTTTCATTCATGGTAAAATTATAAATACTTTCACTAAAATACCACGAAACAATGAACTATCTCCTCACCGAAAAAATACGATAACAACTGACGAGAATAAAATGAACAAAATAACTCAAAACACAACCAAAGCCTACTTACTTCATTCAAATATTTGAAATAAAATCAACAGCTATCTGTGGAAAGGTATTTACATACAAAAGTGCGCTTACAACCGACGAGACAAAAAAAAAAACACTAAATAAATGGGAAAAAAGCAGTAGCCTACTTCATAGAAAAATTATTTAAACTCAAAGACAATCATAATCTGAAGTGTTATAAGCGATAAAAATGGATCAAGTTCTAGTTGGATGAGTGTGCTAAGCGACAATTTTGGTTAAACTAAGCGACATCTAACAAAATTTTTGTGTTGACCTTTTGTTGCTTACGACAATAAGATTTTTAAAAATGTCGCTTAGTATAATTTTTTTGGCGAATAATACAAATTTCAGGGAGCAACATTATTCGAGTGAGAAAACTTGGCGGTTGATACAATTTTATTTTCTCTCTAGTTTCCTTTGCATCCATGATAGGGCAGCGAAACCCAGGCCAAAATGTGGCGCTTAACTTCTAGTATAGTTCCACATCAAAAAGTCATTTTCGAAAAAAGAGTCTCTTAATACATTCTTACGGGAAGGTATCGATATGTACATCATGAGGAATATCCCACATCAACTCATAACAATAATTCAAATTTTAACGAGAACAATAAAAACACAACATATTCTGAAGTTTTAACAAACACTCACCTTAATTCAAACACCAACTCTTTTGCAAAAATAGAAAGTCAATTACAAAACCAAATTGAGTTAACTAATAAACTCATTTTTATAATGACTGCGTTAATATCAAAATTATGCAACTAGATCCTCCAATAGCAATATGGAATGCCAATGGGCTTTCTAACCACACTCAGGAAATTGAACTGTTTCTTAATTTAAATTTCATTGATATTCTGTAAGTATCAGAAACACATTTTACAACTAGTACCTTCTTCAAAATAAAAGGATACGATTTAGTAAAAGCCAACCATCCCCATGACAGGGCACATGCTGGATCTGCAATACTTATTAAATCGGCAATAAAATACGAAAATGCACATATAATAAGTCAACCATACCTTCAAGCTGCTTGCATAAAAGTGAAATGTGAGTTAACAGATGTATCATTCTCTGCTATTTATTTTCCTCCTAGATTTAAAGTTAAAAGCCAAGAGTTTAAACACTTTTTTAGTCAATTGGGACGTAGATTTCTCGTTTAGAGTAATTAATCCGAAGGGAAAGGAGTTATATAATTGTGTTATCAACGAGAAGGCCTACGTATTGGCCCACGGATCCAAGAAAGATACCAGACTTATTAGATTTTATAGTTTATTCCGGCATTTCAAGTCAATTTATACAAATATCGGATAGCGATGAACTTAACTCAGATCATTCTCCAATTTTAGTTCAATTTAATACATTTATACATCATCACTCTCAAAAATATAAAATTATGAACCACAAAAAGGACTTAAAATCTTTTGGCATTGGGATTGAAAGAAATGTTGACTTAAATATACCTGTAAAATCAGCAATAGAACTGGGTGAAGTCATTGAGACATTTAATAATGTTATCAATGAAGCCGGCTTTTTATCTACGCCAATGCAAAATAGTTACAGCTATGACAAAATGTTTATAATTATTGATATAAGAGAAATGATAAGAAATAAGAGAAGACTGAGACGACTATGACAAAATAGTAGAAACCCTTACGATAAGTCTAAAGACTTAAAAATAAGATTATCTAAACTGAAAAATGAACAGCTTGGTAACTTTCTCCGAAATCTTAATATTTCTAAGAATGACGATTATTCCTTATGGAGGGCTTAGAACGTCCAACCAAACGCGAAATACCCATTAAAGATGTTAACGGAACTTGGTGCAAAACAGATTTATCTAAAGCAGAAGCTTTTGCCTCACATCTACAAACCACTTTTCAGCCACATGCATTTAGCAGCAGCATCCAAGTTAATGAAATAATAGACTTTTTAGATAGCCCTTGTCCAATGGATTGGCCTATTAAACATTTCTCTCCTCAAGAAGTTCAAAATGAAATTAACAGGCTCAATAATAATAAGTCGCCGGGATACGACTGTATTAATGGACTTGTAGCTAAATCTTTACCTAAAAAAGGAATTATATTTCTAACAGTAATTTACAACTCTATTTTGAGACTAAACCATTTTCCCTCGCAGTGGAAATGTGCAGAAGTAATAATGATAGCGAAACCTTATAAGCCAGATATTCGAGAGAATATTATTGAGAAAATTGTTACATACTTTGGAAAAATTTAACATCATACCTGATTACCAATTTAGTTTTAGGCAAAATCAGTGCACACCTGAACAATGTCATCGTATTGTTTCTTTTATAAAGGATACATTGGAAAACAAAAAATATTGTTGCGGAGTCTTTTTAGATGTAAAGCAAGCGTTTGATAAAGTCTGGCATGCAGGCTTGTATTTCAAACTTAAAAATTCTTCCTAGACCTTTCTACTTGCTCCTGAAGCCATACTTAAGTGAACGAAAATTCTATGTGAAAGTAAACAAGGATAGTTCTCAAATATACGATATCAATGCAGGTGTACCACAGGGCAGTGTCTTGGGACCTATCCTCTATACAATATTTACGTCAGACATGCCAATTGCTCAAAATGTATTATTGGCAACTTATGCAGATGATAAGGCAGTATTAGCTTCGAGTGTATGTGCAAATAATGCTTCCCACCTAGTCCAAAACGAACTAAATGCCATTGAAAGATGGATGAGCCAATGGAATATCAAGATAAATACTGGGAAATCTGTGCATGTAAAATTCACCCCAATGTGTTAGTTAATAACTGCATTATTCCCCGAAAAGAAACAGTTAAATATCTGGGATTACATATCGACAGAAGATTAATAGGGCAAAATCATATTAAAGCTAAAAAGGAAGACCTTAATATAAAAACCAACCGTCTATATTGGTTCCTGGGGCTCAAATCCCAACTTAGTCTTGAAAATAAGATAATAATATATAAAGTTATACTTAAACCAGTATGGACGTATGGTATACAGCTTTGGGGACTGCCAGCAACTCAAACATAAAGATACTACAGCGATTCCAGTCAAAAATTCTAAGATTAATTGTCAATGCTCCACGGTTTGTATGCAATAAAATTATTCATGACGATTTACCTATTCAAAAGGTCAAAGACGAAATCAATCGATTTAGTGCGAATTATCTCGAAAGATTAAGCAATCACTCCAATTTGTTGGCAATCACTTTACTTGATGACACAGATGAAGTGTGAGGGCTAATAATATACATATTGGGGGTTTCATGTCAAGTACACCAACTTTTGAAACCGATGTCTTCCGATCGGGATGAAATTTGCACCAAGGTTAGTCCTATTGGACAGTAGTTTAGACACAATTTTTCAATAAAATCGGTCCAGATCTCTCTGAGTTGGAGGGGATCAAAATTTGACATTTTGGCCAAACTGGTGTTTTTTTCTCATCCATGTAACTTATTACCTATTGTTCTTAGAAAATTTTCTCCCAAATAGTTTAGATAGCTATTTCTTCAATATTTCGGAAAAAAATACTTAAAAAAAAAAAAAATTTTAGACTTTTTTTTTTTGCTAAATTAAAGCATTTTTTGCCCTTATTTTCAAAAAGGGCATTTTTTTTTTTCCATAAGAAAGCTTAGGATTTTTCCTTTAAGAGCTTTTTGGTCGCTTAGTGGGATGGGAGTGGGATATCTATCAAAATAAATGTTTTGTAACTCAAGACAACGGTTTTTCAATTTTTCACAAATGCACTATTTTGAATTTTTTCCTATTTGTGTGTAAAACCTTACAAATAACACTTATACTGAGAAACCAGAAAAATTAACCTTTCCGAAGGTATGTAACATACCTTCATAACATAACAGAAGAGAATGGTTATCTGTAACCTGAAAGAGTTATTTGCAACATTTCAATCTGAACACGAGGATGTTAGAATTGGCTTCACGAAATTAACCCAAATGAGGCCAAAACATTGCGTTTTGGCAGAAAGCAGCGGAACTCACACAGTATGCGTTTGCATTTACCATGAAAATGTTAAACTGATGTTGAAGGAAATCAACTTAAAGTATTTAACAGATTATTCGGCAGAAGATTTACACGATTACCGCGATTACCTTAAATTGACTATGAGTCCTAATGCAACAACTTCTTGCCACTTAGGTGAATGTACCAATTGCCGGAAAACCACATTCATCAAAGAAAATTTAATCAACTCTTTAGATCGAGAATATATAGAGGAGGTCAAATTTGATTCTTGGATTCAGACTGACAGATGCACATTGAAAACAATCATTTTAAATGTGGATGATTTTGTGGAAGAAATGTGTACAGGATTGCTAAACTTGAGAAACCATGACTTTTTAGTCAAAGAGCAATGGTCATTCTTCAGGGATTTGAAGATACATTTGAAGTCTGATGAACTCGTAATTTCATATGATTTCGCAGAAAACTATAAATATGTTCTTCACGATGCCATACAAGCATTCCACTTCAATAACGACCAAGCAACTATATTCACAGTAGTTATTTACTACATGAAAGATGAAAAACTGGAACACAAAAGTATGGCAATCATATCCGGCGATTTAAAACATGATACCGTTGCAGTTTATGAGTACCAGAAGAGAATACTAAAATTTCTAAAATCTAAATTTACAGTAAAGAAGGTATACTACGTTTCGGACGGAGCTCGTCAACATTTTAAAAACAAAAGTAGCTTGGCAAATCTTATGGCACATGAAAAAGATTTTGGAATGCCAGCTGAGTGGCATTTTCATCCTACTGCTCATGGTAAAGGAGCATGTGATGGTATTGCAGCAAACCTTAAAAGAAATGCAGAGAAGTATAGCCTCCAGTGCTCTCATCAAGATCGCATCTTAGATGCGACTGCTTTATTCTATTGGGCAAATCGATGGCACCGCTCAATACCATGCTTTTATACCGCTTGTCGATGGAAGACTCAAGTTGAAAAAGTTTTCTGCCTCCATTCAATGCGATTTCTTTCCAAAGACAACAAATAAACCAGCAGCGAAATCAATAGCTGAACCTAGTAACGCCAAGGAAGGATTAACAAAAAAACGCAGTAAATAAAGGCGACAAAAAAGCTGGATGAAAGACTGGGTATTTAAAAATTTACAAGACTTAAATACTTCATCAGCTACAATAAATTAAGTATAAAAATAGTTATGATATAAATGGATCTAACGCAATTAACCCAGGAAAAATTTCGTAATAGCAGCTCATTGATTTTTGCATTACCAATAATGACCTACCACTGCCCACAGCATTATTTCTAAAGTGAAAATAAGGCGTTACTAATAATGTGTTATACAGCTACTTATATTTCATGCCAGCGCCTTGCATACTGCATTACTTTCAAAGTGAAAATAATGAGTTCCTAGGCAACTAGCTACCTCCAATGACATCCCCGTGTTAAAATAATGAGCTTATCAGGCAAACTTCAACCAGTTACATCTCATTCTAAAACCCATTATTTGGTAATGATTGTTTTTCCTGGGAAGATTAAATTTTAATAAATTATTTACCTTTTTATTTTTAATATTATTATTATTATACATTAATTTAATTATTATTAAAAATAATTAAAAAATAATAATTTTTCAACATTTCTATAGAAAAAAAGCGATTTTTTCCTGAGGTTAACATATTCTGAGTATTACAGTATCGAGGGTATAAAGTTTTAGTTAGGTATGTTATATACCTTCGGAAAGTTTAGTTTGTCTAGTTTCTCAGTATAAGTTTTATTTGTAAGGTTTTAGACACAAATCGGGAAAAATTCAAAATAGTGCATTTGTGAAAAATTGAAAAACCGTTGTCTTAAGTTACAAAACATTTATTTTGATAGATATCCCACTCCCATCCCACTAAGCGACCAAAAAGCTCTTAAAGGAAAAATCCTGAGCTTTCTTATGAAAAAAATGCACTTTTTGAAAATAAAGGCAAAAAATGCTTTAATTTAGCAAAAAAAAAAGTCTAAAATTTTTTTTTTTTTTTTTAAAGTATTTTTTTTCCGAAATATTGAAGAAATAGCTATCTATACTATTTGGGAGAAAATTTTCTAAGAACAATAGGTAATGAGTTACATGATTGAGAAAAAACACCAGTTTGGCCAAAATGTCAAATTTTGATCCCCTCCAACTCAGAGAGATCTGCACCGATCTTGTTGAAAAATTGTGTCTAAACTACTATCCATTAGGACTAACCTTGTTGCAAATTCCATCCTGATCGGAAGACATCGGTTTCAAAAGTTGGTGGACTTGACATGAAATCCCCCATATGTATAATATAAATAATATTCAAACATTTTTGTAAAAATTTAATAATCACAGTTGTTTAAAATACATTGTTATTCTCATTGGAGATTAACAATTTAATGTTAACTTTTATTTTTTGTACACTATTTATATATTTTTGTACACTATAGTATATCAAATTTGCTTATTATCCTTAAATGGATAGATTGTAAATAAAGTCTATTAAAAAAAAAAATTTTTTTTTCATATATTTAAATTTTTGGTGAAAAATTTAAGTAAAAGCCCGTCTTTCTAATGTAGCTAAGATTTCGAGAAAACCGCAATTTCATATAAAATTGGATTTTGGGTGAAAAAATTTATTTGATCCCAAATTAAAGCCTTTTCTGCTATAGCTTGTTAAAGAATTTTTTTTATTTCCATATAATATTGGATTTTTGATCAAATCAAGTAGGGGATCGCAAATTGAAGACCCTTTTGCTGTAGTGTTGTTCGATGGTAGCTATTCCGTCTTAATTTTTTTTTACCTTTCTCTTAAATTACAAAACATATATTTTCTATTATTAGAAAATATAAACAGAATCTCAAACCATACAAAGGAGATAATAGACCGATTAAGAATACATTGTAGTTATGAATTTTAGAACTACACTGGACTCGCAGAAACGTGAACATCCAGTAACAAGGACGTCCCAGCAACATGAACACTTTTCTATTTACATTGACTATTCTAAAACGTGAAAAAAAATTTTTATAAGAAATGTTTCTTTATCTTCAATATTTTAGTAATTTGGGGAATACCCGAATAATTCTTCTTATAGTAAACACCTTTTTTAACGTGATCAGGTTCCTTTAAATTGCAGTTGTCCTGCGACAATGTATAATATTAATAGACTAGGTGATTTCTTGTGACCGATGTTTTGTTCTACCGTTTTATACCGATTTTGACCAAACGTATATTATTTTTAGCCGTTTTGCAGATTTAGAGAATTTTAAATTTTTGCCTTTATTTTGAGTAAATTGCATTTAAAGTTGCTACTAACACATACATAAAATTATACAATGCTATGTGTGTGTTTATTAAATTTGTTAATGTGTTTGTAATAAAAATGAGTTTGATTTTTGTGTTCATTTGTGCATTGGCTATAATTGATAGGCATACTTTTAGGGTCGTTATTTAATGAAAAAATAAAATTTCCTAGAATTTGCGCTCGAATTTCGAGGGCTGGAATCTGCTAGTTTTAATAAATGCATCCCTAAGTGTTAAAGTGGAAGTGATTTTATAAGTGAATTTTTGTTAGAAAAAATTTCAAATGTCAAAAGTTTTAACTCTTGAAGAAAAATCAGATATTCTTGATTTATTAAGAAAAGGTTCTAGTATTTCCTATTTAGCAAAAAAGTACAATGTCGCAAAATCTACAATTTGTGCCATAAATGGCTTTGTTTGTGGAATTTTTTTTTGGCTGCTAACGTCACATCCCTCATCCCACCTATGGATCACAATGTATTCAAAATAACTAAGCTTCATTACAGCAATGATATTTTAGCATCAATTGCAGCAAAGGGGACTGATTTGCTTGAATCAATAAAGGAGATCACTTTTAAGGAAGCAATTATTCAATTAGAGTCTGCATGGAATCGGCTATGAGAGGATGCGTTATCTAAATGCTGGAAGAATATTTTTAATTTGATTTCAGACAATGACGACCCTGATGATAATGTCTCTTTAAATATTTTAAGAGAAAACTGGAATATGGAAACATGACAGCTAGAAGAAAGAGCAGTTGACCTTCTTAATACCTTGACTCCTCAGGTTCGGTAAATAAAAAGTGTAAACATGCATAATAGTTTTATATATTTTTATTGTAGGTTAAATTAGTTGCTTCAAATGTGGAGGAATGAATGAAATCCAAAAAAAATCTGACGAAGATGAATCCATTTTAGAAGAGCCAATAATTAAAATAAAAAGAAAGCAAGCTATTGATGCAATGGAGACGACTTTAAAATGGGCTAAAAGTGAAATGGTCGATCAACGTGACATTTGAGTACTTAGAAATCTAAGAGAAAAGGCTGCATTAAAGACGCTGGAACAAAAGAAACAACAAAAAAGATTACAGAATTTTTTGCTTAAGAATATTGTTCGTCTACAAAGAACCATTAAAGGATTAATTCATATTCCTTATGTTTTTTCCAAAGAAAAGTTTATTTTAATGTTTTTTATAATAAAGTGTTTTTAAAATACCTTTCCCGTCCACTAAAGAAAACTTATTTTGCTCTATTTATATTAGTCATTCTTTATGTTATCCCTAATTAAAGTTAATTTCTAAAATCAATAAAATGTTTTTGTTTTTAAAAGTACGGTTATGTTCCATTAAAAAAAGTTTACTTTTGTGATAAAATTATTGTTAAAATATTAAAAATTTCTGGTCCGAATTATATTTTTTTAGAAAACTTATAGAATTTTAAGACAGGTTTGACAAAAAAAAAACATTCTGAAATTCTGACAAATTTTTCGTATAAAAAAAATAAAAAAAATTTAATTCTAAGCAATTTTATTTTTCATGTATAAAACTTCTTAAATTCTGACGATTTTTTATAGAAAAACTCTTCAAGTCTTCTCCTGTGTATCCGAATTTAAGAATTTTTTATATCAAAATTGTTTTAAAACGTATGGCATGAAATTTAAATAGAATTAGCAGTTATTTTTATAGTAAATGTATTAGAAATTAAGAATTGTTAAATATCAGAAACGTATTAAAATCATTAATTTCGGTATGCAAAAATTGTCTTAGATTCTGAATTTGGTCTATTTTAAAAAAGTCCCAGAATCGCAGTTTTATAATAGGAAAAATTTCTTAAAATATATATAGTTTTCTATAGGCTGAATATTTAAAAATTTTGTCTAAATGTTTTGTCTAATGTTTGAATTCAAGAATTTTTCAGACGGAAAATATTAAAAATTTTTTCATATATGTGATGGGGTTTTCTTCGGTTGGTTCAAGGTTATCAATTAAAAATAAAATTCCAAATTTAATTTTTTATTTTTAATTATTTATTATATTTTCGATATTTCGAATAGCTTCGCTGTTCATCTTCAGGAAAAACTAAAAACAATAATACAATTACAAAAAAATTTTTTTTTAATTCTCAAATTTAATGAATTATTTCATATTTCTGTGGTCACAAGCATTAACCGCCTAAGTCGAAAATCATGCTTTCGAGAAAAATAACTTTTTATACAATTATAATGGGGCTTCATTACGACTTAGGTCAGTATGTGTTAGAGAAATGCTGATTCCACGTAAATATAAAGCGTTTTTAGTAGAATGTGATAGCATACTTAACTCAAATCTTTCTTAAGTCGACTTATGTGGTTATCGCTTGTGACCACAGATTTCATTCTTTTGTTAAATAATCAATATAGTAGTGATTAGTTCTGAAATACTTGGAATATAATTTATTCAAAGTGGATCAATTCTTTAGTAAATTAGTTTAAAAAAACAAAATCAGAAACGCGAACACCCCTTGCAAAAATTAGTTCACGTTTTTGAGAGTTCACTGTATACGATTTCTACCTCTCTACCATGCACCATTGCATATAATTTTTTTAATTTACCAATTTTTTTAACAAAAATTATTTAATAATTTTTTAACTGATGTTGGTTTTTTCAAAAAGGTGGAAACACAACTGGGACGAATGACGAATTTCGGACAGCTCGACGAATTTGTCGGCAACAATTTGTTGCGTAAATTCGTCGAATGAAATACAATTACGACGAATTCACATAACAGCTGTAACGTCATTTGAAATTGTTTTTAATTTATAATATGTACATTAGGGTTATGACTAATTTATTACAAAATTTTTACTTATCACCACGTGATAGGCAATACTAAACTAATAATAAAAATCGTGTTTGCAGGTCATTTTGCCGGAAAAACCTTCCGCACCAAATACAATTTCAAGAAACTCACTGAATTTTTTTTTATTTTTATTTTTATATTTTTTATTAATTTAATATATATATAGTAAAAAAATTATTTAAACAATGTAGATTTTGATACGAGGTATGATTATTTATTTATTGGAATATTGTATGATATAAATTTAGATTTAAAGTGCGACTATTTTTGCAGAAAGGAAAATCTCCTGAACAACTTTTATAGCACGTTCTGCGCAAATTTTACTATGCTGCTGATTTTTTATTTACGACTTCTGCATAATCCCATGCCTTATAAAACACTCATTACCTTTTTTAAATTTAATAATTCAAAATTGTCTTCGCGGAAACAATGGTCTGAAAACAATACGTCGTACCATGCACCACATATAAATTGACATATTTTATATCGTTTTGCTCGGTATTTTGGAATTAGGATAAATGCTAATAATTGCCAGAATTGTTCTAGAATTCCACCGAGCTTATTGGTGGTATAGTTTTGAAAGTTATCAAGGGAAAGGGTTAAGAAGTCAATATATACATCGAAATGGAGCTAGTGGATCTAGATTTTTTTTTATTCAGTTGTTGTAGATATCAACATTGCAGAGATCGTTTTATGAGATAATGACAAGTTTCGGATTTTAAATTCTAAAATATCAAATAAAACGCACTCATGTGAGCTTCAAAATTATATAAGTAAATATTACTCAATTCCGATACTAAAAAGTTATATACAAGTCAATGTCCAAACTTTGGAGGTCCATAACTCGGAAAATATCTCGACCGTCGAAAAAAAAATATTTTGCTAGAATTGCAACAAAATGTGTTAAAGTGGTGAAAATTTTAAGCCATTCGGGGCATCGCATCTAAAATACACAAAGGTCTTTAAAACGTAGAAGAAATATTTTAAATCAAATATAGACCAAATTTCAACGCGTTTGGTGCGGAAACTTTTTTGAGAGCAGGGAAGAAGTAAGTAATTTGATATTTGCAAAAAAAAAAATAATAAAAAAGTCATAACCCTAATGTACATAAATAAATATTGGAAAAATATGAATAAAAGAATTTTTAACCTGGTACGAGTTATTCCAATTGAAAACATCATGTTCACGATGGTAAAAGCCTTAATTTTTGTACGGCAGCGTTTAATTTTTTAATTCTGAAAAAATTACATAAATTTTTATTAATAAATTAATTTTATGTCATTTTTGTTTACATGTTGTAGCTGATAGTGTGACAATATTTAAAAAAAAAAGAAGCACTAAACGAAAAAGAATAAATATTAACAAAAAACTATGTAAAAGAATATTATATAATTAAAAATAGATTTTATTTATCTTATAAGTTATAAATAAAATGTAAAACAATTCTTAAAGACAAAAATAACTTTATTTACTAAACTATTTGAAAAACTACAATAAAATACGGTCACTCTACACCAATTTATTCGTCGTTCGTCGGCGTTAGAAATATAAATAAACCTATCGCAGAGTTCGTTACGCACTACGTATTTCGTTCGACGCACTGATTGTGTGCATTTTCATATATACAAATGTGTTTTATTTCTGACGACGAATATTCGGAACGAAAAATTCGTCGTTCGTCCCAGTTGTGTTTTTAACTAAAACTGTATTTCCTTAATGAATGGGACTCATTAAGATACGGAAATATACCGCGTATTAAATTGATAGGCCGAGTGACAATTTTTGCTAAGAATTCTGGAACATTTTGATAAAAAAATTTAAATTCCTTCTAAATTAATTTTAAATAAAAAAATATTGTCAAATCATCCCCATGGAAACAGAAATGGTAACAATAATCCATAATAAAAAGAAAAATACATCATTTATTTTGTTTATTTTAATTCCTCACTTAATTCAATTAATTACCAATTGTTTGTGTTAGGACCTAATTAAAGCCAAATAAATAAAAAGAAAAATAATAAAAAAAAGCAATAAACTAACAACGGGCAAAATACAAATAAACAATTAAAATGCCAGCAATCTTTTTTCCAAAAAATTCAACTTCTACAGCCAATATCGCCTGTATAATTCAACGTAAATAACGTAATTTGCTCCAGTTCTTATTATTGGTGTTTCCAGCTGTAGATTCAAACCATTGTTGCTGGTCATGGCTGTTGCTTTCTCTAAAGTTGAACGTGCATGTGTGTGTGTTTCTTAATTACCGTAGTACAGTAATAAATAGAAATTAATGTGGGTATTACACAAAAAAAAAAAGAAAAAATGTCAGTTCTATTCATATAAAGCAGCGAGTCAAAGTAATGGGGCACCCACCCACACATTCGTAGGTGAGTGTAACGACAGCAATACACTAATACTTGCCTTGTTTCTATGTATGTATTACATACACACATATATAAGATACATAATGTATGTAAACTTGTATGGTTTTAATTAGATTTAAGCTCATCATTTGCCAAGTTACCACGAAGGACTACAAGGAACAAACGAACCAAACAACTAAACTAAGGAACCTTTATTGAGTTCATTAAAGAGTTTAAATTAAACACCAGTGGAGATCATAGTTCTATTAATTAAAATTGGGTCAACACATGATGCAATAAAGATTATAAACGGGGCTGGCTTCATTTCTATTGTAACGGTATTTAGAAAACTAATTAATTCAGATCATTAAAAAAAGGACATTTTTATTACCATTTTAATTAACAATTTATTTGAATTTTTTATAATAATCCTTTTACAAAAAGAAGGACCACTTAATAAAACAAAAATAAATAGTTTATGTTTTAAATTTAATTGCTTATAGAAATTGAATCTGTGCCATTTTGCTTGTAAGAAACATTTTCAGATTTTGCATTGCCATTCCTCTGAATCTTGGAATATGAAAAACTTATCTTGTAGGATTTTTCGGACTCTGAAAAAAAAAAAACTAAAAAACTCCAAAATTCTGAGACACTTTTACTGTCGACAAATGATTGGATTCAAACACATTTCCCCTAAGGCTAATTCTATTTAGCCTAAGATTCTGAGACATCTTTGCTATAGAAAAATTGTGAGATAAATTTTCATTCGTTAAAAATTATTCTATGTAGAAATCTTACATTATTCCGAGAATGATTTTAGATTTTCACAAATTTTTCCTACTAAAATTCACTAATTTTGGAAAATAATTTATTATATAAAAAAATTTCCTGATATAAAAATATTTTTACAATGTGAATGAATTAGAATGTCAAAAAATAAGGTTTTTTAACAGAATAATATTTACGTTAAAAAAAAAATCCTAGATTTTGAATAAAAACTTTTCTATACAAATTTTAAGATTCTCAGGACTTCTTCACATGAAACAACTCTCAGATTCTGCGAACTTTTTCTAACAGAAAAATGCTCAGATTCTGAGTTCTTTTCGTATAAAAAAATTTTCAGAATCTGATGACATTTCCGCATTAAAAAAATCACAGATTCGAGGACTTTTTCACATAGAAAGTTGTCGTATAGAAAAGTTGTCAGATTTTGAGGACTTTTTCGTATAGAAAAATTTCAGATTCTGAGTTTTTCCTACAGAAAAATGCTCAGATTCTGATGACATTTCCACATAAAAAAATTGTCAGATACTGAAGACTTTTTCACATAGAAAAGTTGTCAGATATTTATGAATTATTCGTACAGAAAAGTTCTCAGATTGTGAGGAATTTTTCGTGCAGAAAAATTCACAGATTCTGAGGATTTTTCGCATAAAAAATTTACAGATTTTGAGAACTTTTTCACATAGAACAGTTGTCAGATATTAATGAATTATTCGTATGAAAGGTTCTCATATTCTGAGGACTTTTTCGTATAGAAAAATTCTCATATTCTGAGGACTTATTCGTATACGAAACATCTCCAATTCTGAGGACATTTTTGTAAAGAAAAATTCTCAGAGTTTTTGAGAACTTTTTCATATGGAAAAATTCTCAGATTTGGAAGAATTTTTCACATAGAAAAGTTGTCAGATATTAATGAATTATTCGTGTAGAAAAATTATCAGATTCCGGGGACTTTTCCGCACAGAAAAGTTCCCAGATTCTGAGGACTTTTTCCTATAGAAAATCTCATATTCTGAGAACTTTTTCGTATAGAAAAATTTCCATATCCTGAGGACATTTTCGTATGGAAAAATTGTCAGTTTTGGATGACGTTTTCATGTGGGAAAATTCTCAGATTCAGAGGACTTTTACGTATAGAAAAGTTTTCAACTTCTGAGAACTTTTTTCTGTAAAAAATTTCTCAGAAATAGTCCTCTCTCTTCTTTGAGGAATTTTTCATATAGAAAATATCTTAGATTCTGAGGTCTTTTTCGTACAGAAAAATTCTCATGTTCTGAGGAATTTTGTCGTATATAAAAACTTTTCCGAGCAGAAAATCTCATATCCTGATGACTTTTTACTATAGAAAAATTTCCACATTCTGCGGATTTATTCGTATAAAAAACTTCTCAAATTCTGAGGACATTCATGTGGGAAAATTCTCATATTCGGAGGACTTTTACGTATAGAAAAGTTTTCAACTTCTGAAAACTTTTTTCTATAAAAAATTCTTAGTTTTGAAGGACTTTTTCATGTGGGAAAATTCTCAGATTCGGAGGACTTTTTCTATAGAAAATTTCTCAAAAATAATCCTCTTCTGTTTGAGGAATTTTTCGTATAGAAAATATCTTATATTCTGAGGCCTTTTTTGGATCGAAAAATTCTTTTCTATGAAAATTTTTAGATTCGCTGACAGTTTTACTATGGAAAAGTTCTTACAGTTTTTCTATAGGAAAATTTTCAGATTATGAGACAATTTTTCTACAAAAAAAAAAAAAAAAAAACTATTGTAAAATTTTAAAACAGTTCTTTTGTAGAAAAATTCTTAAATATTAATATGGTTTTTTGATATCAAAATTATAAAGTTCTATTCAATCTATTAGACTAAACTTAATCGAATTTCATTAAAACCAAAACGAGTAGACACTTTGGAGACATCTTGCTTATAGAAATACACTCTGCACAATTTTTCCAATAAGAAACCTTCTTCCTTAATAAACATAATTCCATAGGAAAGAGTCTCTAATTCTAGGATACAATTTTTGAGATGACTGTTTTCGTAAAGAGAAATTCCCATATTCTTAGGACTTTTTCCTATTGACAACTTCTTTTCTTCTAGGCAGCTTTCGTGCAGAAATATTTTCGGTGTCTGAGACAGCCTTTCTATAGAAAACTTCTTAGCTATTCAATAAAATATTTCTTAGAATTTTAAGCAGCTTTTTTATACAAAAATTCTTAGAATTTAAGAGAGTTTCCTTTATAAAATTTTTGGAGTCTGTAAAAAATTCGTACATCCCAACACAATTTTTCTATAGAAACTTATTAGAATTTAACATAGTTTTATTAAAGAATAATTCTTAGATTCTATCACAAATTTTCTATTTTCATTTTGTAGAGTTTAAGATAACTTATAAATAGAAAATATTTACTTGTGAATAGAGTTGTTCTATAAGAAAATTCTTAGATTCCGAGGCAGATTTTCTAAACAAAAATTATTAGATATTAATAAGGTTCTTTTTATGGAAAAACTCTAAGATTCTAAAATAGTTTTTTTTATAAAAAAAAAATCGCAGATTCTGAATCAGTGTTGCTATAGAAAACTCCTTAGCCACTCAACAAAAGATTTTTTAAATTTCTAAACAATTTTTCTAACGTAAAATTCTTCGATTTTAAGATTGTTTTTCTATAGAAAATTTTTTAGATTCTATAGAAATATTAATTATCTATATAAAATTTCTCAGATTCTAAGACAACTCTTCTATATATAGCATTTCTCAGATTCTAAAGCAGATTTTCTATAGAAAAGTTATTACATATTAACAAGGTTTTTTTTTATGGACAAATTATTTATAGAAAACTTCTTAAATTCTGAAAAATTTTCATTTCCTGAGTGTTTTTCTCTAGAAAAATTCCTAGTCATTCATCAAAAAATGTTTTCGATTTTCAAACAGCTTTTCTGCAGAATCAATTTTAGATGCTAAAACAGTTTTTCGATAAAAAAAATTCTTAGACTATAAAACAGTTTTGCTATAGAAAAATATTTAGGTTTCAATATAGCTTTCCCATAGGAAAACATCCAGCTTCTGCGACAGTTGTTCAATAGAAAAATTCTGAGAGGCTAGCACAGTTTTTCTACAAAAAAATTATCAGATTTTGGCATGGTCTTCTGTAGAGAAATTTTTAGATTCTCAGATAATTTTTCTACAACAACTTTCTTATATTTTAAGACAGATTTTCTTTATAAAAATTCTTAAATTATGAGACTGTTTTTCTACACAAAAAGTCGTATATTCTACAACAGGTTTTTTATAGCAAAATTAATATATTTTAAGATAGTTTAAAGAAAATTTTTCTATGGAAATTTTCTTATATTCTAAGGCAATTTTTTTATATAGCAGTTTTTAGTTCCTGAGACCGTATTTCTAAAGAAAAATACTCAAATTCTAAGACAGCTTAATTTTGTAGAAAATTTCTCAGATTCCAAGATAGGTTTTCCATAGAAAACATCAAAAATTGTGAAACGTTTTTTTTTACAGAATAATTCCAAGATACCTACAAAATTTCTCCATACAAAATTTTTATAGCCTTCGGAAGTTTATCCATAGAAAAATTCTTAAATTCTGAGTTATATATGCTACAAAAAAAAAACATGGTTTCGTTTTGAGAAAATTTTCAGTTTTTCTATAGAAAAATTCTTAGATCTTGTGAACTTCTTAGATTCTGAAAAAGAAAAATTGTCGCTCTGAAAAAGTTCTTTTATTTAAAAACAAGTAAGAAAATTATAGTCGGTCTAGAACGACTATATGATACCCTATACCAGGTTTAGAGACTCTATCTCTTCGGTCCAACTAAATCGATATAGAAAATAATCACAAACCAAATTTGAGTGGCATAATAATTTTTTTGGCTGCAGATATGAAAAAGTTCATATCGGATGATATATTCATTTTGAGACTAGGTTGAAAAATGGATTGATCATGACCATATTTGGTAAAGTCACTTATGTTTTGAAAAAATATATACAAAGCAAATTTGAGTAAAATTTTTGCATTATTTTAGTTTTTTGATAGATTTAAATGAAAATCGGGAAGCAGCTTTATATGGGGCTATGACAAAGAATTGCCATATGGGGTTTATTTTTGGATAACTGATAAATGGATGAACTAAACACACACAAGCCCAATTTGACCGAGATCTATATGATAATTTGGATCTTATGGGAAATTAAGTAGATTTCATAGGATTTAGACCGAATAGACCGAATTTCACCAATTTCAATAGCGTTCATCCCAGGGCCGATAAAAGCTCGTATACCAAATTTCATTAAAATATATTCATATTTGCAACCTGTTGTTTTATACATGGACACACAGACGGACAGACGGACGAACGGACATCGCTAAATCGACTCAGAAAGTGATTCTGAGTCGATCGGTATAATAAAAGATGGGTCTGGGTCAACTATTTTTGGTAGTTACAAACATCAACACAAGGTCATTATACCCTGACCACATAGTGGTATAGGGTACAAAAAAAACAAAAACAAAGAAGCAAACAAACATGTGCATTAGGGTGGCAGCGAAAATTCAACTTTTAATATTCGTCAATGCCCAGACGTAATATTGTGCGAATTGGTCTCAAAAATTAACTGTAAAAATATGAGGAAAATCAGACAACTTTTAGTGCTGCCCCAAAGAGGTCAAAGCTCAAATTTTAATAAATCCTTTAATTTTATTAAATATTTTAAAAGAAATTTGTTTGTTTGAGATGGAAATTGATATATTTGTTTCTGATAGTGTGGTTAGTATTATTCAGAAATATTTTTGAGCAATTAACCCTTCTGTATTCTCTAGAGCCAAAATTGCTCGATTTTTTAAACAACTATAAAACCTTAGAAAGTTCGCCTTATTTATCTTGGGGTCAAATATACCCCAAATTTTATTCTTAATAACGTATAAAGAACCTATTTAAGTTGAAAATGCTACTCAAATATTGTGCAAAAATGCAATTTACCAATTATTGTAGACAACAACCCGTGCTAAATTTAAAAATAACAAATTTTAGAAAAAAAATATCAAGTAGATTTTTTAAGTTTGCAAAAAATACAATTGAAAAAGTTGGAAACTCCTAGCATCAAATCGTTTGAAAGTGTTAAGCCTTTCATTAAACTGTGGTCAAGTGATTTGTGATTATTTCGTAATTTTTTTTTACAAAAAATGCCATTTTTAAGAGAGGTGCTTTATCCAATTGGTTACTCAAAACTCCAATTAACTGGTAGTAAATTACCTTTAAAAGGAGATGGCCTTAGAGTTCTGTTTTATAAATTAAGGACTGCTAATTTAGATATGAAAGAAAGTGCGCGATTAGTGATAAAAGAGCGTTCAATTTTTTAGGAGAAGGCACACATTCCTGTTCACAAAGCTATTAACGCACAGAAGAAATTAGCGATGTTTTTCAGTGATGGAGAAGTCATTAAAAAAAGTGTAGAATGGAAAGAATCATTAAATAACTTATTTGATATTGCACAAATTGACGCATTGAAAAACTCAACAGCCATAACAGCTACTGCTCCAAATATTGAATATATATATAAATATTTTATTCCTGGGATGCAGACATCGTATTTATGAAATTGTTTTCGCAGCTCTATTAATGGAAGCAAACGTTGGAGCATCTACTAGTCCGAACATAGTCATTTGGAAAAAATTTTAAAAATATTGGGAAAAAATACAACAGGATGCTTTTTTGACTGTATTGACACTTAAGAATCAGTGAACTTTTAGGAGGTATCACAGATAACATTAGATTTGCAAATCAAAAAGTTTCGGAAGACTTTCCACATAATGATAACCAATAATTATTAGGTTTCATAATAATATTCTTAGGAGGAAGTCCTCCTGGAAGAACTAAATTTAAAAAAAACCTGGCCAGATGGATGGCCAAGGCCATTGACTATTTAAAAATACTTATTTTGCGAAATTAATTTCCTAAAATAACCGAAATGGAGGTAAAAACTTGCTGGATTTATTAACTGTTATTAAGATAAAGCACATCGACTTCTTAAGAAATTTAGAAAATTACAAAAAATTAACCACAATATAGTAGAGAAGCCAATATCAAAATCGCTTAACCATCTTTATAATATGTATGAATGACAAATGTTTTTGTTTCGCTTTATTCGATGATAGAATTAAAGATATTTTATTCTATTTTAATTTATTATACTAGAAACTTAACGTTTATTTCAAAATTCAAAATTAGAATGAACAAAATGAAAATTATTGACAAAAAGAAAACTCAAAGGAAATTAAATTATATAAGAATATTTTGAGCAAACAAACAAGTTTTAACAAGTATATAAATAATAAAACAAATGTAGTGATGGACACTACATAACATCCTCCCACGGAAAACAATTATAAATTTATGTTATTTCACAAGTAATTTCAGAATGGTTCTTGCTCTGGATAAATGGGTCATCTTGACTTATAAAAGCAGGTTTTATCAAATCGATAGAAACTGATCGAGTTGAGTTACCATATTGAATTTTAAAAGTTTTGTCACTTCTTTCTAATACTTTATATGGACCTTCGAAAGGGGCAGTTAATTTTGATGGTTGTATAATTTTAATAAAAAACATATTCACAATTCTTTAAAGATTTTGGCATGTAATATCTTTCTTTGTTATGATATAATACCTCACTTTTAACTTCAGAAAAATGTTCTCTTAATTTGGAGCTCAGGAAATCAGAAAACATGTTATCTTTAGATTCCACAACTAGTTCACTTGGAATTCATAAGCATTGTCCATAAACCAATTCTGCAGGTGAACATTTCAAATCCTCTTTAACGGATGTGCGAATGCCTAACAATATTAGTGAAAGTTTCTCTGACCATATTTCAACATTGTTACTCGTTAAAATTGAAGTTTTAAGTTGGCGATGAATTCGCTCAACCAACCCATTAGCTTGAGGGTGATAAGCAGAAGTATGAATTTTATGAGATCCGAGTATAGTTGTCAATTCGCTAAAACATCTGGACGTAAATTGGGAACCTCTGTCTACAGTTAATTTTAAAGGAATTCCGAATCTAGGTACATTATTGTAAACAAATGTCTTAGCAATGGTCGAGGCAGAAATATCTTTAAGAGGATAGGCTTCTGGCCAGCGAGAAAATCTATCGATAATTGTTAAAATGTACCTGAAATTATTCGATACAGGAAGAGGTCCAACAATATCCATATGGAAATGCTCGAAACGTCCTTTTGGTACTTCGATGGGTTGAATGGGAGATTTTGTATAAACATTAATTTTATGTTTCTGACATATAAGACAATCTCTAGTCCAGTTATTAATATCTTTTTTCATAAAGGGCAAAAAATATTTATTAATTAATAATTTTCTAGTGGCTCTGATTCCCGGATGTGATAAAGAATGAATTTTATTGAAAACAGTTTTCCTAAGAGAGACTGGCAAATAGGGACGATAAGAACTGCCGGAAATATCACACCAGAGATTAAAATTTCTTCCGGGCATAAGAATTTCTTCTGATTTCGAGTCGATATAATAGTTCTTAATACATCATCATTTCGTTGTTCCAAGGATAATTGGTTGAGATTAATATCTTCTGAGTGTAATGAACAAATTTCTGGTAAACGAGATAATGAATCAGCAACTATATTGTCTTTTCCGGAAATATGTCTGATATCATTAGTAAATTGCGCAATGAATTCTAAGTGTCGTGTTTGACGAGGTGATTTATCAGACTTTGAATTAATAGCGTTAATTAATGGTTTATGATCAGTAAAAATAATAAATTCTCGTCCCTCTAAAAAGTGACGGAAATGCTTAATTGTAAGATAAATGCCTAGAAGTTCTCTATCAAATGTTGAATATTTCATTTCAGTAGAACTTAATTTACGTGAGAAATACGCTAAAGGTTCTAAATGATCCCCCGAATATTGTTGGAGAACAGCTCCGACAGCAACAAGAGAAGCATCAACAGCAATAGATAATGTGGAGTTTTTATTAAAATGATTTAATCATGTTTTCTGCGCAAATTTATTTTTAACATCTCTAAATGCGTTTAATGTGTCTTTTGTCCAACAAATATCTTTAATTTTATGTTTATTCGCTTCAGTAATTATTTTGTGTAAAGGAATAAGAAATGTAGTTAATTGTGGAACATATCTATGGTAATAATTGATTATACCTAAAAATTGATGCAGTTTTTTTTTATTGTCTTAGGTATATCATATTCTAAAATTGTTTCAGTTCTAGATTTGGAAGGACATATACCGTATTCTGAAATATTATAACCTAAGAATTCAAGTTCAGATACACCAAAAATGCACTTGGATGGTTTAATATTTAGAACATATTTATCAAGACTTTTAAAAATTTGGTGTAAATGATGAAAATGTTCTTCCTCATTTTTACTAGCTACTAAAATATCATCGACACATGTGAATACAAAATCTAATCCATCAAAAACTTCGTTAATGAATCTTTGGAATGTTTGTGCGCTATTACGAAGGCCAAATGGCATACGAACAAATTCATACATACCAAAAGGAGTAGTGATGGCAGTTTTATGTATATCTTCATCAGTATGAGATCGATTTTGGAAAACAGTTTTCTATTAACTAAGTCGATATTTATGTCGTGAATATGAGGAAGAGGATAGCGGTCTGGGATAGTTGAACAGTTTAAACGTCTGTAATCTCCACATGGTCTCCAATCATTAATTTCTTTCTTTGGGACCATGTGGAGGGGTGAACACACAGAGGAATTAGAAGGACGACAAATGCCTAATTTAACTAAATTGTCGAATTCCTTTTTAGCAATTCTAAATTTTATCGGATCTAATCTTCGGGGTTTACTAAATGGAAGAAAGCCTGTAGTCTGAAGTTTATGGACAGTATTGTTTGTTACAATTTTCCTATAATCTGGTTCACAAATTACTGAATGGTATTGTGATAGAAGAGCTGACCATTTACAATCAATATTATTCAATTTTAAAGAAAATATATTAGAAAACCCTAAGTGTGCTGCAGATATTACTTTATTTGATGAGTTAATTAATTTTCTATTTTTGATGTCTACTAATATACCAAATTTTTCTAAAAAATTTGCTCCAATGATTGGGATATTAATGTTAGCCAAAATAAAAGGAAAAGTAAAATTTGTTTTGAAACCTAAATCAATATTAAAGTTTTGATAGCCAAAGGTACGAATTGGTGTACCATTTGCAGCTGAGAGAAATATGTTACATTTTTTCTTTTCATCCTTGAATTCTTTGACTGGAAATACGGAAACTTCTGCTCCAGTATCTATCAGAAATTTTAACTTGCTATTTTTATCAGTGACAAACAGACGACGTAAATTAAGTAACGAATTTCCATTATGAGTCGTCGACAAAATGGATCGATTTAGTTTAAAGGTTTCGACTGAAAGTTCCTAAAAAATGAACATGATTCTTCGCATTTGAGAGCTTTGTTACCAAAACGAGAATGATACCAACAAACATATTCGTTTTTTCTATTATGAAAAGAACGATTAGGATTTTTAGAAAAATTTTTTGTATTAGAAGTAGTGGTATTTATCTTACTTAACGCTTCAATATTTAAAGTTAATTTGTCTATGTTCTCGTTTAATTTTGAGGTAAATTCTGTAAAATTCTGAAGAAGATTAACTTGTGTAATTTCAGTCGAGTTAATAATTGATGTACTTGGATTAGATAACTGAAAAATTTTATCTGTTAAAATAACTTTTTCATCAATTGATGGTATACGTGAAGAAGTTAAATGAAGTTGAAGATTTTGAGGTAATTTTCGTAGCCAAAATTTAAAAATCAATTCACGAGAAACGAATGAAAGTGGTCCCGCTAATATTGTTAGTTCACGAAATAAATCTGATGGTTTTCTATAACCTAATTGGGAATCTGACAATATTGCTTCTAGTCTACTTTCTTCACTAAGAGAAAATCTTTTGCAAAGTGCTTCTTTAACAGCATCATATTTTTGAGTTAAAGGAGGATTTTGAACTATATCTAATACTTTTAAGATAGCATCTTGGGACAAAGATGTAATAATGAACTGATACTTAGTATCATCGTTTGTAATGTTATGTAATTGAAGTTGTAAATCAAATTGAAGAAACCATGCTTCTGGAAGTGAAGACCAAAATTGAGGAATTTTTAAATTTGGTATTGGACTAAAAATACGTGGACCTGAATTAACCGTAGTTTGATTTTCATTGTCATTATTTATTGTTGTGTTAGTAGGAGGATTTTGTGCTGGAAGAGCATCAAGAAAATTATCATTTTGAGAGCGTTTAAGAACCATTTTTGGTAGGTAATTTAAGAAGAAATTAATATGTTTCAGAGGGAAGTTACATAAGTTAAAAGTCAAAAATAAGTGATGCGAAAATTAAACGACGAAAAACGTAATAACAATAGTTTGAAAGTTAAATAACAAGAAGTAAAGCTACTTATCAATTTTGACAGCCAGATGTAGATTGGATGATTGACCAAAAGAGGGTTAAGTTGATTGTAGATGGTTGGATGATTGACCAATATAGGATTAAGTTGATTACAGATGACTTGATGGATTAAAGATGGATTGAATTTGATATCATTTGTATTAGATGTTTCCAAAACATAGTTTGATAATAAATTTGCGTATATTGAGTATTTGTCGTTGCATATAAGGTATTGTATTCGCACTATTTTCGCCACACTGTACTGTTTTCAGTCGCACCAAAGATTACAAATGATAGTTCTTGTTGTACGAAATTCTAAATTGTATGCAGCTCTTCATTTATTGATTAAAGATGTATTTGATTTTAAGGTTCTTAATTGCAGGATCGCCAATAAAGATATTTTATTCTATTTTAATTTATTATACAAGAAACTTTATTTCAAAATTCAAAATTAGAATGAACAAAATGAAAATTATTGACAAAAAGAAAACTCAAAGGAAATTAAATTATATAAGAATATTTTGAGCAAACAAACAAGTTTTAACAAGTATATAAATAATAAAACAAATGTAGTGATGGACACTACAAGAATAAATTTCAAAACTAAAGTCAAGCTTGCTGCGAAGATTAGTGGTAATATTTCTGGAATAAGCTGAAGAAAATCCGAAAAAGCTCACTATTGAACCTCAAAAACTCAAAATTTTCCTTAAAAACAGGATAATTTATTTATTTTGGAGGGAATTATTCTCCAAGAATTTTAACAAATTTTTAAAGAGATTTAAGATTTCTGCAGATTTTTTAAAATTTTTAAAAATAGTAAATGGCAGCGCCGAAAGAGGAATTAAGCTTATTCAAGTATTAGGTTTGTTCAATATATATTAAAAAAAAAACATATGACTGTGAGACCCACAGGGCACGGAATATTACCAGAATACATGGAGGAATAAATGTTACAGTTTTCCTGTTAAACCAAGAAAGAAAAAACACATTTCTTAAAAAAAAAATTTAAAATAATCTAACCCATAAAAACAAAATTTTTATGGAAACTCTTTCTTTCCTTATGCATATGTGACCTTCTCCGAGAAAAGGGACCTAGTGTGTCAAAAAACGGGTTGTATCAAAAACGGTGGATTCTGGTACCTAAAAGGGTGTAAAAACTTTAAATGCGTTTTTTTTTTCAAAACTTAATTTTCACGCACTAGGCCCCTTTTCTCGGAGAAGGTCACATATGAGTTTTAAACCTCTACGTGATTGTGCGTGACTTTGCACAAGAAGTCTACAGACAAAGTTTCAGATCGATCGGATGAGGGGAAATGGGGTTTACATCACTCCGTGGCTGTGCGTGACTATGCGTGACTGTTCGTGACTACCCCAAAATTAATCTATAGACACAACAAGATTATGGGCCTAGTTACAGATCAATTGGATGAGTGGGAATAGGGTTGCCCATGGCAGACAGACAGTATGAGTTAAAAGAAAGAGTTTAAACACATAAAATTACTTAATTTTCCTTTTTTGATTTCCTCTTCAAACAAAATTTCACTTATTCATTCATAAAAAGAACATTTTCTAATATTTACAACATTACCCCAAGGTGCTGTTTAGAAAATTTGAAAAAAAAAACATATACATACACAAGCGTACACACACAAATTCTTTAACAAACCCATATTCTCGAAAAAATACTTTAGCAATTTTGGTACTTTGTGAAGAATCCACAGAAAACCATTTCATCTTTTTATCTTTGAGTTTAATAGAAAAAGAACAGAAAAAAAGACAAATAAAAAACAACAAAGTTAAAGGTCTTATTTTGGAAGAACAACAGTAGGCTTAAGAAGAGAAAATCCCCTTTTTAGATGAGGAATGTTTATCTATATATATAAAATTCATTTTCTGTTTGTTTGTTTGTTTGTTTGTTTGTTTGTTTGACCGCTATACAAATTTTTATTTTTCAACGGATTTTCCTGAAAATTTGTACACACGATCTCTATACCCCAAGAAAGGTCGCCATATACTTTTTACCGGCCACACCTACTTTTACGCCCACTTTTTATGTAAAGTTCATTTTCTGTTTTATTCATATTTGTTCACTATACAAATTTTTATTTGTTAACAGATTTCTCTGAAATTCGGTACACACGATCCCTGCACTCCATCTAAGGTCATCATATACTTTTTATCGACCACGCCTACTTTTCCCACTTTTTATATGCAATTCATTTTCTGCTTTTTGGTATATTTGTTCGCTATACAAATTTTTATTTTTCAACGGATTTCTCTGAAATTCGGTACACACGATCTATGTACTCCAGGAAAGGTCGCCATATGCTTCGTACCGGCCACGCCTACTTTAACGCCCATTTATTGTATACAATTCATATTGTTTTTTGGTATATTTGTTCGCTATACAAATTTTTATTCTTCAACCGATTTCTCTGAAATTTGGTACACACGATCTCTCTGCTCCATGGAAGGTCGCCATATTCCTCGCACCGGTTACGCCTACCGTTACGTCCACTTTTTGTATACAATTCGTTTTCTGTTTTTTGGAATATTTGTTTGCTATACAAATTTTTGTTTGTTAACAGCTTTCTTTGAAATTCGGTACACACGATCCCTGCACTTCAGCTAAGGTCATCATATACTTTTTTATCGACCACGCCTACTTTTACGCCCACTTTTTGTATGCAATTCATTTTCTGCTTTTTGGTATATTTGTTCGCTATACAAATTTTTATTTATCAACGGATTTCTCTGAAATTCGGTACACACGATCCCTGTACTTCAGCTAAGGTCGCCATATGATTCTTACCGGCCACGCCTACTTCTGCGCCCACTTTTTGTATACAATTCATTTTCAGGCCAGGTCATCGTGTGATTCTTGCGGCCAAACCTACTTTTACGCCCACTTTTTGTATACAATTCTATTTCTGTTTTTTGGTATATTTGTTCGCTATAAAAATTTTTATTTTTCAACGGAATTCTCTGAAATTTGGTACACACGATCTATGTACTCCACGAAAGGTCGCCATATGCTTCGTACCGGCCACGCCTACTTTAGCGCCCACTTTTTGTATACAATTCATTTTGTTTTGTGGTATATTTGTTCGCTATACAAATTTTTATTTTTCAACCGATTTCTCTGAAATTTGGTACACACGATCTCTCTGCTCCAGGAAAGGTCGCCATATACTTTTTACCGGCCACGCCTACTTTAGCTCCCACTTTTTGTATACAATTCATATTCTGTTTTTTGGTACATTTGTTCGCTACACAATTTTTTTTTTAACGGATTTCTCTGAAATTTGCTACACACGATCTCTGTTCTCCAGAGAGTTCGCCATATGATTCTTGCAGGCCACGCCTACTTCTACGTCCACTTTTTATACAAAATTAATTTTCTGTTTTTTGTTCACTATAGAAATTTTTATTTTTCAAGGGATATCTAAAATATGGTCACACGATTTCTATACTACAGGGAAAGTCATCATATGCTTCTTAGAGGCCACGCCTACTTTGCGCCCACTTCTATGTATATAAAACTTATTTCTTCCTTTTATTTGTTTCTTTATTTGATTGCTATACAAACATTTATTTTTCAATGGCTTTCTCCGAAGTTTAGTACATATTTCAGGGAAGGTCGCCATATGATTTTTACCGACCACGCATAATTTTACGCCCAATTTTCATATATAATTCACATTTTGTTGTGTGGTATATTTCTTCCCTATAAAAATTTTTACTTTTCAACGGATTTCTCTGAAATTTGGTTTACCCGGGAATAACTACATGGTGAACAAATTCCCCAAACTTAAAAAAAGATACCCAAAAGAAATGAACAAATTCCCCATTTTTTTGAATCGAAATACAAAATGAACTTACTCCCCAAATTCATTCTTAAATTTTTAAATATTTTTATTTAATGAATTCTGTTAAATATTTATTTTAGTGAACATTTGCATACTGCTCTCAATATATGTCCTACAATAAATGCATTTAAAATGAGTATTCTTTTCAATAGCATCATTTCGTTGCGCGGAATCAATGCGCACGGGGAATACAGCGTAGCTAGAATATCGGAATGATCTGAAAAATATATTTTGACAATTAAAATAAGTTGGCAACAGCTCCGCGGCAGCACAGGTGTTCGCGGCGCGCGAACGCGACAGATGCGGACGCGACGCGATCTCGGAACACAGCTCAGCTAAAATATCGCAATGCACTAAAAAATATGTTTTAGGAATTAAAATAAGTTAACGAGAACTAAGCGGCAGCACGGGTAGTAGCTGCGAGGAAGCGGCGCGAGGCGCACGGACGCGAACGCGACGGATGCGGACGCGACGCGCTCGCGGAACACAGCTCAGCTAAAATATCGCAATGATCTGAAAAATATATTTTGGCGATTAAAATAAGTTGACAACAACTGCGCAGCAGCACGGGTGTGGCTGCCAAACGCGCGGAAGCGAACGCGACTCGCTCGCGGAACACAGCTTAGTGAAATGTCGTATGATAAATTTTATCTACGTATGTGAAATAATTACCTGTTGATCAAAATAGGCCACACATATACTATAAGCAGTTGTTTAAAGAAACCTTGCGACACAATATTAAACGTCGCATTAATATTTCATTTCTGAAACTTGAATTTGACGTCTCTGCTCAATGATGATCACTTATTGAATGAAGTAATTCAGCATCTTATAAAAAACTTCTAAATTCAAAAATCAAAAAAAATTTAATTGAAATAAAAAATGAATTTACTGCCCATACAAATTTTTGGGGAGAAAGTTCATTTTATTGGGGAATTTGTTAATTGGGGACTAAGTACTCAGCGCCTGGTAAGCATAGTGAACCATTTTTCAAGTCAAAGGCCTTTTTATCCCGGGCAAGACCGGGTAAAAACAGCTAGTTATCCATAAAGTTTTTTTTTTAATGCTAAACTCTAAGAATTTGGCAATATAAACATGAACACTTAAAGCCACATCCATATTCACACATTCACATACATGATATTTATGATTATGTAGTCGTTTGAAATCATTACAAATTTATGCTAACATTATTATTATGATATAATATTTATTTAAAAACATCTCCATCTCTTAATAATAAGCACTTCTCCATCTACTGCATTTAGATATTTAAAGATGTACTCAGATATTGAGAGCCTATAAAAATGATTGTTTGCCGTGACATATGAATGTTATTTTTATTATAAACCCATGAATACTTATGTAGACACAGCTACATACAAATGAATAAGTCTCTCACACACTTAGTACACGTTCCTGTAATCACAAATAATTCATACGGGTAACACTCGCTATGGTTTCCGTTTCCTGCTTACTCGTGCTTTAATATTGTTTGCATATGAGTAATTTCGTTTTATTTGATTTTATTTCCGATTTTTGTTGTTCTTTTTTTTTATTTATTTATTGTTATTATTTATGTTAATAAAAATTCATAATCTATTTTACATGTCATTTTTCTTGTTTTGCATATATTTATTTTATCTTGTTTGAGAGGGTGTGTGTGTGTGTATGGGTATTTGAAAGTTATGGAAAAAATAACTTTTAAAATAAACACAGCTCAGTTATTTGCTCTATTTTCTAAACTGTATTATTTATTGAAAAGAGTTTATAGATTTTTTACGGTAAATGTTTGCATTTTATTAGCATTTATATGTATATATAAAAAAAAAATATGTTTTTGTTGTGTTGCCATTTTTACCATTTCTATGGGGGGTGTAAAATTTTATCTTTGACATTATAACTTTTTATGAGACCATTTAGATTTTGTGTTGACAAACGTTTTAAATGAAAATTAATTATTATTTGGTTGGTTTAATTTCATTTTTTTTTGTATATATTTTTTTTTTTAGATGACAATTAATTTTAATTTGCATGACAATTTGATTGAGCAAAAGAAAGAACAGGGTTTAAATAACATAATTGTCATTGACATAAAATTTGAAATTTTTAAACATTTTATTAGAAATTTTTTAATCTCAATATTGTAAGTACAACTTTTTAATACTTAAAAAAATAGCCCCTTTAGATAGATCAAATTTTAGGATTAGGCTTTGGCGGCTGTAAGAACTTTTCCCTAATGAGAAATTATCGAAAGTTTGGACAAACCTGCATGTGATTTTTACATATTAACACAGACTTTGTTCCTATTGAGTAAATACACAGGCCCATAATATATTGCATAAAATTTTTCGTGCCATTTTTTCATGCCGATAAACATAAAATCTGCGGCTAGATTTGCAACGAGCGTGATAAAAAACACTCAGCTCTTAATTTGGAAACAAACGTCTTAATTTTTTAAAACTCAGCAATTTTGAAATATTTTTTTTTTATTTCTGTAACAGTTACATTTACCACTGACTCACTGGCTCATTGACCAACTGTGTAATGTTGCATGACTAATAGTTAGTTTTAGAAAATTATCGATCATACGTCTAACTATTAATATAACTACCATCCCATACATCTATAATATTAATAGGCAAGGCGATTTCTTGTGACCGATGTAAGTTTCACAGTTTTACCCCGATTTTTACAAAAAAAAAATGTATCATTTGAAAGGTATTTCTTTCTAGCTCTTCACAAGATTTACAGATTTTCATCGTCTGGATTATTTTTTGGAGTTATTATCGTTTAAGGTTGCTACTAACACATACATAAAATTATACAATGCTATGTGTGTGCTTATTAAATTTGTTAGGGTTTTTGTGTTAATGTGTTGAGTTTGTTTTTGTTTTCTTTATTTAAAATGAGTTGAATTGTGAAGCATACCTTTAGGGTCTTTATTAAATGAAAAAATAAAATTGCCTAGAAATTGCACTCGAATTTCGAGTGCTGGAATCTGCTAGTTTTTATTAATATATCATCCATGAAGAAAATAGAATAAAAATATTAATGTAAGTTTGATTAAATATTAAAAATATCACTCATACGTATACATCTCTTCAACTCTACTAATAAATCATAATCATACACCGTGAATATGTTAAGTTATTCAAAAAATAAATGTAAACAAGAAAAGTATAGTCGGTCTAGACCGACAATGTGCTACCCAATACCAAGAGTTTAGAGAGGATGTCTTAGGTCCAACTAATTGGATATAGAAAATAAGGATACTATTGGTATTAATTTTTTTTGCCTGCAGATGTGAAAAAATTGATATCGGATGCTATATTTACATGGGAACTAGGTCAAAAAATGGGCTGATCACGCTTAACAAGGTACGTTTTTGGTCTCAGAAGGTTCGATCACATTTCATCCTACTCAAAGACAATTTATGAGGTTAATTTCGATGACCTACTAAACATAAAATCACAAATTTTTTTACACAAAATTATTATAAATCATGAACCAGAATATCTTTATAAGCGTTTGCGTTTGAGTAGGTTCCGAAGAAATAACAATTTAATACAATTTCGGCACCATACTTTGGTATGTGAATGGCAGTTTTTTATATTTGCGGTACGTCTTTGGAATAGTTTACTCTCTACAATTAAGGAAGTTAGCAACGCTTCACTTTTTAAGAAAATAATTTTCGAGCGATACAAATAGGAATTGTAATTTTAATACATCCTCTACATTACATAAAATTCACAATTGTCAATATAGCTTTTAAGTTAATACATATATAAATATTTTTTTTTCTCTTCTCTTTTTCTTTTCTTTTTTTTTTGTTTTTTTTTATTCTAAGTATTATTGTAATTTTTCTATATTTTATACATCAAAATTGCATCGTCACTTTTTGATTTCATTTATTTTATATTTGTTTATTTTATTTTATTGGAGAATATATTGGTTTTCAAGCAGAACACACGTATTTTGAGTCAGTGAAAAAAAAAATAAACTTATAAATCAAAAAAAAAAAAATAAAAAATAATAATAATTTTTGTTCTGATTTGTCAATTTGTTTTATCCTTTTAATAATAAAATGGATACTCCTAATCCTTTATTGGAACATAATTTGCCTCCTGATAAATTGGGAATGACTCAAGAAACGCAATCTTCCTTGGGAAAAAAATGTTTTTGTCAAGCTAAAGGAAAATGTTATTGCATGGCTCCTTTGGAATGCAATAGTCCTGCGGTGAACCCTAGCACATCTGGTCTTACAATTGGAAAGGCTTTTATTTTAAATAAAGAAAGAGGAAATAATTCGCAGATAACAAGCAATGTCAAAATAAATGCTCAAGATGATATTCCGCAAAAGAATTTAAATAATTTTTTCCATGAAAATCAAGATGACCTGTTTTATAATTCAAATCTGCTTCAAGATGATAATAGTAAGTTAATGGAATTTGAAAATTCAAATATCTCAAATTCATCTGTAGATGATGAATTTATTGTGATACAAAATAAAAGAAAAAGACTAAATGACGTCGAAATAGATTTGTCTGATCTAAAAAAACAAAAACCCTACATCAGCAATACAATACAAATACACAGAATAGATTTGCTATCCTAGGCGTTGCCAACAATGGGGTCATATTTCTCCAAATTGTAACAGATCCTACTCTTGTATTAAATGTGATCAAAGTCATGCACCAGGACAATGCCAATTTATTTCAGATAAGGATAATTTGCCCTTTTGCGTTAATTGTAATCAGGTCAATTGTAAAGGTCATCCATCTAATTTTAAGGGTTGTCCTGCTTTTAAGAATTATCTTGATATGAAGGAGAGAACTAAAAAAGTTGTTAAGGAAGAAAAGAAAATGCTTCTATTAAGGTTTCCAATGCTCTATTAGTCTCTAATTTTGTTCAACCTAATCGTACATATGCCAGCCAACCTAATAATACTATTCAAAGTACTTCTAGGAAAGCAAATTATAATACTTCTATTCCAAATTCTTCTAAAAAAATCCATTAAGATGCCTACTTCTGTTAAAGACTTTTTGAAAATGGCAAAATGTTTATGGGAACCAGAACCACTTTCTTTAGAACAAAAGATATCACAGTATATGAGTCAGTATAATTCACTTTCAAAAGAAGAGGCCAAAAATCAATGTAAAAGTATTTTAGAAGAAATATATGAAATTTATGAGCCATAATGGATTTAATTTGTTAACTTTCAATGTAAGATCACTTATTGAAGTGAGTCGTAGATTAGATTTGTTAAATATTTTAAATTGTAATATTATTGATATTGCATTTATTCAAGAGACTCATTTAAAGAAAAATCAAACGGTTAATTTAGAAGGTTATTCATTTTATAAGGATAATAGTCCCCAAGGTGTTGGTATAGCGATTAGAAATACATTTAATTGTTCAAGACTAATTATACCAGATGTGGGTTTTCCAAACATTTTTCTTACGATAAAAGTGTTGGTAAATGGTTTAGAAAAAATTTTTTTGTTGGGTTGTGTTTATCTTCCATGCAATCACTCTCAATCTAAAATAATTGATGGGCTTTCAATAATAGCAAACTTTTCTCAAAATTACGATGGAGCTTTTATTGGTGGTGATTTTAACGCTAAGAATATTTCTTGGGGTGACACTATTAATAATTCAGATGGTAATAGTTTTTATAATGGCTTTTAAATTTTTCTAATGATTTTATTCGAATTTCTAATTCTAATTCTTCTTTTCCAAATAGATCTTCGTTTCTTGACCATTTTCTTGTTTCCTCAAATTTAGTTAATTCTTACAATCCAACTTTTACCTCATTTAAGAATACTAACTGGACCAATTTTAATAATGGTGTGATTCAGGAGCTTTCAAATAATTTTCCGGATTCGTCAAGAAACTTAGAAAATATTGAAATTGATATCTATGTTGAAAAGTTTACAACAGCGGTTAATGACTTAAGCAATATACACTCGGAGAAGATTAAATTAGAAACCGGAAGATTTTTTGTTTCTGATAACATCAAACACTTGTTTAAAATTAAGTACAGGTGGCAGAAAAATATGAAAAAGATATACAAAAGAACACTTAATCGCAGACACCCGGATTGCGTTTTACTTTCCAAGCAAATTCAGTTAATTAATATTATTATTAAAAGGCAAGTTGAACTTGAACAATCTCATTTGTTTAGTGAGAAAATTAAAAATATGAAGCCATGGCCAAATGCGCACAAAAATATATACAACATTATAGGTTACAAAAGAAATAAGTGTTTAAGAAAACTGTCCGTTGACGGTGTTGTTATAGAGGATGAAACTCAGAGATTAGTTAAATTAAGTGAACATTTTTCCAAAATTTATAGTGGTTCTGCTCCTATTAGAGATGTTTCTAATGTAGTTGATGTTGTTAACAGAACAATTTCTAGTGCTCAGGAAAATATTTTTTCGAGACTTGTAACCTTAGATGAAGTACTACTTCTAGTTAAAGATATTAATAACAAAAAATCTCACGGTTTAGATAATATTTCTAATTTCATTATTAAAAAACTACCAATAAAAGCATTGGAATTTCTGTTGGTAATATTTAATCATTGCATTAACAACTCATATTTTCCGGATTCATGGAAAATTTCGAAAATAATTCCTATTCAGAAGAAACCAAACAATTTTGAAATTAATAATTTAAGACCCATTTCATAACTTTCAAATTTAGGCAAGTTGTTTGAAAGTGTGTTACGTCAAAAAATGGATTTTGGAATATTAGAGCCATATATTCCAGAATTGCAGTTTGGTTTTAAAAAAGGACATTCTACTGTTGATGCTATGCTGAAATTTGAAGATAATGTTATTAATCTTCTTCGCATTAAGCATTGCACTGTAGCGGTTTCTTTGGATGTGGAAAAAACATTCGACCATGCACGTCGCTTTGGAATTCTATTTAAAATGATCCAGATTGGTTTTGACTCCTCAATTGTTAAAATTTTTCAGTTTTTTTTTTCTAATAGAATGTTTTGTGTCCAATTTAATGGAAATTTATCAGGTTTTGGGAATATTAGTTGTGGTGTTCCACAAGGCTCGATTTTAGCTCCTCACCTATATAATATCTTTATGCATAATTTTCCTCATTTCAATATAAATTCTATAGGTATTTTATACGCCGATGACTCTTTGCTTTACTCCCACAATGAGTCACCAATTACTGATTTAAGCCAGGTTTCAAATCACCTCTCAATAGTGAAACAGTTTTGTAATGATTGGGGAATTAAAATTAATGTATCAAAATGTGAAGCAATTTGTATTCGCAATACTTCAGGTAAATGCAGTAACTTTGTTGTATCCTGAAACTAAGACTTTAAGTCTCTTCCTTGAAGAGACTGAAATTCCGTTTAGAGAAATTCTAAAATATCTTGGTATATCATTTAATAAGCTTTTAAAGTTTAATAAGCATGCAAGACAAGTGATAAAAAAACATATAAAATTATTGGCACGTTTTCTAAAATTTTACATAATAAAGATTTACCAATAAAAACAAAATTGTTATTATACAAAACCAGCATAAGACCTGTTTTTTTATATGGATTCCCAGTTTGATTTAATATATCACCGATAATTGTTAAGGAATTGGAAATTTTAGAGCGTAAAGTTTTAAGATGCTGTATTGGGAAATATTCTCAAAACGTTTTTCGATTTTTTTTATTTATAATGAATCAAATATTACACCCATTGGCCATTATGTCGGTGACATTTTAAAGAGGTTTATACTAGGAATATCTAATCACGAAAATAAATATGTTAAACATATTTTTAATTCACAACGAGACTTTAACTTGACAAATATTAATTATTTTTCTCCTATTGGTTACATGAATGAAGAATGCACTCGCTCTGAGTTATCTGTTTGTTTATGCCCCAATTTTTATAGGAAAAGTACTCCTGGTACTCATAGGGGTTGAATTTGCCCTTTCTAAATTTACTTTCAGTTTTGTGTTTGTTTTTGTTTTTTTTTAATTAGTATGTAATGTTAGCTTTAAGATAGTTTTAAGTTTATTTTAATAGATACACTCTCCTGCTATGTAAGCCCCAGGAGCAAGGGCGTTGAAATTAAAATAGCTTGTTATACAATTTTCACTAAATATTGAAAGCATGGTTGCAATTCCACAAATATTGTATTTAAGATATTACACTATAGTCTTAAGTTATCTTTTCTTATTGTTGCTGTATCATTATATTGAAGATAAAAAGACTCAATAAATTTAAACTTTAAACTTTAAACTTTTATTTTATTTTATTTTATTTTACTTTATTTTATTTTATATTTGTTTTCATATTTTCTCCTTTTTTTAATTTATATTTTAATTTCTTAATTTTTATTTCATTTTTTCTTACCTATATGGATGTTTGTATTTTTAATGCTTAATATTCACATTTAATTTTGTTTTTTTAATTCTTTTTTTTATTAAATTCAAATATTGTGATAATAGCCTTAAGTTCCATTGTACATCATAATTTAATTTAACATACATTAGAACCTGCTCTGTTTGAAGATTACACGTCTTGTTGAGTGGGATACCAAATTAAATAAATAAATAAACTACTCAACTTAGCCAATTCACAAACCAACACTTTTTTGGTCTATTATTATTGGGAATGAAGATAACAAACTCATTAACAAACATGTCAACAAATTTAATAAACACACACATAGCATATGTATAATTTTATTTATGTGTTAGAAGCAATTTTAAATGCAATTTACTCAAACTAAAGGAAAAAATTTGAAAATCTGTAAATCTGGTGAACAGCTAAAAAGATATGCCTTTTAAATAATATACGATTGGTCAAAATTTGAATAAAACGGTAGAACAAAACGGTAGAACGGAAGCCGACCAAAGAAAAACAATTACTGCCAAGTACTATGTTGAGTTTTTGGACAGATTTGATGAAGAAATTAAGAAAGAACAACTCCACTTAAATAAAAAAAAATCTTGTACCATCATAACAATGCACCGGTGCATTCAACTGCTTTGGCTTCAGAAAAACTGAAGTCTTTATATTATGAATTGCTTTCCCAAGCCCAAATTATCTAGTTCTGGCCGCCACCTATTATAACAGGTCAACAGCAAAAATGCCGATCAATAACCACTATATAGATTTGATGCATCATGGCTATCTAAGTACAAAACTGGTAAAATTTTTCAATTATATGGAAAAAATTTTTTTTTTAATAATTTTTAAGTAGAATTGTCAATATTTTGAGACATTGTCATAACTCAAAAACAACTGCTCCAATTTTGTTTAATTAAATTTAAAAATATTAAGATTTTCAATGTCTTTAGTTTAAATGTTACGAAACAAATTGTTTGGAAAAAATATAAAAAAATGGTAAAAAAAAAATTTTTTTCTTTTAAAAAAATCTGGAAAAAATCGAAAACTGCAAAAAGTATGAAATTTTATTTATTTATAGTGAAGCTACATGTCATGTGAATTAAACGAGATATTGATCATGAAAATCGATGTACGTTCTAGGTTTTTATTGACAATTAATTGAAGGTATCGCATTTTTACATGCTCTGTCATTATTTCTTTGGGTTACATAACAATGACTAAATAATATTATTTTATTGAATGAATTCAAAAACTTTTCGCCGATGTTCTGTAGAAAATGGTATAATAAAAATGCAGAACATAGAAAGTAGGTGTACATGTACAAGATTGTTTGGATAAAACGTTTATGACATTTTTGTGATTCTCAGAATTAAAAAAAAAAGAGTAATAAACAAAAGGTAATTTGACTTTTATGATTGCGGTATCAAAGTAATAAACACTCATAAATTTTCGTGGACGCTGATTTGTTGTTCTTGCTCAGATATGATACCCAATCCGTTCACAGTCAATTAAACGTAAAAAAGTAAAGTGCACTTTTTTATGAGAGAATTGGTTTTGCTGTACAGACAAGGGAAAATGCATGCTAAATTATGGGAAAATGCCTGTTAAGTCTATAGGAAATGCATGCTAAATGGTAAAAATACATGTCATGTGCATGTTTTTGTTTTTTCGGGAGATTTTTTTTATTTGCAGCTTTGAAAATCACCTTTCTTAATTCAGCATGCAATTTCCTTACATTTGGCATGCAATTTGCCTACATTTGGCATGCAAATTTTTCTAATTTTTAACAGAAAAGTTCCCATTTTTAGCATGCATTTTCCCATAAATTTGCCCAAACTTAGCAAACATTTTGACATGCATTTTTACCATTTGGCATGCATTTCCTATAGACTAAAAAGGCATTTTCCCATAATTTAGCATGCATTTTCCCATTTTTATGAAGCGCTTCCCCTACTCCCCTTTTTTATTGATGTGTGTTTTTCCGTTGGCTACCTGTAACGGAATTTTACACACACAAACTGTACCCATACAAAGGGTTATCCCTAATTATAGTATCGTATCACGAAACAGGTCCATAGATATGTCACACTTGGAAATCGCGCTCAGTATTAATTGTGAATAAATTCGAAAAGAATCAATCGATTTTTATGATCGATATCTCATTTTGTTTCTATTACATGTGGCTTCGGGACAAAGCAATAAATCCGAACAATTTTTGCAGTTTTCGATTTTTTATGATTTTATTAAAACAAAAAAAAATTTGATATTTTCATGTAAAAAATATATTTTTTGCTTAAATTTTTTATTATAACTCCGAAACTACTCAGCCGATTGAAACTCAATATATAAACGGATTAAAGGTTATGTAAATCTTAATTTTTCTAAGTATATTTTAATAATATCGGACTAACCCTAATTATGTGGATAAACGTCTAATTTTTAATTTTTAATTTTTAATTTTTAATTTTTAATTTTTAATTTTTAATTTTTAATTTTTAATTTTTAATTTTTAATTTTTAATTTTTAATTTTTAATTTTTAATTTTTAATTTTTAATTTTTAATTTTTAATTTTTAATTTTTAATTTTTAATTTTTAATTTTTAATTTTTAATTTTTAATTTTTAATTTTTAATTTTTAATTTTTAATTTTTAATTTTTAATTTTTAATTTTTAATTTTTAATTTTTAATTTTTAATTTTTAATTTTTAATTTTTAATTTTTAATTTTTAATTTTTAATTTTTAATTTTTAATTTTTAATTTTTAATTTTTAATTTTTAATTTTTAATTTTTAATTTTTAATTTTTAATTTTTAATTTTTAATTTTTAATTTTTAATTTTTAATTTTTAATTTTTAATTTTTAATTTTTAATTTTTAATTTTTAATTTTTAATTTTTAATTTTTAATTTTTAATTTTTAATTTTTAATTTTTAATTTTTAATTTTTAATTTTTAATTTTTAATTTTTAATTTTTAATTTTTAATTTTTAATTTTTAATTTTTAATTTTTAATTTTTAATTTTTAATTTTTAATTTTTAATTTTTAATTTTTAATTTTTAATTTTTAATTTTTAATTTTTAATTTTTAATTTTTAATTTTTAATTTTTAATTTTTAATTTTTAATTTTTAATTTTTAATTTTTAATTTTTAATTTTTAATTTTTAATTTTTAATTTTTAATTTTTAATTTTTAATTTTTAATTTTTAATTTTTAATTTTTAATTTTTAATTTTTAATTTTTAATTTTTAATTTTTAATTTTTAATTTTTAATTTTTAATTTTTAATTTTAAATTTTTAATTTTTAATTTTTAAATTTTCATTTTTCATTTTTAATTTTTAATTTTTAATTTTTAATTTTTAATTTTTAATTTTTAATTTTTAATTTTTAATTTTTAATTTATAATTTTTAATTTATAATTTTTAACTTTTAATTTTTAATTTTTAATTTGTTAGTTTTGTTTTCTTTTTTTAATTTAAAAGTGGTTTTGAAAAAAACATGCTAAGTATTAAACATTGTTTTAAAGGTTTGTTAATAATTTACACCTCTGCATCAACGTTTTTTTAGAATTATTTTCATTGAAGTGAAAATATCGGAATTTGAATATTCTCATAACTAGTGTCCAATTTTACGATTGAGCTACTGTATATTGTGATATTTGGATCACATTAAAATGGATCGCGATCTATTAATACTGCGTTATACATATTGCGATATTTCAATTGCGCTCCATATATATTGAACGTGTAACAGTTCCCTTAGATATTAAAATTTTTTTAAAGTCTTAGATTTACAAATTTTTATAACTCAAAATTATTTTTCACTCACAAAATAATCTAACCTCAAAATATGGTAATATTTTTAACGCAGACATTTTTTATTTAATTTAATTTAAATTTAACTATTATTTAATCTAAATAGAGAATTTTTTTTAACCAAAAATTTGTTTTTCCATCATAAAAATTTTAGTACTTAAAATAGTTTTCTAAAAAAAATTCTTATACAATAAAATGAAATTTCTTTCGTGGTAGATATTATTTATAGAATTCTAATATTTGTTATTAAATAACATGGCAACTCTAGTGATAAAATATAAGATTTTTACAGTAACTGCAAAGATTATTTTCTTTTTTAATAATGTAGGGCAGTTTTTATTCATTAAAGTAAAACTTGTTTAAAGAAAATAATTTTTTTCACAAAATTATTATTTAAAACAATTTTGAGTTGTATTTCACAAAAAGAAAATAATTCAAAAATAAACCGCGCAATTTATACTCAAGAACGCCCGATAAATTACTAAGTGTGACTCTAGTATTAGCGCTGCAACCAGCAAATCTTTTTAGTTGATTAGAAAATATAATAAAGAAAATAAATTAAACAAATTGTAGAAAGTGTCAAACCTATAAAAGAATTTGTTAACGTTATTGAATAAAACAAATCTAAAAATTATTATTTTTAAATGTTTGGTTTTTATACGAATTCCTAAGAGGAACGATTATAACACTGTGCAACAAATGAAAGATCTTGTGGATGGAAAATTGTTGACGAGATTAGTCTTCTAGCATGGCCAAAAGTTTTAGAGCTGTGTGGATGCAATGTTATTTTATGTTAAGTATTTTAAAGTTTTCATTTTTTGTCGAAAACTTACAAATGTAAGAAAAAATGACATAAATGTTGTTTTGAGCTAATTTTTATGTTTGGATTTCCTCTATGAAATTTAAAAAGAAATTTTTGTTGAACATTTTTGGGTCATTTTAGACCTTCTTTTTAAATACTAAAAAAATCCACTTAAATGGGCTTTTCAAGGATTACAATGTTCCGTGAATATGCTCAGCTGTCAATTTCATTAGAGATCGCCAAAGACTTAAAGTTGATATGGATGAATTTAAATTCCGATAAAAACTGAAATAAATTTCTTCTTCCGTAAATGTATAAAAACTACTTTTTAAAAAATTTAAGTACCTAATACTAAAAGATTGAGTTAGAGGCTCAAGAAAAAATTAAAAAATATTCATTTGAGATTTTTTGTCAGGTTTATTCGCTTCAAAGGGATTTTATAAAAAGTAAGAAAATTATAGTGGGCAGCCATAATGAATGACTGTGTGGATCTTGTAGAAGATTTTACTTCTGCTGTATGGCTGGACAAATATTATGTCTTCAATGCATTATTTTTCAAAGTCCACAATAAGTTTTACACCCGATCATTAGTTTCATTATGAGCAACTGGAAGGTAAAATATTTGAAGAAATTAGGTTTATTAACGAGAACAAAATAATTGTGAAAGTGTAACAATAGAGGTAAATTAATTATTATTATAGCCTAAAAGTAGGCATTTCTTTTTTCTTTTAATGTCTGAAATTAATAAAAATGTTTTATAACAGAGGTTCTCACTAACTATGGATTCGAAGAGCCCACTAGTTTTTTTTGTTGCTTTAACAAACTTTCAAGTGAAGAAAAACTAAATTTCTTTTATTTTAATTTTATTATTTTTTATAAATATATCATTAATTATGTGGACAAAGGTCTAAAAAAATGTTAAATTTTACTTAAGAATTCAAAAAAAAAAACCCTCTCCATAAAATTTAAAATTTGGACCACATTTGTACTACTGGAACTACAATACATCAAAATTGTATAGTGGTTTTTGATCGGTATAGAATTTTTTTCGTTTTTATTGCCGTATGTTATTATTTGTCCCCAAACTTGAAAAAATGGCTCCAGGGAAAGATATTTTCCACAAATGAAGAAGTTACATCAAAGACGGAAGCCTATTTTGAAGAGTATTTAAAAACGTATTTTTTCAAGGGTAGCAAGATGTTAAAGGATCGTAGGAAGAAGTGCATTTCACTTAATGGAGATTACGCTGAAAAATAAAATTGATTTCAAATCCAAAAAACTGGTTTTTCATTGTCAGGCCACTTCAATGGTACATATGTTTATTAGTAACATATAGATTCAGAAACAGCTTCAGTTTCGATAATTTGAAGGTATTGTCAATTTTTTTTTCAAAGATCTAATTGGTAATTTTCAACTTAAATATTTAATATTTATAACTCTAGAAAATATTTCTTCTATGAAACTAATTAAAAATATTAAATCCAGTTTCAAGGTCAATTTATATAAAAAGATTTAAATCTTTAAAATATTTAAAGCATCGATAAATTTTTATTTTCTATTAGAAATAATACAGCTCATATTATTTAACAACCATTTAATCCTCACAAAATTAATGTCAGGGTCTCAAATCCCATCAAAACATTCAACTCAACATCTTAATATCATTTACAAATATTAAAAACCACAAAACAAATACACACTTAAGACATTTAACAAGAACTTAATATTGTTTCAAGTACTTTTACTTATTAAAATTTTTATTTAAAAGCACATCCTCAAATGAACACCCAAGCAATTTCAAAATAATACTCTCAAACAAAAACAAACCACAGCTGAGTCTACACGTAAAAACAATTCAACTTAAAAGTAGGCAACAAAGTTTTTAAGTTAAGCGACAGAACACAACCAATCACACACACACACACACACACACACATACATATACACTTAGCCCTATAAAGTTTAATGCAAATAAATGAGCATGATAATGACGATGATATGCAAGGGAACAACAAAAACAACACCACCACCACCACCACCACTTCAGTTCAAGTGAAAGAAAGTTAACAAGTATTTGAAACATAAACATTGGAAACAAATTTTTGTGAAATCTTCTTCTTCTTTTCTTTCTTTGGTTAATACAACTTTTTTTATTCTTTGCTGGTTTTTGAAAGAAATTTAAAATTCTAAAATTATATTTGAGGGGAGTGAACAAATCTTGTATGAAAACCCAAATCCTACTTACTTAACTTGAGTTTCATATTTCTTGTTTTATTAACATAATTGATTACTTGATTGGCTTAAGAGTTAAAAAGTATCATATTAAAAAAAACCAAAAAAAATAAAAAAATGATGATCAAATATGTACTTTTTTAATATACTATCGAAATCATACTCAAAGTACTTAAGTATATATATAGAGATTATTAAAAATCAAATAAGAGCAGTTAAGAGGGGGATTTGAAGCAGGTCATAAGAAGCGCTAATAGAAAATAGAGGTTCTTTTAATCCAGCAAGAAGGTGACCATACATTTTGGTCGTTCCCGCTTTAACTTAATTGTGGCACCAAAGATAAAGATATATCACAATGGATTATTTTAGTTCCAGGAGCACTGAAGGGTTAAATAAATAAAAATTAACCGAATTATTTTTCTTAAATTCTAAATAGTGGTTTCATTGAGTTTAATAGAAAAACTCGTTTTCGGTCTTTTTTATTTAAAAATATCTTAAAATCCAAAGCTGGCCTTGGCTAATAATGGCTTAACGTTCTCGGATTTATCCCAAATTTTAAGACCGAAAGTTCTACGCATTTGATTATTACATTTTGAGCGTCACATCTAAAAATTCAACAGCACTTACAAAATACTTGATTTTTTTTGAATAAATTGTCTTTTATTAGTTTGGGGTCATATGTGACCCCAATTCCAAAAGGGTTAATAGGGTCATATTATTTTTTCAGAAACGCTAGGCTATTAGGATAAAATATAACATTTAAAAGTAGAAAAGTGATGAATTTTTGATATAAAGTATTTAGAAAGAGTATATTTACAGAATATTTTACAAAAATTCCATTTATCTCCAAATCCGCATAAAATTAAGCCTTGTCAAAAAAATTCTGACACAGGGATTTACCTAAAAATTCACACAGTTAATCCCTAACATGCAATTAACAAGACCTTAAGGAGCTGGGTCAATTTTTTTAAATTTTGTTTAAGAAAAATTTTCAAAACTTGAACAAGGAGTTTTCAAAATTTTATAAAAAATTTTTCCATTTTCGGTCTCAATGCTTAATAGGTTAACAAGGTGGTAATAAAACAATACTTCATATCTGAGTACCTACAGGTACAGAGACTAAAACAAATGTTGGCTTTAATTAATTTCTTAATGTTGAAAAAGATTCCATCAAATTTCATGATCTAGTTTTTTTTTTGTACATAAGTGGTCTGGGGCATTTGCTATTTCTTGGCGAGTTTTTATTCGATTTTGAAGTTTTATAGCTTTTTGAAAAGAAAATCTAGTACTGATATCGATTCATATAACAGCTAGTCGAAAAAATTAAACTATGGAACGAAATTTTCGTAAAATCTGAAAAAAGTGATATTTTCCCCAATCGCGTTGAGCCACCTCTAAATGTTTTTTGATTGGCCCAAAAATTTATATTTCTTACTTTTTTTGCTATTCGCATATTTCTAGGGGGTGCTACTGAGAGTTTGAACACTTTTTTTTATTAAGGGCCACCCTAATGGACACACTGTTCTATGGACGGACGGACAAATATCAATAAATAAATCGATTTAGAAAGTGATTCTGAGTTCGTTGGTATAAAAAAAAGGTGGGTTTGGGTGAAATATGTTTGGTGGTTACAAGCACCAAACAAACTCATCATACACTGACCACAGAGTGGTATTGGGTATAAAAGGACAGCTAAAAAGTTAACAATTCATACGATTTGGAAGACAATGAGGAAAGTGAAACCTTTGGTTAATAACAATAGCAAACTGCTAAGGCTAAGGCTGCGAAAGAGACAGAGGCTGAGACTATAAAAAACTGATACCAACACTGTGTTTTTAGGGCTTAAGCCCAACTGATACGAATACTCTGTTTGATTTAATTTAGCATATTCTTTCGTTAATACATAAATGCTTAGCAACACTTACAGAGAGAGAGAGAGAGTGAGAGGGGAGAGACGGAAAAAGAGAATTCTCTAAGCAAGGCCACCAAGCAACCAAAACCACATACAAACACCAAATACAAGTACACTGATGCAAACATTTAAGAACATAAACCAAGGATTTATTTGGCAAGCCAGTAGGGAAAAAAATTAGCATTTTACACAGTTGGTTGTGACGACGATAATGATGGTGGGTGGCAGTTTTAAATCTTCCACGAGCTCGTCCTTGTATCTCTCCATCACAAGTAAAAGTGTATGTTGTAAATAATGTTATCAAGAGACTTGTGGTTTATTGTTGTTATTTCTTTTTTTTTTTTTTTGTTTTTTACATACATTTTCCGTTCATTTTTCATAATAATCTCAAGCTTCTTACTCCACCTCCATCTCTTTTCTAACTTTTTTTCCTCGGTTTCTACAATTGCATGATTGATGACATTTAAAGTTTGTCTGCTTGTTATAAAGTGAATTTTTTTTTATTTTTATTATTATTATTATTATTTTTTCTCTCGATTTGTGTGTTTGTCATTCAGCGAAAGAGATTTTTAAGGATTTAGTTCATTAAAAAAAAAAAAATAGAAAGTAAAGCACACAAAAGCGGTTTTTATGTGCTTGTGTCTTTGATTAAAGGGGGGCGTGTTATTATTGTGCGCATCTTTAATGGAGTGCTTAATATCACAAATTACTTTTCAATTTGTTCAGACAAACAAAGATGGCAAAGAAAAAAAAAAATAAAAATTCTAGACATTTTCTATGTAAACGCAAATTAAGGAATTTGCCAAAAAAAAAAATATATATATATATATATAGCCTATTTTAATAGGAGATATTTAAATTTTAAGTAATTTGATATTGAAATATCTATAATATTAATAGGCTAGGCTATTTCTTGTGAGCGATGTTTGGTTCTATCGTTTTATCACGATTTTGACCAAACGTATATTATTTGAAAGGTATTTCTTTTAAGCCGTTTTGCAGATTTACAGATTTTTTAATTTTTTCCTTTGTTTTGAGGAAATTGCATTTAAAATTGCTACTAACTCATACATAAAATTATACAATGCTATGTGTGTTTTATAAAATTGTTAATGTGTTTGTAAAAAAAATGAGTTTGTTTTTTTGTGTTGATTTGTGAATTGGCTATAATTATTAGCATACCTTTAGGGTCTTTATTTAATGAAGAAATAAAATTTCCTAGAATTTGCACTCGAATTTCGAGGGCTGGAATCTGCTAGTATACATAAATACGATTTATGGTAGTTAAGGAAATATTAATGTATAATATTTTAATATATTTTTTTTTTAACAATAAAAAATACATCACCTTGTACTTTTTGCCATATGTGCGGTAATTGAATATTGCAAATTGACATTTAGTTGACTACATACCTGAAAAGACAGAAAGAAAAAATATTATAAAAGATTATATATTATGATATTGTGAGAATGAGCTTATTTTTAATAAAATTAAATTTGTTTCAACTGACAAGCACATTAAGCTAAAATAGTTGGTTAAGAAGAATGTTCAAGTTTACTTATATCATTAAAGTTCACATATTTCAGCAGATACTACAAATTCATTTTACAAGCTCATTTTAGAAAACCAAACATTTTATGTGGTTATTCTATAACTTTTTTCATCTTTTGATTACATCTGTTAAGTTAACATTTGATGCAGTGTTGCCATTTTAGCATTTTAGTTGCTAGATTTAGCAACTTTTTTTTGTCGTTTAGCATCCAAAATTTATGAAAAGATGCTAGATGCTAACTTAGCGTCTTTTATCAATAAAAAGTTGCTTTTAGCATCTTATTTTTTGATTTTTTTTCTCATTATTTTTGAATACACAATTTTAATTTTAATGGTATTGATATGTTTTAATTTCTCAAAGTGTAATACGAGAATTTTGTGTACTACTCTTTTTACCACTCTGCTCGTTTTTTTCAACAAACATAACAAAACATTTTGAAACAGAAAAATCTAAACACCAACAACAGTTTTTAAAACTCGATTGCCAAAAAATATTATTGCATTAAAAAAATTCCGAAATTTTTAATACAAAACACAATAAACCGGTTAAAAGAACCGATAACCAATATATTAGAAGAGTTTAACTTTAGATCAACTGAAGCAGAAAAAATTCAAATCCAATTGAGTTATATCGCAGAACAATATTGGGATACAACACTGAATACAACCTCTTTATGGATTGAAGTTAACAAATATTCTATTGGCGAAAATCCATTTAATGAGTTATCAATATTTGTATTGTCTTAATTAGTTTTGTCTTTCTCAAAAGCCGAAGCTGAACGTTTGTTTAGTTAAAGGCAAACTTTGAACAGAATAAAATCCGAGTGGTTATGTTCTGTAATACGTATAAAAGATGGTTTGAAATTGAAAAATGGGTGCTGTTACACTTACAATATACCGAGCGATGTCGTTGATAAAAGTCGATCGTCAGAAAAATATCAGAGCCAAGAACTTGAAGATGAAGACTCACAGACATATTAGAGTCCATAAACCAATTATTGTAATATAATCGTATCTTTTGATAATATAAATTCTGTTATATTTGAAATTAAAAAAAAATTCCTCTAAAATTAAAAATATTTAATTTAAAATTAAAATAACTCAATTTGATGTTAAACAAATTACGGATGACATCCATAATAATTTTGATTAAATTTTTAAAAATATAAATCGCAATTAATGTTTTATATTAATTCTTCGATTTAAGAACCAGAGAATTTATTAATAAGTATTTTATTTTTCAATATGAAGGTAATGAAATTTGAAAAAAAATTTAGCATCTTTTTCTTTGACTCCAGTACGTTTTAGCATCTTTTTTTTTTGCAATTTAGCATCTTTACAATTTCAAATTATGGCAACAGTGATTTGATGTCAAGCAAGGGTCTAATTTTCGTAGTCGTATGCGAACGTATTTTCATTCGAAGGTATGCATTTTTTTACTTTTGGAATTTTATTATACGATAAGGAATAATATGTAATGAAATTTTTGATTTTGGGTTTCGATAACGAGTAATTATTCGAATGCAAACTTGTGAAATTTTACTCGTTAGCAAAGTAGTATATATAATATATAATGAAAAATGCTAATTTTAGTAATTTTAAGTCAAAAATAATAAACGCATAATATTTTTTGTTTATTTTATATTAATAGTCCATGGCAATGTGGGATTTAATAAAAATGTAATGATGCAGTTTTTTAGAGAATTGTTCAGTTAAGAGAAATGCATCATTAATTTTTTTATTTTTATTAATTTTTTCGTCCAAAATAACACGGCAAATTCACCTAAATGAAACTCTGCAGTAACTGCCTCAGATTTTCATGCATTTCAATGGTCCGGATACATAATTTATTTTTAAAATATATATTTGATGTCAGTATATTTAAAAAACATAGTATTTCAACATTAAGTTTGAAAAAAAAATAACTGAATTATAATAACTAACAGATTCCAGCCCTCGAAATTCGAGTACAAATTCTAGGAAATTTTATTTTTTCATTAAATAAAGACGCTAAAGGTATGCTAATCAATTACAGCCAATTCGCAAAGCAACACAAAAAAAAACAAACTCATTTTTATTACAAACACATTAACAAATTTAATAAACACACACATAGCATTGTACAATTTTGTGTATGTCTTAGAAGCAATTTTAAATGCAATTTACTCAAAATAAAGGACAAAATTTAAAAACCTGAAAATCTTGAAAACAGCTAAAAAGATATACCTTTCAAATAATATACCTTTGAGCAAAATAGGGATAAAATGATACAACAAAACATCGTTCACAAGAAATCACCTAGCCCATTAATACTATACTAGCAGATTCCAGCGGCCGAAATTTGAGTGCAATTTCTAGGCAAACTGATTTTTCAACTTCGCCAATTTACAAACCTACACTTTTTGGTTTTGAATGAAGATAACAGACTCATTAACAAACATATTAAAAAATTAATAAACACACACATAGCATTATACAATTTTACGTATGTGTTGGTAGCAATTTTAAATGCAATTTAATCAAAATAAAGGAAAAAATTTAAAAATCTGTAAATCTGCAAAATGGCTAAAAAGAAATACCTTTCAAATAAAAACGTATATTATTTGAAAGGTATTTATTTTCTTTCAAAATAGAGATAAAACGATACAACAAAACATCGGTTACAAGAAATCGCCTAGCCCATTAATATTATATATAGTTTTAAAAAATATTTAAGTTTTTGTGATGGCCATCAAAAATAAAGTGTTTTTAGTTTTTCTTAGAAAAAAAAATTTTTTTTTGCTTATTAAAATTGCAATCTACCTACAAACATAAGATAATAAGCAAGTTTGATGAAAATCTAATAATAACATTTGTAGGTGTACTCCAGAAAGCACAACTATAAGTTCAGAAAATCTTCTGTTTAACAAATATATACATTAGGGTGGTCCTTAATAAAAAAAGTGTTCAAACTCTCGGTCTCACCTCCTAGAAATATGCGAATAGCAAAAAAAAAACTGAGAAATACAAAGTTTTAGGTCAATCAAAAATAATTTAGATGTGCCTCAACACGACTGAAAATTTCAAGTGTGTTTATATGGGGAGAATATGACTTTTTTCAGATTTTACGAAAATTTCATTCTATAGTTTAATTTGTTATATGATTCGATATCAGTACTAGATTATCTTTTCAAAAAGCTATGTAACTTCAAAATTGAATAAAAACTCGCCAAGAAATAACAAATGCTCCAGACCAATTTTGTGCCAAAAAAAAAAACTTTTGGTAATGAAATGTGATGAACATTTTTTCAACTTAACCAATTTTTTTTTTTGTCTCTATATCTATAAGTACTCAGATGAGGAGTATTGTTTTATTGCCAAGTTTTTGATAAAATTTTACAAAACTCCCTTTTTAATTTTTAAAAAATTTTCTTTAAAAAAATTTAAAAAATGGATCTGGCACTTTAAGGTTTTGTAAAATATATTTATTAGAGATTAATTGTGTGAATTTTTAGACAAATTCCTGTGCCAGAATTTTTTCTATAAAGAATTTTTATTTGCGGATTTCAAGTGTTTTGTGAAATATTCAGTAAATGTACTTTTTCTAAATACTTTGTACCAAAAAGTTATCAGTTTTCTACTTTTAAATGTTTTTTTTTTATGTTTGTGGCCTAAGGTTTTGGAAAAAAACTATATGACCCCATTAGCCCTTTTGGAATTGGAGTCGCATATGACCCCAAGCTAATAAAAGACAATTCTTTCAAAAAATTCAAGTATTTTATAAGAGCTATTGAATTTTTAGATGTGACGCTTAAAATATAATAACCAAACGTGCAGGGCTTCCTTGCTAAAAATTTGGAATAAATCGAACAACGTTAACACATTCCTTGCCGTGGACAAACTATGAACTTTGGCATATTTAAATAAACTACCAGGTTCCAGCCCTCGAAGTTCGAGCGCAAATTCTAGGAAATTTTATTTTTTCATTAAATAAAGACCCTAAAGGTATGCTAATCAATTATAGCCAATTCACAAACCAACACAAAAAACAAACTCATTTTTATTACAAACACATTAACAAATTTAATAAACACACACATAGCATTGTATAATTTTATGTGTGTGTTAGTAGCAACTTTATATGCAATTTACTTAAAATAAAGGAAAAAAATTTAAAATCTGTAAATCAGCAAAACGGCTAAGAAGAAATACCTTTCAAATAATATACGTTTGGTCAAAATCGGGATAAAATAGTAGAACAAAACATCGGTCACGAGAAACCGCCTAGCCTATTAATATTATAGATTAATGTTCTAGTAAACTAGATGAAACCCTTACTAAAGGTTGGGAAATAAAATTGTGCTATATTTTGCCGATTTCATGATTATAATGATTTTATAATTTGACGTCATTAACCCATTTGTACTTGGCGCCACATATGACACCAAGCCAGTTTAGGACGATTAAGTCAAAAAATTCAAATATTTTGCAAATACTGCTAAATTTTGGATCATTTTAACCCTAGGACCACACAAGCGTAAGTTTTCTTAAATTATAGCACAATTTTATTTCCCAACCCATATTAAGGGTTTCATCTAGTTTACTAGAACAATTAATTTTTTAAATTGGCCTTGGCAATGAATGTGTTAACGTTGTTCGATTTGTTCCAAATTTTTAGCACGGAAAACTTGCACATTTGATTATTATATTTTAATCATCGCTGCTAAAAACTTACAAAATATTTGAATTTTTTGAATAAATTGTTCTTCACTAGCTTGGGGTCATATGCGACCCCAAGTCCAAAAGGGTTAATGAGGAACATAATTTTTTTTTTCAGAAACCCGAGGCTATTAATATAAAATATAATATTTAAAAGTAAAAAAACTGATAAATTTTTTATATACATTTACTGAATATTTCACAAAAAACTAATTTTTCTCGAAATCCGCAAAAAAAATTCTTTGTAGAAAAAATTCTGGTAAAAGATTTTACTTAGAAATTCACACAGTTAATCTGTAATATGTAGTTAACAAAACCTTAAAATGCCAGATCCTTTTTTTTAAATTTTGTTTAAGAAAATTTTTTTAAAAATCAAAAAGGAGTTTTCAAAATTTTATCAAAAAAATTTTTCCATTTTCGGTCTCAATGCGCAATAGGTTAACAACTTGTTATAATAAAACAGTACTCCACATCTGAGTACTTATAGATATAGAAACCAAAAAAAAAAAATTATGGCTTTAATTAATTTCTTAAAGTTGAAAGAAATGACATCAAATTTTTTGATCTAGTTTTTTTTGGCACAAAAGTGGTCTGGGGCATTTGTTATTTCTTGGCGAGTTTTTATTAGATTTTAAAGTTATATAGCTTTTTGAAAGGATAATTTAGTACTGATGTCGACTCATATCACAGCTTGTCGAAAAAAATTAAACTATAGAACGAAATTTTCGTAAAATCTGAAAAAAGTCATATTTCCCCCCATATAAACACACTTGAAATTTTCAGTCATTGACCCAAAACTTTATATTTCTCAGTTTTTTTGCTATTCGCATATTTCTAGGAGGTGAGACTTTAAATTTGAACACTTTTTTTCATCTTCATATAATGAAGGGCCACTCCAATGTAGATAAGTATGTATAAGCAGTATATATACATTTTTGTTTTCGGTTTTAAAATGGGTTCTGATTGGCAGCCGGGGGCATTTCCATTCAATTTCACAATATTATTGCCATTTGGATTGTTGATTGTTGAAGATTTATATGGTGGACGTCCTCCCGATTGGGATCCAGCCACAACTCCATTTTTTTTTTTTAAACTTTTGTTACCCAAAAAATAAAATGATTGGATTTGAAATAAATTAAAATAAATTTCAAATTTTTATTTTTTTTTTAGATTTTTTTATTTAAAAAGCACAACCGCTTTGTTTCACAGTTGACAAGAAACTCCAATTTGATACTGCTTAAAATCAAATGCTAATTTAACAGATCTTAACAGAAGGTGAAAAAAATTATAGAATAACAACGTCGGTCTAAAGATTTGTCAGCCACTTGACCACTCAAGTACAATATTTTATTTCAAGATAGACCAGCTCTGGTTTGTATTGTTTAATCTATCCTTTCGGAATACCATTTCTTGGCTTCCTGTTTAGTGTAAGAGTTTAAATATAAAAAAAATTTAATATATTTTCTCTGCTGGTTGGCAAAATATTTATTTGCATCATAAAATTTCCATTAAACTTGCATGCTGCATATTTATAACAAACATCAATATATTTATGATTTAACTTTTATAACATTTTAATAACAATATTATGTTAACATGCTCAAGATACAACCAAAGATAGTTTTTATAAACACACATTTGAAAATATTAAAAAAATAAAATAAAATAAAATCCCACGAAAACCATTAGTTTACGTTGGAATCTTAAAAAGAAAATCTCTAAGAAGTTCTAAATCTTTTACATTTAGAATAAACAGAGAACTTTCATGTATGCGCTAAAATCATAAGAGATAATCTTTGCGGACGGGGAAGTAAAATGTATGTATAAAACATTTTAAAAATCCTTTTTATGTCTCTACAAAGGATGAGGGTTAAATTCTTTTAAAAATCTCAAATACAAGATTATAACACAATCAGTTTCTTTTTTTTTTTTTTGTTTTTTTGGTTTTATTTTCTGACGTTAACAAAAGGAAGTTCACAGCAATATTTTCATATAATTTGTTTTCTATGTTGGAGGTTATGTATTGTAAAATAGTTTCGTACTACCCTTGGCATTCATAAATAGAGTATGTCAAATAACTAAATAAGCATTTTTAACTGAGAGCTCCCCGCTGGTGAAGTACTTGAGATTAAGATCAGCGATACTGATTGTTGTGGCTGATTTTAGTTATATAGAAATAAATTGTTTAATGAAATGATAAAGTCAAATTAAAATTTTTAGAATTATAAAAAAATCCTAACTTATATATTTGTTTATTAATTTATTTTTCTTTTTGTAGGTTATCCAAAATTCGTTTAATGACTACGACAGTATTTTCGTAATTTTCTTTTTTGTTTATTTGTGTTTATATTGTTCTATTTTTTTTTTATTTCTCAAGTTGTCGTGTAATGTATTGTTTATTGTAAATATTTCTTAAGGGCATGTTTCAGGTTATTTTATGTTATTCTTGCCTCTGCATATAAAGTGCGGGGGAAACATATGTCCAACATCCCTTTTATAAATATGTATGTGCAAAAACAAAAACATTATGTTTTTCAGACGTGTTATTAATTTTATTTTCTTTAATATTCATTTTTGCATTTACATTTTTTTGTTGTTCTTATATTTTTCTGTTAAGGAATAAAACAGTTCATATTGTACTCGTCTTATATATTAATGCGTTGTAATTTGTCATTTCGTATTACGAAGAGGGAGTTAGATTTTGAGCTGTTAACATCAGGTACTTGGGAAATATGAATAAATGAGTATAAAGGATTGTCAGTAGAAAATAACACAAACATGCGGTAAGAATTTAAATTTATTAAGTCTTCTGTAATATTAAAGGACAATTTGACCAAGAGACATTTTGGAGAATGAAAAAATGTAAAAAAAAAGTTTTCCAATAAAACTGAGGCCATTGCGCTTGAAAAAGTAGAATATAATTTTCTTTTTACATTTAAAGGCCAGTCACAGATATGGACTTAGATTTTTTTTCATTTAAGCATTTGTCTTGGATATTCTTCCTTCTACTGCATTTGTAGTGAATTAAAGTTTATTTTAAAAATGGGTATCGAACATTAAGTCGAGTTTATTTTAAATCAAATATTTCCAAATAACTGATAATAGATTTATTTATTTATTTATTTATTTATTTATTTATTTATTTAATTATATTAACTAGCAGATTCCTCGAAATTCGAGTGGAAGTTCTAGGAAATTTTATTTTTTCATAGCCAATTCACAAATCAACACAAAAAACTAACTCAGTTTTGTTAGATTTATAGTAATTTTTCAGACATATTGCAATTAATACTGTAATTTATATGCAAATTTTAAATTTGTTTCAATGGTGCGTGGTAAAGAAGAAGAAGAAAGCATATATTTCAAAATTTCATAACTACACTGTATTCTTAATCGGACCAGTTTCTGGCATTTCAGCCCTCATCAGCGATTTATTGAACATTGTGATAATTGTTATGTTTTAATTCAATAGATTGTTTCTATTTGAGGTTTGAACCATGAACCTTCACATACACTCGTACTTGCACTTTTTGATCAGCGCTTTAACACACTCACCTAAAGTCGGGCCTACGAGCAGTGTGGTTAGAATCAGGTTTCGTACCATACAGCTTTTACTTCGTATTAATTTCAGAAGATACAACTCTGTCCAAACAAACAATCGTTACTTTTGAATTTTTAATATATTTTTTTCACTTCAAATTTCTACTATTCTCAGTTTTCGTAAGAGTTGTCATATGTCATGTACGGTTTTGTCCATACTCCATATGCACTTTACATATATTTGAGATGACGCTTTTTATTATAAACACATTAACAAATTTAATAAACACACACATAGCATTGTATAATTTTATGTATGTGTTAGTAGCAAGTTTAAATGCAATTTACTCAAAATAAAGGAAAAAATTAAAAAATCTGTAAATCTGCAAAATGGCTAAAAAGAAATACCTTTCAAATAATATATGTTTGGCCAAAATCGGTATAAAACGGAAGAATAAAACATCGATCACAAGAAATCGCCTAGCCTATTAAAATTATAGATTACAATGCAAAGAAAACTTGTATTCTAATTTGGGTCCAGGGATATGCCGGATGACAAAGACCATTTGGCTGGTTTTTGCAGCGACAAACCAAAGCCTCTGGTGGGAATCGAACCCACGACCCACCACATGATAGGCGAGCATGCTACCTACTCACCTACCAGGGCGCTTTAACTGATAACATATATTTTCCATAATTATGGGCTCAAGTAAAAGATATCTGACTAAATATTTATTCTAGATATTGAAATTTTTTTACAAAATTTTATGAAGGTCTGCTTAATAAATTTTTTATTTTTTATGTTGGAATAAAAAAAATTTTTTTTTTAAATAAATAAAATATTAAAAAAAAAATTTTTTATCCCACATTTATTTTTAAATTCTTTTTAAAAACATAGTTCTAACAAAACTTATTTAAATGGTTATTAATTTTTTTTTTTTAATAAAAAAAATTTTTTTTTTCTACAAATTTTTTTATTCTACATTTTTTTTAGAAAAATTTTTTTTTTCTATTCTACACTTATTTTTAAATTCTTAAAGACATATTTTTAACAAATCTTATTTAAATGGCTATTATTTTTTTAAATAAAAAAAGAAATTTTTTTAGAATAAAATTTTTTTTGTTCTACAACATTTTTTTTACAATTCTTTTAAAACACATATTTTTAACAAACCTTAAAAAAAAGAATTTTTTTTATAATAAAATAAGTTTTTTATAATATTTTTTTAAATTTTTTAAAAATATATTTTTAACTAACCATTTAAAAAAAATTATTCTAAAAAAAAAAATATTTTTCTCGAATATTTTTTTTAAATTCCTTTTAAAGGCACATTTTTAACAAGCCTTATTTAAATGATTTCGCTGCATATAATGTAAAAAAATAATTGATAAACAAATTTTTTTATTTTTGACTTAGACCACTTTCATAATATAAGCAGAAATGTTAAAAAAATACCAATATGGCTATTCAAGTCTTTTGTCACCTTCTGTTAAAGTCTGTTAAATTAACATTTGATGTTAAGCAGTATAACAATAAAACATACTTTTAGGGTTAAATAAAAATGTGAAGAATATTTCTTTCTAATGAAAAATTTTTTTTTTATTAAACCCCAAAAATATGTTTAATTTTCATACTGCATAACATTAAATGTTAACTTAACAGATCTTAACAGAAGGTGAAAAAAGTTATAGAATAACCACATAAAATGCCAAATTTTGACTATAGCTTTTAAGAAATAACAATTTTTTTTTCTATTCAACAAAATTTTTTCCAATATTTTTTGAAATTCTTTTAAGACAAATTTTTAACAACCCTTATAAAAAAAATTTTATTCTACAAAAAATTCTTTTTTATTCTCCAATATTTTTTTAAATTCCTTTTAAAGGCACATTTCTAACAATTCTTATTTAAATGATTTCGCTGCATATAATGTAAAAAAAATAATTGATAAATTAATTTTTTAATTTTTGACTTAGACCACTTATATAACATAAGCAGAAATGTTAAAAAAAAAATACCAATATGGTTATTCAAATCTTTTGAGACCTTATGTTAAAGTCCGTTAAATTAAAATCTGATGTTAAGCAGTATAAAAATAAAACATGCTCAATAAAAATTTGAAGAATATTTCTTTATAATGAAATTTTTTTTTTATTAAACCCCAAAAACATGTTTAATTTTTATACTGCATAACATTAAATGTTAATTTAACAGATCTTAACAGATGGTGAAGAAAGTTATAGAATAACCACATAAAATCCCAAATTTTGACTCAAGTTTTTAAGATATAACAAATATTTTTCTATTTTACCAAATTTTTTCCAAAATTTTTGAAATTCTTTTAAAAGAAAAAATTTTAACAACCCTTATAAAAAAAATTTTATCCAAAAAAAATTTTTTTTTATTCTACAAAAAAATGTTTTTCTCCAATATTTTTTTAAGTTTTTTTAAAGGCACATTTTTAGCATGCCTTATTTACATGATTTCGCTACATATAATATAAAAAAAATATTTGATAAATTAATTTTTTTAATTTTTGACTTTCATGATATAAGCAGAAATGTTAAAAGAATTCCAATATGGTTATTCAAATCATTTGTCACCTTCTGTTAAAGTCCGTTAATTCAACATTTGATGTTAAGCAGTATAAAAATAAAACATACTTTTAGGGCTAAATAAAATTGTGAAAAATATTTCTTTCTAACGAAAAAATTTTTTATACCCTATACCACTATGTGGTTTGGGTATAATGACTTTGTGCTGCTGTTTGTAACAACCAAAAATATTTGACTTAGACCCATCTTTAATTATACCGATCGAATCAGAATCACTTTCTGAGTTGATTTAACAATGTCCGTCCGTCCGTCCGTCCGTCTGTGTGTCCATGTAAAGCTTGTAATCAAACTGCAGGTCGCAAATATGTATATATTTTGATGAAATTTGGTATATAAACTTTTATCGGCCATGGGATGAACGCTATTGAAATTGGTGAGAATCGATCCATGTTCAGACCTAGCCCCCATACAAATTACCCATATGAAATCGACATAAATTGCCATAAGATCGAAATTGTCATATAGATCTTACTCAAATTGGGTTTGTATGCGTTCATTACATCCATTAATGGGTAGTCCAAAAATGATCCCTTTGACCCCATACAGAGCTGCTTCCCGATCTTCACTTAAATCTATTAAAAAACAAAAATATTGCACTGATTCTTCTCAAATTTTGTTTGTACATATTTTTGCAAAATACAAGAAACTTTACCAAACATGATCAGGATCGGTCCATTTTTGGACCTAGTCCCTATATAGATATAGCATCCGATATGAACTTTTTCATATCTGCAGCCAAAAAAATAAATAAAAATCCCACTCAAATTTGGTTTTTGCTTATTTTCTATGTCCAGTTAGTTGGGCCTAAGAGATAGGGTTTCTAAACGCATGGTATAGGGTATCGTATAGTCGGTCTAGACCGACTATAATTTCCTTACTTGTTTTTTTTTATTAAACCCCCAAAAATATGTTTAATTTTTATACTGCATAACATTAAATGTTAACTTAAAAGATCTTAACAGAAGGTGAAAAAAGTTATAGAATAACCACATAAAATCTAAAATTTTGACTAAAGTTTTTAAGATTTATTTCTTCAGGTTTAAAATACTTCACAGAATATGATCTGTCACAAACTTGTTGAATTTTCTTCAACATATTTAATATTTAAATAAAAACTCAAGTTTTCGAACAAAACTGACGCCAACCTCCATGAAAAAGTATTTTTTATTTTAAATATTTTTCCTCCTCCTGCATTTTAAATCACTGATTCTCTACAAGATATTTAAGTGATTGCTATCGCATAAAATTTGATTCAGCCTTTTGGTCTCGGTTTTTTTAGAATTTGTTATGCCCTATAACACTCTTTGGTGGAGCTATATTGAGTTTGTAAATACCAAAAGTTTCTAACCAAGATCCGCCCCTTATTATACCAATCAACACAGCATAATTTTAAAAGATGTCCGTCCATCAGTCTGTCTGTCTGTCTCATTAAACCTTGTATTCAACTTACAGATCGCATATATGATTATATTTTGATGAAACCGTATTGGAATTGGTGACAATTGGCTGTCGCGTAGACCTAGCCTCCATAAAAATTGCCCTAAAATCCAAATTATCTTATTAAATCTCGGTCAAATCTGGTAAACGTTTATACTATACCCAATAATTTATTTAGCAAAAATTTAACTCTTTATGACCATTTGTAGTCATCGTCCCCATTTAAATCTGCTTCCCGATTTTTTTTTTTTAAATCTATCAACAAAGAAAAATTTTGCATAAATCTTTCTGAAAATTATTTATTATATGTTCTTGAACAAAATAATTGACTTTACCATATAAGATCATGATTTTGCGACCTTATCTCCATATACTATATATAAAAATAGCATCCTTTCAGGCAACAAATTTATAACGACTTTGTTTGTTATATTTTTAAACTTCTTTTCAATATCCAGTTAGTTGAAACTAAGACTCTTTCACTAAACTCATGGTGTAACGTATCGCTTAGTGAGTCTCTACTGTTTATAATTTTTTTACATGTTTCTATCTTATTTTATATGTAGCCTGTTGCCCGTTAACTAAGGAATGTTTTTTATATGATATCTGGAGGTAATCTGAGCGCATTTCTGCCGCAACCAGTTAAGGTAGCCCCAAAGCCAGCATGCATACCTTTCCAGCATGCGTTCCTTTCCCGTCTCTCACTCTCTCTCACTCTCTCTATTTCTCTCTCTCTCTCTCTCTCTCTCTCTCCATCTGTCTCTCTCTCTCTCTCTCTCTCGATCTATCTCCATACTTGATATTGGCCAGTTGTTAGAGAATTTTATTCTGCATAATTTAAATTTTTTTCTTTCGGAAAATAAGTAAAGTCGGAAAAATCCCAAAAATAAAAAAAATCGCATGTACAGAATTCTTCTTGAAACGGATTTAGCATTAACCAAATGAGTGAAACAATTTTCACTAATTTTTCCAGCTCTTAAAAGTTTCACGTAATTTTATGGTTCAATTTTGATAGATAAAATTGTCACACGGAATAAAGCTGTAAGCCAAATTTTAGCCTTCCGGTCTATGAATTTGGCAAAGCACAAACAAACATATATAACGTTACGAGTTAAATGAGTTAGTGACAAAATAGCGAAACTGAGTGTTTTTAGTACAAATTTTGTAGTTCAACATCTGAAACGTCTTACTGTTTATGATAATTTGACAAATAAAAATAAAAAAAACATGTATCTAGGAAAAATATTTTTAAAATTTTTATTTTGTTATATCTTTTAGTTCACATCACTTCCCTTGAGCTGGACTTGAAAAATCCAGATGATAATGATAAAAATTTATTGTTTCAAAAAATTAAAGGAAATAGACCCAAAATCTCGAAAAATTATATTTCTAAAAGTAAAATATATATATATATATATACAGTATATATATATATATATATATATGTGACCTTCTCCGAGAAAAGGGAACTAGTGTGTCAAAAAACGGGTTGTGTCAAAAACGGTGGATTCTGGTCCTAAAAGGGTGTAGAAATTTTAAATGCGTTTTTTTCTCAAAACTTAATTTTCACATACTAGGTCCCTTTTCTCGGAGAAGGTTACATATATATTATTTGCTTCCCGGTAAATAAAGAAGTGAAAAGGATTCCATACTAGCGATCCGGATGTACTGAAAAATTAAATCAACTACAATGAATTTTATTCAAAGTTGCAAAGTTGCAGGGTGGAAGTTGGAACCTGCGAAGTACATTTTTCCCGAACTATTGAAAAACTTACTTTTTGATGTTTATTTTCATCGATGGAAATAGGATGCCAAGATAACAAACATCATTTGACAAATTTAGAAATCGGTTTTAATGTTATAATTATGAATTTCGATGCGTGAATAAATTGCCTAGATATACCAAAATTAATAAGCATATCGGTTCGGCAACCCAAACTGGCCAATAATTGCTTTGCTTGACTCATCTCAAGAAGACATATCGATAGTTTGAATTTAAACTAAATCCGAGTTACAGACCTAAGCGACACTTAAGCCGCAATTGCAAATGAGGCAAAAAAACTAAATATTCAGATGCATTTAATTGGATATAGTAAATGATTATTGAATTATCTTAGTTTGATATAGTTTTCACTGAGAAGTGAGAAATGAAAATTTATATTTACAATAAATTGAAAAAAATACCATAATTAAAAAATAAAAGAATTTCCATAATGAAAAAATAAATCTTTTTTTTAAATCTGGTTTACTCAAAATTTAATTAAAATAGTCTAACCCATAAAAACAAAGTTTTTATTAAAACTCTTTCTTTCCCTATGCATATGAGTTTTGAATCTCTTCGTGACTAAGCGTGACTATTTTAAAATAAATCTTTGGACACAACAAGCCTACGGACCAAGTTTCAGATTGATTGGATGAGAGGAAATGCGGTTTAAATCACTCCGTGATTGTGCGTGACTGTGCGTGACTATTTGAAAGTTAATATTTTTCACACAAGTCTATCCTCCAAGTTTCAGATCGATCGGATAAGGGGCAATGGGGTTTAAATCACTTCGTGACTGTGCGTGAATATGCGTGACTCTGCGTGACTATGTCAAAGTTAATCTTTTTTCACAGCAAGTCTATCGACCAAGTTTCAGATCGATTGGATAAGGGGAAATGGGGTTTAAATCACAATGTGACTGTGCGTGACTATGCGTGACTGTGCGTGACTATGTCAAAGTTAATCTTTTTTGAACTGCAAGTCTATCGACCAAGTTTCAGATCGATCGGATAAGGGGAAATGGGGTTTAAATCACTTCGTGACTGTGCGTAACTATGCGTGACTGTGCGTGACTATGTGTGACTATTTCAAAGTTAATCTCTTTTAAACTGCAAGTGTATGGACCAAGTTTCAGATCGATCGGATAAAGGGAAAATGGGTTTAGATCACTCCGTGACTGTGCGTGACTTTGCGTGACTGTGCGTGACTATGTCAAAGTTAATCTTTTTTGGACAGCAGGTGTATGGACCAAGTTTCAGATCGATCGGATAAAGGAAAAAGGGGTTTAGATCACTCCGTGACTGTGCGTGACTATGCGTGACTGTGCGTGACTATGTCAAAGTTAATCTTTTTTGAACTGCAAGTCTATCAACCAAGTTTCAGATAGATCGGATAAAGGGAAAAGGGGTATAGATCACTCCGTGACTGTGCGTGACTATGCGTGACTGTGCGTGACTATCTCAAAGTTAATCTTTTTCCACAGTAAGTCTATCGACCAAGTTTCAGATAGATCGGATAAAGGGAAAAAGGGTTTAGATCACTCCGTGACTGTGCGTGACTATGCGTGACTGGGCGTGACTATTTCAAAGTTAATCTTTTTTCACAGCAAGTCTATCGACCAAGCTTCAGATCGATCGGATAAAGGGAAAAGGGTTTTATGTCACTCCGTGACTGTGCGTGACTATGCGTGACTGTGTGTGACTATCTCAAAGTTAATCTTCTTTGAACAGCAAGTATATGGATCAAGTTTCAGCTTGATCGGATAAGGGGAAATGCGGTTTAAATCACGCCGTGACTGTGCGTGACTATGCGTGACTGTGCGTGACTATGTCAAAGTTAATGTTTTTTGAACAGCAAGTGTAGGACCAAGTCTCAGATAGATCGGATAAGGGGAAATGGGGTTTAAATCACTCCGTGACTGTGCGTGACTGTGCGTGACTACGTCAGAACTAATCTTTTTTCACAACAAGTCTATTCACCAAGTTTCAGATCGATCGTATAAGGGGAAATGGGGTTTAAGTCACTACGTGACTGTGCGTGACTATGCATGACTGTGCGTGATTATGTCAAAGTAAATGTTTTTTGAACAGCAAGTGTATGAACCAAGTTTCAGATTGATCGGATGAGGGGAAATGACATTTAGATCACTCCGTGACTGTGCGTGACTAACCCAAAATTAATCTGTAGTCACAGCAAGACTATGGGGCAAGTTTCAGATCAATTGGATAAGGGGGAATGGGGTTGCCCCACGACAGACAGACAGACGGAGTATGGGTTAAAGAAAAGAGTTTAAAAATTAAAAAAATAAATAATTTATTTGGAGGATTATAAAAAAATTTGTTTTTCTTCAATCATATTTGAAAGCTTAAAGCCAGATACTTTTCTGATGTAATTATTAACAGCGGAGCTTTGTCATGCAAACAAAGTTTTGTTAAATATAAAAACAGGTCAATTATTTTATAAAAAAAAACAGTCTGCCATCATCTTATTTGCAATTTTCTTATATAGTTTTTTTTTATATATACAATTGTGGAATTCATAAAAATTCAGCCAAAAGATTTTCGTTTATTTATTAATCCAAACGTTGAAACTAAAAAACTCAGTTATAGTTTCCAAATTGTAACAGCAAAATATACAGAATTGTATAAAAAAAATATTTACTCAAATCTTTACCAAGAAAATTTTTCAATATTGCAATTTTAAGGGCTGTTTGGACCTTTTAGAACTAAAATTGAATAATTTAATTACTACAATGCAAAAAAAAAAAAAATAATTAGAAGAATCTAAGACACAGATACCTAAATACCGAAGAAGGTCGATATATAGATATATGAAAAATTATTGAACACAAAAGTATTAGATTTTGTTTTTATTTTAATAGAGTTTCAAAATATTTAGTTGGCTTTGTTTAACTGACCAATTTTATTATTTAAATAACTTTTTTTCCTTCCAAAAGTATGCAACGTTTTAATTTAGTTTCATTGCAGTTATTGTTCTTTTCCAACAAGTTGCTCTCAATAGCTTTTGGCTTTCTAGTACGTGACTTTTTAATAGGGTGGTAAATAATATTGCATTTATAGTTAAAACAATTGCAAACAAATACAATATGCATACAAGTACAAATACAAATACACTTACATTTACATATAACATTTACATAGAAATGTTTTCAGTTCGGAATATAAAAAGATTGTAATCATAATAGAAGTAAACGTATTTTCAGTACTTGTTGTAGTTTCATTAATACGTGCAACAGTTTCAATAAAAGATATTTTCTTCTATCGTCTACATGTTTCCAGATATAATTTTGTTGTTAAACTTTGTCTTGGATTTTTGTATAATTCCCTTCCCTTTTTTTTTTTTTTTTTGCATATATTTTATGTAGTGTTGTATTGCTTTGTAAAAACAGTTGAACATACGTATTGTCGAAAAAGTTAATTAAAATTTTTACTCAATTAGATTTTACGTTTTTTATTCTTTGCTGCTTTTTGCTTAAGTTAGCATAAGTTTTTTTTTTTGACATTTTGTAGTGTTTTTCATATTGATGGTTATGTAAATGGCCAAAATGACAAGGGAGCTCTTTAACTGTGAAATAATTAAATGATATTGTGTTGTGTAGTCTCTGAAAGAAAACGTTTGTTAAGGGAAAACTATGTTTTGAAAGTCATTAGGAATAATAAATATTATTTTAAATTGAAAATTGCTAAGGAATTGAATTGAGCCCAGTTAAGGAAAAGAGAAAACAAATTATATTCTGAAGTGAATAAAGGGGGGTGGAAACAAAATTTTTGTAAAGCCGAGATTAAATTAGAGCAGTTGTTACTTAAGACGAATACAAGTTTGCAGTTAAAAATTTTAAAATCATTTACAACACAACACTAAAGAAGAATATTGTTTAGGTAAATCTGACGGCGTATGAGCATTATTAATTGTTTTATACTTAAACTTTCGCACGGCGTATGAGTAATGTTGAAATTCATATAAAGTATACGTTAATGAAAAATTTTTTTTAATAAAAACTAACATTTTTTTAATAATTTAATATAAAAAATAAAAAACCAATATTAAATAACATTGTTAATTACCGGCTTTTACCACAAAAACTGTATTGTATAAAAAATGAAATTCAGAAAAAAAAAAAAATATTTCAATAAGCTCTTCGTTAAATTGAGCAATTATGCAAATGCTCATTGATTTATATTCAATACAAAAAATAACATTCATTAAAAATGATTATTTAATAACATTTAAATGCAATAACAACATCATTTGATGTTTTTTTTTTTTCTTTACATAAATATGATAATAAAAATAAATGATATAAAATGCATAAAGTGTCATTCAAAGACACGGAAAATGAATAAAATGTCCAAATGATTTCAATTGGAAGAGAAAACAAATCGATTAAATTATACATTTTTACAACTATAATAATGACCTGGTGACAGGTACATTAATTCTACACTATCATGCGGTAGAAAAAAATATAAAAGAATTAACATTTTTTGTGTATTTATATACTGTGTACTTTTACATGTACTTATTCATCATTACTTTGTAAAAATCCCTTATTTTAATTATAAAATGGTGAATCTTGTTGTAATGGAAAATAATGAAACAAATTAAATTAAAAATTAAAAACATAAGTATTGAAAAAAATTATCAATTTTAAAAGAAGTTAGGAAATTTAATTTATCGATAAGATTCCAAAACTTTATTTAATGTATTTCTTTTTTTGAGCTATAGCACTAGACAATTTATAAAAAAAATAAGAATGTCAAAAATATTATATAAAAAATTAAAAAAAAATAAAAAAATTGTTTTATTTTCATTTTTAATTACAATAGTTTAAACAAATCTCCACTCTAATGTGCAGAGGGTACATGTAAGTTTGTCTTTGTCATTCTCTGCGTAATAATTAGAATAAAAAATCTGAGTCCCAACAAATAAATATTCTCGATGGTTATAACAAGCGCAGTTGATATTGCGATGTCCGTCTGTCCGTCTGCGGAAATGACGATGAAACCCTCAATAGATCAGCTGGCTTGCGAGTTTTTAGTCTAAATGATTTATTGATATGCTGAGCAGATCGCTGTTTAAAATCGCCGAAATCTGTTCAATAAGTCCTGCAATTTCAATCAAAATGTAAAAAAAAAATTTTGAAAAAATATGTTGTTCTAGTTTTTGTTTTTATTCTAAATTATGTAATTTGCATGTCATAGCTGTAATTGTTTTTGTTGTTGTTGTTGTTGTGTTTGTACCATTTGTTTAATGAGTTGAGTATAATGATAATTCACGTATCATATTAGTTTAGGCTGGTGTTGCCACGCTGTTTTTATTTTTAACTTCGTCCCAAAATATATAAAAAAAAAAATAGACAATGTAACATATTTATTAGCACAGTGCAGAAGCCATTTGGGTGTGAGAAATTCGAATTAAGGCTGAAAGTACTAGGACAGTATAGTAAAACCTCCAAAGGGTTCTCAAGCGTTCTCAGGCCAAACTTTATATATTTTCTTTATATTGATATTTGTTTGCTTAGATTTTCTGCTACGAATAGAACTCTGGAACCATTGATGACATCTCCTGTCATTCTTCAACAAATAACTTCAGCATATCAAATTAGACTATTTTTATCAAATTAAAAAATTTTAATTTTTCCTCCTTTTAATTAAATAATTTTTTTAACAACATAACACATTCTAGACGTACTATTATTATTATTATTAATGATTATTATTTTAAAGTAGCGTGGAAGAGATGTATACGTATGAGTGCTGTTTTTAATATTACATAAAAATACATCTGTATTTTTTTATCAAATTTTTATATGTATATACTAATAAAAATTTTGCTGAATGATCAAATGAGATATCGTGAATGTATCTTGAGTTACAGCTGAAAAACTAAGCAAACGAGATAAGGAAAATATATAAAAGTTTACCAAAATGAGCCTGTTTTTCATGGAAAAAGGTTCATAATAATTATGAAATTAAATTATTTACAACCGGTTTTTATAGAAAAATTCTAAAAATCCTAGACTGCTTTTCTTTACAAATATTGTTTTATAATTTTGAACTGCTTAATTACTGGAAAAGTTCTTCGAATCTGAAACCTGTTACTTTAGAAAGATTAACATTTTTTTTGAAATTGTTAAAAAAAAAATATATGAGAATCTATGTCTGTTTTTCCATAGAAAAGTTAACAGAACCAGACACTTATTATTTTTGTAGAAATAATATTTGAATCTGAAACTTTTTCCTGTACAGAATGCTCGGAACCGGGGACTAAATAATTTTAATTTACTTTATTTAATTTATTTTATTTTTTTAATTTCTTTTCAAAAGTTTTTTTTGTTAATATTGAAAATTTTAATATCCAAAAGTTTTTTCATCAAAAAAATATTGTTTTTAACCCTTTCACGACCGAGCCTAAACTGCTGTAGAATTTTTTTTTTTTTGGATTCGTACTAAACGATCCAACATTTCCCAACAAAAGTGTCGTCAAAAATATTTTTTTTCCAATTCCTTCATTGAAAAAATCCATGTGACATATATGTCCCATTGGTCGTAAAAGGTTGATATTAATGTTAAAAAAAAAATTTTTTTTTTAATATTAATATTAAAAAAAATTGGTGAAAAACTTTTGGCAAAAAAATTTTCAAAAATTTTTTTTTTATTTTTTTTTAATATAAAAAAATTTCCTTTTTGGTGTAAAAACTTGTTGCAAAAAAAAATTCAATTGGACTTTCGGTAGAACTTCTTCTGTACAAAAACAGTCTTGCCTGATATTTTCCCATTAGCAAATAAAACCTCGGATTCTAAAAATTTTTATATTGGAAACCAGTAACAGATTTGAACAATTTTATGAAGTTATCACATTTTTAAAACTTTTGTACAGAAACTTCAGATTTTAAAAATTTGTTATAGAATAACTGTTTCAGATTCCGCAAATATTGTTTTAGAGAAACAGTTTCATGCTCACAATTTTTCTATAGCAAATGCTCTCAGATAAAAAGAATATTTGGATAGAAAAATATTCTTACACTTTGACAATTTTTTTATACAAAAAATTTTTAGTTTTAAGGAATTTCTTCCCAGAAAAACACTCTCTGACTCTGAGAATATTTCTATGGGACAAAATAATCGCAGAAACTGTTAAGTTTAAAGACCAAAAATTCTCTCAAAAAAACAGTCTCAGATATCGTTAATTTATAGAGAAAAAAAGTGCCCGATTTCGAGCATTTTTCTACAGAAAAAAAGTTTCAGATTCAAACGAAATTTATATAAAATGAATAAGTGTCTGGTTTTGTCAACTTTTCTATACAAAAACAGACTCAGATTCTTATTTTTTTTTAACATATTATCAAAAAAAAAAATCTATTAATTTTTTTAAACCATAAAATTTCAGATTTAAACGACTTTTCTAGTGAAACATAGTTGCAGATTCTAGGACAATTTTTATAGAGAAAAGCTGGCTAAGATTTTTAGATTTTTTCTATAAAAACCGGTTTTAAATTATGAACCTATTTCTAGGAAAAACAGGCTCATTTTGGTAAACTTTTATATATTTTCCTTATCTCGTTTGCTTAGTTTTTCAGCTATACCTCAATACCCATTGACGATATCTCACTTGATTCGTCTGCAAATTTTAATTAGTATATACATAACAAAATTTGATAAAAAAATACGGATGTTTTTTATGTAATATTAAAAACAGCTCTCATACGTATACATCTCATCTCTGCTAATAAATAATTATCATACGCCTTGAATATCTTATGTTGTTCAAAAAATTGATTAATAAAATGGAGAAAAATTAAAATTTTTAATTTTATAAAAATGGTCCTTGATATGCTGAAGGTATTTGTTGAAGAGTGACAGGAAAAATCATCAATGACGCTCGAGTTGTTCTTGTAGCTGAAAATCTAAAAATCAAACATCAAGATAAGGAAAATTATATAAAGTTCGGCCTGGTAACGCCTGAGAACCCTTTGGTAGTTTTACTACACAGTCCTAGTACTTTCAGCCTTAATTCGAAATTCTCACCCCCCCCCCCCCAAATTGCTGCTACAATGTGTTAATATGTCACATTGTCTATTTTTTTTTTTTTTATATATTTCGGGATAAAGTTAAAAACAGTGTGGCAACACCAGCCTAACCTAATATGATACAGGAAGTATCGTTATACTCAATTCATTAAACAAATGCTACAAACATAACAATCGCAACAACAACAACAATTACAGATATTACATACAAATCACAAAATTTTGAATAACAGCAAAAACAATAACAACATATTTTTTTCAAATTTTTTTTTTACATTTTGATTGAAATTGAAAGTCCTATTGAACAGATTTCAACGATTATAAACAGCAATCTGCTCAGGATGTCAGTGAATCATTTGCACTAAAAACTCGCAAGCCTGCTGACCTATTGAGGGTTTGATCGTAATTTCCGCAGACGGACAGACGGACAGATACACATTTCAGTAGTAACTGCTATTATCATAAGGATCAAGAACATATATATTTTATGGAGCCCAGATTTTTTATATCTACAATATTAACAAGCAAGGCGATTTCTTGTGACCGATATAAAAATTTTTGTTACCAACCGATTTTGACCAAAAATATCCCACTTGAAAAGCATTTCTTTTTAATTGGTCACCATATTCGCATATCTGCACCGTCCGGAATACTTTTTTGGAATAAAATACATTTAAATTTGTCACTAACACATACATAAAACACATATCTAAGCTTCAAATAAAAAACTATATAATAGTGTTTGTGTGTTTATTAAATATGTGTTGAATTGTGAATTGGCTAAAATAAATTAGCAAAACTTTAAGCTCTTATAAAATTATTTGTTAACAAACCCAGTTATATATCATATGTGTAATCAACAAATATTTGTAATTGAATGAAAAAATAAATTTCTTAGAATTTGCACTCGAATTTCGAGGGATGGGCTCTGCTAGTACAATATTATTAGGCAATGCGATTTCTTATGAAATAGTCTACACATTCAACTTGCCACCGGTTTTGACAAAAAATATACCATATGCGCACCACCGGGTACATTTTGTTTAGTAAAATGCATTTAAAGTTGCTGTTAACACGTACATAAAACACATTTTTAAACTTCAAATAAAAACTATACAATGATGTGCGAGTGTGTGCTTATTAAGTTTGTGAATTGGCTAAAATTGATTAACATATCTTTAGGCTCTCATAAAATTATTTATGAATGAAAAATTTTAATTTCCTAGAATTTGCACTTGAATTTCGCGGGCTGGGATCTGCTAGTTCTAATTATTACATTATTAGAGAATATGTACACCTTCACTATATATGGAGAAAAAAAAGTGTGCAAACTCTCGGTCGCATACCTTGAAAATATGCGAATAGCCAAAAAACTGAGTAATACAAAGTTATGGGCCAATCAAAAAACATTTAGAGGTGGCTCAACGTGATTGAAATTTTTAAGTGTATTTTATATGGAGAAAATATAACTTTTTTCAGATTTTACGAATATTTCGTTCTACAGTTTAATTTTTCCGACAAATTGTTATATAATGCGGGATAAGTATTAAATTATCTTTCCAAAAAACTACAAAACTTCAAAATCGAATAAAAACTCGCCAAGAAATAGCAAATGGCCCAGATCACTTTTGTGCCAAAAAAAAAACTAGATCATGAAATTTGATAGCATTTTTTCAACTTTAAGGAATTAATTAAAGCTAACATTTTACTTTAGTCTCTACCCCTGTAAGCACTCAGATATGAAGTATTGTTCTATTACCACCTTGTTAACCTATTAAGCATTGAGACCGAAAATGGAAATTTTTTTTGGTAAAATTTTGAAAACACCTTTTTCAAGTTTTGAAAAATTTTCTTAAACTAAATTTTAAAAAATTGATCTGCCACTTTAGGGTTTATTTAATACATATCAGAGATTAACTGTGTGAATTTTTAGCTAAATCCCTATGCCAGAAATTTTTGACAAGGATTTTATTTTTGCGGATTTCGAGAAAAATGGGATTTTTGTAAAATATTCTGTAAATGTACTATTTCTAAAAACTTTGTATCAAAAAAATCATCACTTTTACACTTTTAAATGTTATGATTTATCTTAATGGCCTAGGATTTTAGAAAAAATAATATGACCCCATTAACCCCTTTGGAATTGGGGTCACATGACCCCAAGCTAATAAAAGACAATTTATTCGAAAAATTCAAATACTTTGTAAGTGCTCTTGGATTTTTAGATGCGATGTTTAAAATATAACAACCAAATGCGTAGAACTTCCTGAAATTTGGGATAAATCCGAGAACGTTAACCCATTCTTTGCCAAGGCCAGCTTTGGATTTTAAGATATTTTTAAATAACAATTACTGAAAACGAGTTTTTTTATTAAAGACGATAAAACCACTATTTCGAATTTAAGAAAAATAATTCGGTTATTTTTTATTTATTTAAGGCTTCAGTGCTCCTGGGATCAAAGTAATCCATTGTGATATATCTTTGGTACAATTATCTGCTTATTGCTCGCGAATATAAATTAAAACAACTTTTGTTATAAAAATTATTTTATGTATAAAAACTATCTATATTTTTTTAAATAAAATAAGAAGATCCACAAATGACCCAAAGCTAATAAAAGGCAATTTATTGAAAAGAATATGAAATATAAAATTAATACTATTAATTTTGGTGTATTTAAGGATGATTTAGTGTGCGATTCAAATTGTTTTCTGTAATCACTTACGACTTGCCATAAGTATTGCTTCTCTTTCATTTTAAATTATTATATTAATTTGAATTTTGGATAAATTGTGGGTCTTCTTATTTTATTTAGAAAAATATAGATAAATTTTATAGATAAAATAATTAAAATATCTGCATTTTTTTAATAAATTGTCTTTTCTTAGCTTGGGATCATAAATGACCCCAATTCCAAAAGGGATAATGGGGTCAGATTATTTTTTTCTGAAACCCTAGGCTATTGAAATAAAATATAACATTTAAAAGTAGACAAGTGATGAATTTTTGACAAAAAGTATTTAGAAATAGTACATCTACAGAATATTTTACAAAAATCCCATTTTTCTCGAAATCCGCAAATATAAAATCCTTGTGAAAAAAATTCTGGGATAGGGATTTACTTAAAAATTCACACAGTTAATCTGTAACATGTACTTAACAAAACCTTAAAGTGCCAGATCCATTTCTTTAAATTTTGTTTAAGAAAATTTTTTATAACTTGAAAAAGGAGTTTCCAAAATTTTATAAAAAAAAATTTCCCATTTTCGGTCTCAATGCGCAATAGGTTAACAACTTGGTAATAAAACAATACTGCATATCTGATTACTTATAAGTATAGAGACAAAAAAAAAATTATGGCTTTAATCAATTTCTCAAAGTTGAAAAAATTCTATCAAATTACATGACCTAGTTTTTTTTGGCACAAAAGTGGTCTGGGGCATTTGCTATTTCTTGACGAATGTTTATTCGATTTTGAATTCCGATTCTTATAACAACTTGTCAGAAAAATTGAGCTATAGAACCATATATTTGTAAAATCTCAAAAAAGTCATATTTTCCCCATATAAACGTACTTGAAATTTGCAGTCGATTTCCGGCGCGACTTTTCTTTATCTGATTGCCCCCAAACTTCACATTTATTAGTTTTTTATGGAAAGGTAACAAACTGGGCCCCGCCTATACCCAAAATCCCATTTTAATTTTTTCAAGGACCACTCTAGTGTGAAGGTTATAGAAATTGTCTTAGTGAACATAAGTTTGTATTAAAAAAAAAATAAAAAATAAATTGTTTAAACTGAAATCAGATGTAATAAATTGAGATCAAATTTAATAAATTTAAATACTCTGGAAATTTAAAGTTATCCAGAGCCAAATATTCATGTCCAAGGGTGAGTCCACAGCTTAATAATAGCAGCATAATAATATTAAACTAATTTTAATTTTTAGCTAAATAATTTATGCGCTTTGATGAACTCCTGAATTTTTTAAATAAAATATATAAAGTGAGAGATGCTAAAAACGTTCAATTTTATATTTTACAATGAAAAGTTTAGAACTTCAAAACGATAAATCTTTCATTTTGCAACAGGTTAAATTCCTTCCGATTAAATAACGGTAAACAAAAAATTATATAATTTGGCATAAATGAGAACATTAAAAACTGATATATAAAACAGTTGCGTATAAAAATTGCAAACATGTTTTTAGTGTCCATAAGTTTATGTGAAGAAGAAACTAACGTTGGCTGATAAATGCCGTAAAACAACTAAAATATTTTATTTAATGAAAGCAACACAAAAAGAAAATATTCAATGTTGTAACACAAGAAAAAAATAAAATGATTAAATGAATAATGTAGTGAGCAGCGTCGACTCTTCTATTCCTACATTTCTATACTTTACATTGTTAATGGTGTCTAGTGTAGCTCTATCGTAGCATATATGAAGGCATAAAGTTGAGGAAAGTATATTATGCCCTGCATAGCTAATTAAAGTTTTTCCTAGTCCTTCTTTTTCTAATAAATATTATATAAGTTTAATATCCGGTAATGTTCAAGGCATGGAGTAAAATGTATAAGTAAGTATATTACATTTTTATAGAGTTAAAGTTTTTCTTTCATAATTTCTTTTTTACTTCTTTGCATATAAATTGCATAATGGCGTGTGTTGTGAATGGAGTCATACCGCCTAGTGGTTTGTATTATGTTCTTTTCAAAGAAATATTATTTTTTTATTTATACATCTTTTATTTTTTTGCTTTTCGAGGAAAATACAATGCTATTTATGAGTTTTCCTTAGAGTTACTTACTAACACTTTTGATTTTCGAAAGATTAATTTAATTAACACTTTAACATTTTGTTTGAAGTTACAAAAAGCATTTATATTTATTATAATTTGTTTCATTTGTTACAGACACTCATGATGTTGCTCATAGATTTTAAATGGAAATATTATGTATATATTTTAAACCTTTTATCATTTGGTCCTTTATTCTTGAAGTTTATAGCAATTAGCCAATACATTTATTATCACAAAGAAAGTATAAGTATTTGAAATATATTCTCCAAAAAAATTACAAATAACCCAGCAAAAACAAAAAACATCCAAAAACAAGTAAGAAAATAATAGTCGGTCTAGACCGACTATACGATACCCTATACCATGCGTTTAGAAACCCTATCTCTTAGGCCAAACTAACTGGATATTGAAAATAAGCAAAAACCAAATTTGAGTGGGATTTTTATTAATTTTTTTGGCTGCAGATATGAAAAAGTTCATATCGGATGCTATATCTATAAAGGGACTAGGTCCAAAAATGGACCGATCCTGATCATGTTTGGTAAAGTCTATTGTATTTTGCAAAAATATGTACAAACAAAATTTGAGAAGAATCAGTGCAATATTTTTGTTTTTTAATAGATTTAAGTGAAGATCGGGAAGCAGCTCTATATGGGGTCAAAGGAATCATTTTTGGACTACTCATTAGTGGATGTAATGAACGCATACAAACCCAATTTGAGTAAGATCTATATGACAATTTGGATCTTATGGCAATTTATGTCGATTTCATATGGGTAATTAGTATGGGGGCTAGGTCTGAACATGGACGGATTCTCACCAATTTCAATAGCGTTCATCCCATGGCCGATAAAAGCTTATGTACCAAATTTTGTCAAAATATATTCATATTTGCGACCTGCAGTTTGATTACAAGCTTTACATGGACACACAGACGGACGGACGGACGGACGGACGGACGGACGGACATTGCTAAATCAACTCAGAAAGTGATTCTGATTCGATCGGTATAATTAAAGATGGGTCTAGGTCAAATATTTTTGGTTGTTACAAACAGCAGCACAAAGTCATTATACCCAAACCACATAGTGGTATAGGGTATAATGATTTTCATGGGATCCAAATGTGTTTAATATCACATGGACCAGGTTTTTTGAGTTTAGACTCGAAAGCTTATATTAGTTATGGACTAAATATCTATTCTAATCAATAAATAGTATCGGATTTTAATAAATTGATAGAACTTTTTCATAAATATCTAAGCTAATCAATTAATTTGCAATAAAAAAATCGATTTGTTTTGTTGCACATTTTTACATATTTTGCTGTAAAGGCATGCTATTCCATATAGTCATCAAAATAGCTGTTTATTGAAGTTTAACCCAAAGAAATATCTAGCTGATTTTTTTTTATTTTATGAAAAAATGGCATATATTTGTAGTTGCATAGTTTTCCACATTTAGCGCCAAAATTCTTAGTTTTTGTGCTTCTAATTTTTCTGAAATCTCTAACACATTTTTCCTTAATAATTTTTTTTTTATACCCTATACCACTATGTGGTTTGGGTATAATGACTTTGTGCTGATGTTTGTAACAACCAAAAATATTTGACCTACACCCATCTTTAATTATACCGATCGAATCAGAATCACTATCTGATTCGATTTAACGATGTCCGTCCGTCTGTGTGTCCATGTAAAGCTTGTAATCAAACTGCAGGTCGCAAATATGAATATATTTTGATGAAATTTGGTATTTGATCTTTTATCGGCCGTGGAATGAACGCTATTAAAATTGGTGAGAATCGGTCCATGTTCAGACCTAGCCCCCATACAAATGACCCCTATGAAATCAACATATATTGCCATAAGATCCAAATTATCATACAAATCTTAGTGAAATTGGGTTTGTATGTATATATTACATCCATTAATCAGTAGTCTAAAAATGATCCCTATTGGACAACTCTTAGTCATAGGCCCCATATAGAGCTGCTTCCCGATCTTCACTTAAATCTATCAAAAACAAAAAAATATTGCACTAATTCTTCTCAAATTTTGTTTGTACATATTCTTGCAAAATACAAGAGACTTTACCAAACATGGTCAGGATCGGTCCATTTTTGGGCCTAGTCCCCATATAGATATAGCATCCGATATGAACTTTTTCATATCTGCAGCCGAAAAAATTAACAAAAATCCCACTCAAATTTGGTTTATGATTATTTTCTATATTCAGTTAGTTGGGCCTGAGAGATAGGATCTCTAAACGCATGGTATAGGGTATCGTATAGTCGGTCTAGACCGACTATAAATTTCTTACTTGTTTTGTTTTCAGTCACCATATTTTTTATGCACAATAGAGCATGTGTTTTTCGCGTTATAGAGGCAGAAATTTATAAAGATTTATATCTACGTTTTTACTAATATGAATTATAGTACTCCCGTCTCTTGTTAAGGGCATTTAATTATGCCACATCCCTAGTTCCAAACTATAATACAAAAAAATTAATAATTTTTTTTTTTAATTTTCAATTGTTTTATGCAACTATTTTCAAACTATTTTCGATTTTTTAATTAAAGAAAATTATAAATATTTTTAATTTTTATTTTTTATTTTGTTATTTTAGTTTTTAAAATTTTTTTCATTTTAATTCGAACCAATTTTTATATAATATACTAATAAATAGTGGGGAACTTTTTAAGGAAAGGTACTTTAAAAAAATGTTTTTTTAAAAAAAGCAATATTTGAAGAAAGAGTAAATTTTAAAGAAAAGGTATTTTCTTTTTTAAGAAAATGTACTTTTTAAAGAAAAGGTATTTTTTTTTAAACTGAACTTCCAAAAAAAGTGATTTAAAAAAAGGACTATTTCAAGAAAACATAATTTTTTAAGAAGGGTATTTTTACTTTAATAAGAAAAGGTGCGTTTTGTTAAGAAATATTACTTTTTACGAAAAGGAACTTCTTAGAAAAATTTACTTTTTACGAAAAGACACTTTTTATGAAAAGGTAGTTTCTGAAAAAAGTGCCTTTCAAAATATTGCTTTTCTAAGAAAATGTGCGTTTGTTTAAAATAAAATTAGTTCAAGAAAAAAAGGTACTTTTAAATATGATACTTTCTAAGGAAAGAGTAATTTTTTAACACAATATATCTTTTTAATAGATATTACTTTTTTAAGAAAAGGTAATTTTTAAGAAAATTTACTTTTTTATGAATTGGTACCTTTTTAAGAATAGGCAAATTTTTAATAAAGGTACTTTTTTAAGAAAAGGTATTTTTACAAAAAGTACTTTTTGCGTAAAGTCTTTTTTTTAATATAGGAGCATAGTTTAAAGAAAATGTCTTTTTAAAAAATATAATTTTATATGAATAATTTTTTTTTTCAAAAAGTTACTTTTTAAAAATCGTATTAAAAAAAGTATTTTTTAAAAAATGAATTTTTTAAATGATAATTTAAGAAAAAAAAACACTTTTTAAACAAAAGTCCTTTCTTAAACAAAGGAACTTTTTAAAAAAAATTTACTTTTTTAAGAAAGGGTTCTTTCTTAGAAAAGTAATTTTTAAGAAAATTTACTTTTTTGAAATACCTTTTTAAGAATAGGTAAATTTTATAAAAGCTACTTTTTTATAAAAGGCACTTTTTTATAAAAGGTACTTTTTTATAAAACGCACTTTTTTATAAAAGGTACTTTTTTATAAAAGGTACTTTTTTCTAAAAGGTACTTTTTTCTAAAAGGTACTTTTTTATAAACGGTACTTTTTTTAACATAATGTACTTTTTTAAAAAAGGATACTTTTTAAGAAAGGGTACTTTCTTAGCAGACACTTTTTTAAAAAGTACTTTTGAATAAAAGTACTTTTTTAAGAAAAGGTACTTTCATAAAATTATAATTTCTAGGTAAAGGGTAATTTTTTAACAAAAGACACATTTTTAATAAATTTTACTTATTTTAAGAAAAGTATTTTTTAAGACATTTTTTTTTTTTTGAAATGGTACCTTTTTAAGAATAGGTAAATCTTATAAAGGGTACGTTTTTATAAAAGGTACTTTTTTATAAAAGATACTTTTCTATAAAAGTTACTTTTTTTTTATAAAAGGTACATTTTTATAAAAGGTACTTTTTTATAAAAGGTACTTTTTTATAAAAGGTACTTTTTTATAAAAGGTACTTTTTTATAAAAGGTACTTTTTTACAAACGGTACTTTTTTATAAAAGGTACTTTTTTATAAAAGGTACTTTATTATAAAGGGTACTTTTTTATATACTTTTTCAAAAAAGTTACTTTTTACAAATCGTATCAAAAAAAGTATTTTTTAAAAAAGGAATTTTTTTAAATGATAATTTTTAAAAGAAAGGCACTTTTTGAAACAAAGGTACTATTTTAAAAAAAGGTACTTTTCTAACGTAATGTACTTTTTTAAAGAAGAATACTTTGTAAGCAAAGACACTTTTGAACAAAAGTACTTTTTAAAAAAGTGTCTTTGCTTACAAAGTATTCTTCTTTAAAAAAGTACATTACGTTACATACTTTTATTCAAAAGTACTTTTTTAAAAAAAGGTACCTTCATAGAAACACACTTTTTAAAAATTATAATTTCTAAGCAAAGGGTAGTTGTTTAAGAAATTTTACTTATTTTAAGTAAAGTAATTTTTCAGAAAATTTACTTTTTTTTAAAATGGTACCTTTTTAAGAATATGTAAATTTTATAAAAGGTACTTTTTTATAGAAGGTACTTTTTTATAAAAGGTACTTTTTTAAAAAATTAATTTTTTTAAAAAGTACTTTTCAAAAAATTTGCTTTCTAAGAAAATGTGCGTTTGCTTAAATAAAAGTACTTTTTTAGAAAAGTTACTTTAAAAATAAACAAAAATGTACTTTTTTACGAAAAAAATTAAATAAAAATTATAATTTCTAGGGAAAGGGTAACTTTTTAACACAAGACACTTTTTTAAAAAATTTTACTTTTTTAAGAAAAGGTAATTTTTAATTTTTTTGTTTTGAAATGGTACCTTTTTAAGAATAGGTATATTTTATATAAGATATTTTTTAAAGATAGACTTTTATGAAAGATACTTTTTTTAAAAGCTACATTTTTATGAAATTTACTTTTTTATAAAAAATTTCCTTGTTGGAAAAGGTTATGGTTTGAAAAAATTTACTTTTTTTTAATAAATGATGCTTTTATAATTAATAATACTTTTTTAGGAAAAGGTAATTTGTTAAGAAGGAAATCCTTTTTATTAAGAAAAGTGCTTTTTATACGAAAAATTTTCTTTTGTAATAATTTATTGTAAAAATTTTCTTATAAAAAAAATATTTTTTTTAACAAAGGTACATTTTTAAGAAAACGTATATATATTAATAAAATTTACTCTTTTTTTTTTTTTAAATGTACTTTTTGAATAAAAGGTACTTTTTTAATAAAAGGTGCATTTTAAGAAAATGTACATTTTAAGAAAAGGTACTTTTTTAAGAATACTTTTTTGTAACTTTTTAAAGAAAATTTACTTTTTTAAGAAAACGTACTTTTTTAGGAAAATAAACTTTTTAATAAAATAAACTATAATTAAAGAAACTTTTATAATAAAATGTACTTTTTAATTAAAGGTGGTACTTTGTTAAGAAGAAATTACTTTATTTTAAGAAAAGTTCTTTTTGTATGAAAAATTTAATTTTGTAACAAATTTTTACTTTTTTATGAAAAAAGATACTATATTAAGAAAAGATAATTAAATACCCTTTTTTAAAAAAGGGTACTCTTATAAAAGAATAATTCTTTTTTAAAGGTTATTTTTAAAGCAATGGTACTTTTTTAATAAAAGGAACTTTTTCAATAAAATGTGCTTTTTTAATAAAAGGTATTTTTTTAAGGAAACTAAATTTTATAAAAAATGCACTTTTTAGAAAAATTTTGTTTTTATAAGAAATACATAGTTTTGTAACAAAAATTTATTGAAAGAGGTACTTTTTTAAGAATTGGTATTCAAATAAAAACGTCTTTTTAAAAAAAGGCACTCTTGTAAAAGAAAATATTTTTTAAAGGTGCTTTTTATAGAAAAGCTACTTTTGCAAGAAAATTTACTTTTTTAATAAAATAAACTTTTTTAATTTTATTATTTTTTATAAAAATAAAAAATCTTATTTTCGATCTTTATCAATTTAATGATTGAGTTTGAAATTGTTCAGGCTCAAGATCAAATGTTTTTACTTTAAATAAAGTAAAAGCATTAGCACATTTGTTTCAAAAAATTGATCTATGTATATTCTGCATGACAGGTTATACAGCTGTTTCGGGAAGAGTCACCAACCCTCATCAGTAACATAAAGCAGTAGATAGTTTGTTTGGTAAAAAGTTAAATTCATATATATTTGCTGAAAACAACCAAATGAGAATTCAAGCAAAAGTTATACTATTTAAGCCTCTTCCAATATAACAAACTAAAAATAGAACAACTTTGAAACAAATATGATTGTATACGAGTACACATTACATACTACAATATACATGTTTGTTTTTGTCTTGAAAAAAAACAAGAAAAACAATTTGTTTTTGCTAAACTTACATTTAGCGTTAACGGCGTGCCCTCCGTATTTTTAATTTTATTATTTTTTATAAAAATAAAAAATCTTATTTTCGATCTTTATCAATTTAATGATTGAGTTTGAAATTGTTCAGGCTCAAGATCAAATGTTTTTACTTTAAATAAAGTAAAAGCATTAGCACATTTGTTTCAAAAAATTGATCTATGTATATTCTGCATGACAGGTTATACAGCTATTTCGGGAAGAGTCACCAACCCTCATCAGTAACCAAAAGCAGTAGATAGTTTGTTTGGTAAAAAGTTAAATTCATATATATATGCCGAAAACAACCAAATGAGAATTCAAACAAAAGTTATACTATTTAAGCCTCTTCCAATATAACAAACTAAAAATAGAACAACTTTGAAACAAATATGATTTTTTTTTCAAGACAAAAACAAACATGTATATTGTAGTATGCAATGTGTACTCGTATACAATATATATGAATTTAACTTTTTACCAAACAAACTATCTACTGCTTTTGGTTACTGATGAGGGTTGGTGACTCTTCCCGAAATAGCTGTATAACCTGTCATGCAGAATATACATAGATCAATTTTTTGAAACAAATGTGCTAATGCTTTTACTTTATTTAAAGTAAAAACATTTGATCTTGAGCCTGAACAATTTCAAACTCAATCATAAACTTTTTTAATAAAATCTACTTTCTAATAAAATGTACTGTTTTAATAAAATTACCTTATTTTAGAAAATTGCTTTTTTAAGAGAGGTACCTTTCTAAGAAAATTTACTTTTTCAAGAAAAGGTACTTTTAAAGAAAGGACTTTTGTTTTTTAAGAAAAGTTATTTTTTGGAAAAGCTACTTAAGATAAGACGTCTCTTTAAAAAATTGGTACTCTTATAAAAATTAGTGCTCTTATAAAAAATTAAAATTATTAACTCCGAAAAAAATTTTGTATCGATTTTTAGTCCTTTTCCCGTAATCGAGCTGAAAATTTGTAGACATATTCGTGGCAACGATAAAAAAAGGCCTACGAAATTTTCGGATCGGATCGTATCATCCCATACAAAATAGTTATTCAATATCATATATCTCGAGTACTTTAAGGGGGAGATCTTTGAAAATTGGTGTGAAAGCATTTACTCTTAATGTGGGTAATCGTAGTGAAAATGGGCGGGATCGCATCAGGCTGGAGCGATGTGTGGCACTACTATACAAAAAAAATTTTAATTATAATTTAATTGTATCTGGTATAATTTTGGATTTTCCAAAATCTTAACGGCTTTTTATTTTGAGTCAATCAATTATTTATTTCTGGTAAACTTAATTTACAAACAAATGGAGCATAATAATAACAACTTGGTTTTAATGGGTTCATGCTGTTTATTGAAAAGTTACGTTTGTAAGAAAATAAATAAGAGAAAGAACTCTTTTAACTTTTTTAAGGAAAGGTACTTTTTTAAAAAAAGATTTTTTTTTAAAGAAATGATTTTTTAACAAAAAAGAAACCTACATTCTTTTATGAAAATATATTTCTTTTATTTAAAGTTCTTCTTTACGAAAAAGTCTTTTCTTAAGAAAAAGTACTTCTATTTAAGAAAAGGTCTGTTTCTAAGAAAAATTTACTTTTGCAACAAAGTTGTACTTTTTAAGTAAAGGGTAATCAAATGTAATTTTTTTAAAAAAGGTAATCTTTTGAAAAAAATTTATTGTAAAATATAAAAAAAAAAATAACTATAAACTTACAAACAAAAAAATACTCGTACTTATGTATGTAAGTAATGGTACTCCTTAAGAAAAAGCAATTTTTAAGAAAATTTACTTTTTGATGAGATGGTACCTTTTTAAGAATAGGTAAATTTTTAATAAAAGCTACATTTTTATAAAAGATACTTTTTTATAAAAGGTACTTTTATATAAAAGGTACTTTTTTATAAAACGTACTTTTTTTACAAAAGGTATTTTTTATAAAAGGTATTTTTTTTATAAAAGGTACTTTTTTTTTATAAAAGGTACTTTTTTATAAAAGGTACTTTTTTATAAAAGGTACTTTTTTTTACAAAAGGTCCTTTTTAAAGAAAAGACCTTTATTAAAAAGATTTTTTTTATTTTAATCTTTACAAAAATTTTTAAATATTAAAAAAATAACTGTAAACTTATAAACCAAAAAAATACTTATGTAATTAATGGCAGTCTTAAAGAATATTTACTTTTTTAGAAGAGATAATTTGTTAAGAAAAGGCAATTTTTAAGAAAATTTAATTTTTGCTGTGATGGTACCTTTTTAAGAATAGATAAATTTTTAATAAAAGCTACTTTTTTTTCTAAAAGATACTTTTTTAAAAAAGGTACTTTTTTATAACAGGTAATTTTTTATACAAGGTACTTTTTTATAAAAGGTACATTTTTATAAAAGGTACTTTTTTCTATAAAAACTACTTTTTTTCATAAAAGATACTTTTTTAAAAAAGGTACCTTTTTATAACAGGTAATTTTTTATACAAGGTATTGTTTTTTTATAAAAGGTACTTCTTTTATAAAAGGTATTTTTTTATAAAAGGTACTTTTTTAAGGAAAGTCCTTTTCAAAAAGATTTTTTTTCTTTATTTTTTATTTTTTTGATATACATAAGTATATTTTTTATTTTTTTGATATACATAAGTATATTTTTTATGAAAACGTCTTTTTATACGAAAAATTTACTTTTGGAACCACAATTTACTTGTTTAAGAAATGGTACTTTTTTAATTTGAATTTCAAGCTTGTAGCTCCAAGCTATTATTACTTAGACGTATGAGTGATAATTTCATCTATAATATTAATAAGCTAAGCGATTTCTTGTGACTGATGTTTTGTTCTACCGTTTTATCCCCATTTTGACCAAACGTATATTATTTGAAAGGTATTTCTTTTTAGCCGTTTTTCAGATTTACAGATTTTTAAATTTTTTCCTTTATTTTGAGTAAATTGCATTTAAAGTTGCTACTAACTCATACATATAATTAAACAATGCTATGTGTGTGTTTATTAAATTTGTTAATGTGTTTGTAATAAAAATGAGTTTGTTTTTTGTGTTAATTTTTTTGGCTATAATTGATTAGCATACTTTTAGGGTATTTAATGACAAATACAATTTCCTAGAATTTGCACTCGAAATTCAATAATTGTTACATATTTATGAGTGGGTGAGCCAGTAATAAGCGTAACCTCAATGTAATTAATAATTTGTTATATATAATACCATTTTTTTCAAGAAAAATTTTCCACAATTATTCGCCATGATTTTGTTGCTTAAATAAAGCTTTTTTTTCTATTTTAATAGAATATTCTTACAAAATATTTCCTAAAAAAACATTTGACCATTTATTTAGCATTTTATTTAAAACCTTTGTTTAATTTTATATTTCAAGCATATTTCCAGGAAATTCATTACTAATTCAATTGACTGTCTACACTTAAGCATGCTCCTGTTAAGTGAAAACAATAAAGAAAATATTTCAAAATGTCAAAAAATCCATCATTAAGAAGTTAATTTAATTTGTCAACTTTTCAAGAAATCCGATTTTCTTATAAAACGTACGAGAAAAATTGAACAGAAAAGCAATAACAAAAAGGGAAAATAAAGATTGAATTACACTTTGGACTGACACTAAGACCATAAATTTGCATTTGACATATAAAACCACACCAAAAACCGAACTAAACCAATATTATAAAGAAATTTCTCGCAACAAAATACCACAAATGGAAGAGATGGCCGACGATTGAATACGAAAGAAGAAGAAAAGTGAAGCAGTAGTACAAATTATATCAAACGTTTGCTTTCTTTTCTTTAAGAATTTCAGCGGTAACTTAATTTAAGGCAATCGTGCGTAAAGAAGTGGAACAGTAATCAACAAAATAATAAAAAAAAAAACACTTTAAAAAATTAAAAATTTAATAAGTTTTGAGGGAAAAACATGGAAAATTTACATTTTAAAAACTTCTAAAACAATTTGTATTAAGCAATCTATGAATGAAGCAGGATGTTTTTGAAAAGCTTTTATTTTTAAGTTTTAAGGACAAAGTTCCAAAAACCCTACTAAAAAAAAATTAAATATCCAAAGTGTGTAAAATTGCTATTAAAACGAACTTTCAATGCCCTAAAGTTGATAAAAGAAAATAAAATTTACTTTTAACGCATAAAAAATTTGTAAATTTTTTACTATTTGAATAGATCCAATTTTCAAAAGACAACTAATAAAATATTCGCTATGGGAGCTATAAAAATATGTTTATGTCTGCATTAGGCCAGGTTCGAGAACCATATTGTACAAAGTATTCAATAGATTTATCATACTTTATCGCATGCTATAGTTCAGCTTCATAAGGAAAGTATTTTAGAATAATTTTCTTGGCCTAGTAAATAAAATATATTTATTACCACAAAATCGTTTTTTTTTTCTCTTTTTTGCTTATAAAAACCATTTGCTAATTTATTTATTTTTTTTCTTTTCCTTCTTTGTTTTTTTGTTTAGAGCCATCTTTTTATTTTCCTTTAAATCCTAATTCATTTCATGACTATTTTCACACTTGTTACGATTCTGTTCCTTTTATTGACACTTGCTGGGGCTTTGGAAACGAGAAACAAGTTGAATTTGTATAAAGGTTTTGAAAAACAACAACAAAAAACCCTTGTTTTCTATTAAAATTATGCAGTGGTCTGTACAATCTTGTTTTGGTGCTTTTTTTATTTTTGTTCATATTTTTAGGGAGATTTGAGATATTCTCACAAATTTAAAATGTTGTAATGACATTTTAGCCATGCGTAAGTATGCCCCAAATGTACATTTAACTTAATCAAGATTTTAATATTTAAGGAAGGGCATGAATACAGATTGTTTTTTTTTTTTTATTTTCCAAAATTAAAAATATAAAATGTAATAAAAGTGAGGGTTTGCGGGCAAACAGAAACAGACAAAATCATATTGTAAGATAAAGTAATTTAAAGACAAACTTTATTTCAAATTAAAAAAATATGGTAATTTTTTTAAAGGAAGCAGAGTTCTGAATTCTTCATTACTTTAATAAGTTTGAGATAAATCGATTGGTAGTAACACAGGTCAAAAAATTTAAATGAAAAAGCCCCAAAAAAACAGGGGCCAAATCACCGCATTCGACATCGAGTAAAATCAATCGAAATTCCATATTTTGGTTTTTTATTTGAAGAAGACGGATAAACTCTTGACCACGATTCGCTTTTCTTCTTAATCAGAGGCCATAATTCTTCAACTGTGAAAAAGAAAAATTATTCTCAGCATTTTTTTTTTTTTTTGGGAATAAAAAAATGATTTCGATCGAAAAATTTCGATAACGAATGCGGTGATTTGGCTCCAGATGTGGAACTTTTTTTTATACAATTAATATTTGTAAGTATTAAAATTTATCAACTTAATTTATAATTATATACAATAAATAAAATTTGTATTATAAAATATTAAATTTTATCATTTTGTTTCGTAATTATATATAAAAAGATACAATCTAATGAATCACAGCAGAAGAAAATCAGTCAAAAATTTATTTATAGTAAATATGGGAAAAAAGAACAAATATATTTAAAAAAAACAAATCTGTATTTAAATTTTTTTCTTTGATTTCATTTTAATTAAATGTTTTATACAGTTACAGTTACAGTTACAGACAAAAAAATAGTCACTAAAATTTTTTGGGCAACTTGTAATTATGTGTGCGTATATACTTTTGCGAAAATTATTGCTAATATATCGCGTTTTAAATGAATAAAGTTGTGAATGTCAGCTGACAAAACAATAGGATAAATATTAAACACATTAAACAATTTTCCATTTATGTCAAAAATATTAGTGAAAATATATACATATATATGTATTTTTTCTTTACATATTTTTATTTTTAAAATTTGTTTTATTTGAAATAAGTTATTTTCAATTTTAATCACTAATAATTTTTTTATGAATTTTTTTGAAATATTTTTTTTTTATTTTATTTTATTTGCTTAAACAAAATCTAAATTTTTTAAGGATATAATTTTTTTCTAATATTTTTTATATGTAAATTCTTTTATTAAAAATATTTTCCATTTAATTTTAATTTTTAATAAATTTTAAAAATTATTTTTTTAATTTTGCTTATTCTTTCCATTTTATAAATTGTAAAAAAATATTAATTTTTCAAAATTTTTTTTTCAATTTAATAATAATTACAAAAAAATAAAAATTTTTTTGATTTTTTTTTTGTGCTATATTTAATTTTTTTTATATTATCTATATATATAAAATTCATTTTCTGTTTGTTTGTTTGTTTGTTTGTTTGTTTGTTTGTTTGACCACTATACAAATTTTTATTTTTCAACGGATTTTCCTGAAATTTTGTACACACGATCTCTATACCCCAGGAAAGGTCGCCATATACTTTTTACTGGCCACGCCTACTTTTACGCCCACTTTTTATGTAAAATTCATTTTCTGTTTTATTCATATTTGTTCACTATACAAATTTTTATTTGTTAACAGATTTCTCTGAAATTCGGTACACACGATCCCTGTACTCCAGCTAAGGTCACCGTGTACTTTTTATCGACCACGCCTACTTTTACGCCCACTTTTTGTATACAATTCGTTTTCTGTTTTTTGGTATATTTGTTTGATATACAAATTTTTATTTTTCAACGGAATTCTCTGAAATTTGGTACACACTATCTCAGTACTTCAGGAAAGGACGCCATATGCTTCTTACCGGCCACGTCTACTTTAACGCCCACTTTTTGTGTACAATTCATTTTGTTTTTTGGTATATTTGTTCGCTATACAAACTTTTATTTTTCAACCGATTTCTCTGAAATTTGGTACACACGATCTCTCTGCTATAGGGAAGGTCAACATATTCTTCATACCGGTCACGCCTACTACGACGCCCACTTTTTGTATACAATTCACATTCTGTTTTTTGGTACATTTGTTTGCTAGACAATTTTTTTTTTAAACGGATTTCTCTGAAATTTGCTACACACGATCTCTGTACTCCAGAGAGGTCGCCATATGATTCTTGATGGCCACGCCTACTTATACGCCCACTTTTTATACAAAATTAATTTTCTGTTTTTTGGTATATTTGTACACTATAGAAATTTTTATTTTTCAAGGGTTGATCAGATGACAGGGAAGGTCACCATATGCTTCTTACCGGCCATGCCTACTTTGCGCCAACTTCTATGTATATAAAACTTATTTCTTTCCTTTTATTTGTTTCTTTATTTGATTGCTATACAAACTTTTATTTTTCAATGGTTTTCTCCGAAATTTAGTACATATTCCAGGGAAGGTCTCTATATGATTTTTACCGACCACGCCTACTTTTACGCCCAATTTTCATATAAAATTCATATTTTGTTGTGTGGTAAATTTCTTCCCTATACAAATTTGTACTTTTCAACGGATTTGTCCGAAATTTGGTTTACAGGCAAATAACTACACGGTGAACAAATTCCCCAAACTTAAAAAAAGGTACCCAAAAAGAAATTAACAAATTCCCCATTTTTTTCTAATCGAAATAAACAATGAACTTACTCCCCAAATTCATTCTTAAATTTTTACATATTTTTATTTAATGATTTTTGTTAAATATTTATTTTAGTGAACATTAGCATACTGATCTCAATATATGTCCTAAAGTAAACCCATTAAAAATGAGTATTCTTTTCAATAGCATCATTTCGTTACGCGGAAGCTACGCACACGGGGAACACAGCTTAGCTAGAATATAGGAATGATCTGAAAAATATATTTTGACAATTAAAATAAGTTGGCAACAGCTGCGCTGCAGCACAGGTGTGGCTGCCAAACGCGCGGAAGAGGCGCGCGAACGCGGACGCGGACGCGACGGATGCGGACGCGTCGCGCTCTTGGAACACAGCTCAGTTAAATATAGCAATGCTCTCAAAAATATGTTTTAGGAATTAAAATAAGTTAACGAGAACTAAGCGGCAGCACGGGTAGTAGGAGCGAGGAAGCGGCGCGAGGCGCGCAAAATATCAGCTAAAATATCGCAATGATCTGAAAAATATATTTTGGCTATTAAAATAAGTTGCCAAACGCGCGGAAGCGGACGCGACTCGCTCGCGAAACACAGCTTAGTGAAATGTCGTATGATAAATTTTATCTACGTATGTGAAACAATTACCTATTGATCAAAATAGGCCACACAAATACTATAAGCAGTTGCTTAAAGAAACCTTGCGAGACAATATTAAACGTCGCATTGGTCTTTCATTTCTGAAACTTGAATTTGACGTCTCTGCTCAATGATGATCACTTATTGAATGAAGTAATTCAATTTTTAAAAGTTCTGATTCCTTTAATTTGCGAACCATTCCGTAATATTTGATGTTTATAAATAAACTGAAAAAAAAAACCTTAAGCGCTTTCGCAGCTTATTTTTGAAGCATTTTTGCTTATAAAAATCTTCTAAATTAAAAAATCCAAAAATTTTTAATTGAAATAAAAAATCAATTTACTACCCATAAAAATTTTTGGGGAGAAAGTTCATTTTATTGGGGAATTTGTTAATTGGGAACTAAGTACTCAGCGCCTGGTAAGCATAGTGAACCATTTTTCAAGTCAAAGGCCTTTTTATCCCGGGCAAGACCGGGTAAAAACAGCTAGTTTACTATAAAAATAAAAAAATCTCGATCTTTATCATTCTAATGATTGCGTTTGAAATTAGTCAGGCTCAAGTTCAAATGTTTTTTTCTTTAAATAAAGCAAAAGCATGGGTACATTTGTTTGAAAAAATTTATCTAAATGTTAATTTTTTTTAAAATATCTTTTTTACTTATTTACTAGCAAATTCCAGCGCTCGAAATTCAAGTGCATTTTCTATGCAGCTTTATTTTTCAACTTAGCCAATTCACAAACCAACATTTTTTTGATGTATTATTATTGTGAATGAAGATAACAAACTCAATATTAAATTTAATAAAACACACATAGCATATGTATAATCTTAAGTATGAGTTAGTAGCAACTTTAAATGCAATTTACTCAAAATAAGGGAAAAAATGTAAAAATCTGTAAATCTGGAAAACAGCTAAAAAGAAATACCTTTCAAATAATATACGTTTGGTCAAAATAGGGATAAAACGGTAGAACAAAACAGCGGTCACAAGAAATCGCCTAACCTATTAATATAATAGATTTATATTATTTTTTATTTCAATAATTTTTTTTTATAAGAAATAAGTTTTTATATTTTAATTATTAAATAATTTTAATAAATCTAGTTGTTATTTATTATTTTTTTTTAATTTTTGAATTGTAAAAAAATCTAAAATTTTAAAAATCTATATATTAAAATAAACATTAACTATTTGGTTTCTCAAAAAAAAAAAAATAATAATAATAATAAAAAATGTTAACGAAATATTAATTTTTATTGAGTATTTTATGATATTAGCAAAACAGTTATCAAAAATAAATTATTTTAATTTTAATTATTAATGAATACTAGCAGTTCCCTAGCAGTTCGAGTGGAAATTTTAAGAAATTTTATTTTTTGTTTATTAAGACCCTTAAGGTATGCTAATCAATTTTAGCCAATTCAAAATTCAATAGTTTTTAAATACCGATTATTGTCGTTATTGGTTTATGTCCAAAATGATTTTTTAATCCAACACAATTATTATTGTAAATGAAAAAACAAGCCTACAAACGCATTAACAAATTTAATAAACACACACATAGCATTGTATAATTTTATGTATGTGTTAGTAGCAACTTTAAATGCATTTTACTCAAAAAAAAAAAAAATAAATAAATAAAAATTTAAAATCTTAAAAATCTGTACATCTAGTGGACAGCTAAAATAAGATTACTTTCAAATAAGTTACGTTTGGCCAAAATCGGGAGAAAACTGTTTAACAAATCATCGATCACAAAAAATCGCCTTATCCATTAATAGTATAGATAGTAATATATATTTGTTTTTTGTAAAAAATTGAACTCAAAAATGTTTTTAATATATTTTTTAAAAATTCCAAACCATATTCACAATTTGTTTATTAAAAAAATTATTATTTTTTAAATTATTTTTTTTATTATTATTAAATTTAATCCTTAATAAATTTTAATAAATATATTTTTTTTAGTTTTTTTTATTTACATACTTTATTTATTTATTAATTTTTTATTTTTTTTTTTGACTATATCTTATATATAAAAATGGAGTTGTGTATGTTTGTGTGTTTGTTTGGTTGTTTGTTTGTTTGTTTGTGGTTTATAGGAGACTACACCACTGATTTTTACAGTAGGTAACTGCCTATCCGGAAGGAAAAATAGGCTATATTTTTTTGATTTTTCAAGTGGGCGTGGCACCTCCCATACAAAGTGGATTTTTAACATCTAATTTTAACATTTAATATCTGGAGTACTACGACAACAAGAGTTCTGAAACTATATACATATACATATTTAAATAATTCGAAGACTTGCGGAAAAAATGGGCGTGATCGGACCAATGGGCGTGGTACCCAACCATATAAAGTAAATATTAAATGCTATATATCTAGAGTACTGTAATGAATAAAGTCTTGAGACTTTGTGTGAGTTCATAAGGTATCAACGCTAGTACTCGAAAAAAAAGTGGGCGGAATCCGATCAGAGGGCGTGGTACCTCAAATACAAAGTAAATATATAATGTCATATATACGAAGTACTGTAATGGTGAAAGCCTTGGAACTTTGTCTGAGTTCATGAGTTATTAATGTGAGTAGTCCCATAAAAAATGGGCGGGATCGGACCAGTGGGCATGTCGCCTCCCATACAAAGTGGATTTTTAACATCTAATTTTAACATATAATATCTGGAGTACTACGAGAACAAGAGTTCTGAAACTATATATATGTACATATTAAAAAAATTCGAGGAGTTGCGGAAAAAATGGGATGGATGGGACCAATGGGCGTGGTACCCTCCATACAAAGTAAATATTAAATGTCATATATCTAGAGCACTGTAATAGGTAAAGTGTTGACACTTTGTCTGAGTTCATGAGTTATTAATGTGAGTAGTTCCATAAAAAAATGGGCGAGATACAACCAGTGGGCGTGGTACCTACAAAGTAGGTATTTAATATAGCATAACTTGAGTATTATAATAATGAAAGTCTAGCGACTTTGTTTGAGTTCATAATTATTATTAATATGAGTAGTTGCCAAAAAATGGGCGAAATGAGATTAATGGGCTTGGAACCTCCTATTCAAAACAAGTTTTCTACAAAACGTATTGCCTGCTTTTTATTTCGTTACGAGGGTAGTAGCGAAGCGCATCGGGTATATAATATTTGTTTTATAACTTGATTTATTAAAAACATAATTTTTTTTTTGTATATTAAAATTAATAATAATTTGATTTATTAAAAGAAAAAATAATCAAAAAAGTGTAAATTTTGTATGAATTTTTTTTAAATTGTATATTTACAAATTTTTTTTATCAACAACAAATTATTTTTAACTTTAATAAATTGTAAAAAAAAAAAAAAAAAAAAAATTATATATTCAAATTTTTGTATTCAATATTAAGAAAAATTTATTATCTAACAAAATGTAGAGTTTTCACGACTTTTTAATATATTAAAAAAAAAACTTTTATACCAAAAATAAGTTGTTTTTAATTTCAAAGATTAAGAAATTATACCTATTTTTTTTTTAATTTTTAAAATCATAAAAAAATATTATAATATTTATTTTATTATTTGATATATTAAAAAAAAAAGAAACAAATAAATAAAAATAATAGTAAACAAGAAGCTTTCTTTTTATTTTTTTTTTTTTTAATTTATTAAACAAAATTATTTTGGCAAAAAACGTTATTATTAATATTAATTATGCTATTTCAAATATCTATAACATTAATAGGCAAGGCGATTTCTTGTGACATATTCTACACCTTCAATTACAATCCAATTTCGAGCGAAAACATGCCATTTTAAAGGTATTGCTTAGCAGATGTGCACCATATGTACCGTCTGGTACATTTTTTTGTATTTAGTAGAATTCATTTAAAGTTGCTACTAACACATACATAAAACACATATATAAGCTTCAAATAAAAAGTTTACTATAAATTGTAAAAAATGTTAAATTTTTAAATCTTTTCTGAATATTCAAAAAATATTTATAATTTGATTTATTGAAAAAAATATATACAACAAAAATTAATTTTTTTTTATTGTTTCCTAAAGGTTTAAATTATTTTTAATTAATAAATTACATTAAATCTATTTATTTTCTTTTCTAGTTTTTTAAAGTGTTAAAAAATAAATTTAGAAAATTTTGTAATAACTATTAAAACAAATAATCACAATAATTTATTATGAAAATAAAAATATATTATTTCACAAAATGTAAATCTGTTACTCATTTTTATTAAATATAGTTTAAAAAAAATTATTTTACCATAAATAATTAAAAAAAAAAAAAAAATTAACACAAATAATTTATTTTTAAAATTTAATGATTAATGAAATTTATTTTATTTTTTAATTTAAATTGCAAAAAATACGTTTTACAAATTTTTGTATTGAATATTAAATAAGTATTCAAAATTTGATTTAGTAAAAAAAAAAAAACAAAAAAATATTATTTAATAAAATGTAAGTAATGTAATTTTTTAAAATAATTTCCCAACAATTATCTATAGTTAAAGATTTATTAAAAACCTTATAAAACAAGCTAAATTTAAAAAAAAATTTCAAACATCCCTTAATGATAGACTTTAAAATTCTTATCAAGAAAAAAAAAAAACAATAAATAAATATTTGTTTTAAGGTTTTCCAGAACAAAGGATACCCTTAAACAAATAGCATAAACCAACATGAAATAATTCTCAAACATTGCTCATCAACGCCTGTATGTAGTCAGTCTAATTTAAACATTGCCCACTTCTTGGTAGAAGAGCATACAATACTTTACAAATCAAAATATTTACATTTCAATCAACATTTAGACAGAAATCCTTTGTTTAACAATCATGACCTGCTGAAAATATTCCATAGAATTTCCAAATTTCAATGTTCTAGTACTTTCATCATTCTCAATACAAATATGTGTGTTGTTTTGTTTGTTGTTGTGGTAACATCTTAACAAATTTATACATTTTATCGTTTACGCAATTAGAAAACATGCCTGAATATCTGCTGCCATTTCTATATGTAAATTACAAATTTGAACAATAAGATTCTCCATCCCTCTCAAATAAAATCTCTATATAAGGGTATGCAAGTGGGTTTGTGTTTGTGTTTTGTCTAGGAAACAATTACTAGGCACGAGTTACATATACGAAATGATTTGCTAAATGCATATAATTATACTGCCAGATCTCTAATTAAGATTTGTATAAATTACCAGACACTTTAAAATGTATAAAAAAATTTATAATTTTAAAAAATTTTAAAAAAAAAAAATAAGAATGGCTTTGCGACTTTAAAGATAATTACAACTTAAAGCGAAATTTGTAACAGCTGAGGCCAGCTTTTCACATGATATGAAACCTTCAATTTTTAACTCAAATAATCCGCGTTTAAGTTACTAAAACCTTACGTCGTTTAAAAGGAAATTTACGACATAATTCAAAACAAAATATATAATACTCATCTTAAAGGGCTCCATTAGGTTTGTAAGGAAACGATTTAAAACTCATGTAATATTTAAACAAAACTAAAAGCATACTTTTAGTCACTTAACCCTGTTTCAAAAAAAAAAAAAAAAAAGAAAACAGAAAAAATCATATTCCAACCAGTTTAACAAGTAATTAGCACTGGCCATTCTCGTTTCCCAGTCTGTTTGTGAGAACTAAAAACGACATGAAAAAGTTATATTTATCACTGCATACATTCAGGGCATTTCAAAACTTAAAAAGTAAAATCAAAGCATACTTCTAGGCATTCCAAAAAATTCAGGAAATGATTTTGTTTCTGCTCATAACAAACACTAAAAAAAAAGAATCAAAAAACCAAAACAATATTTAACTACTGTAGGTACAAATTCAAAAACATAAAGTTGTACAGTTTAGTTTCAATCCATGTTCACAACAGGAAAATTTTTAAAATCCACAAAATGGCCTAAACATACAGAAACAGCAACACCTTTGCGCCAGCACAATTTATAAACACACACAGCCCCACATCGAAACTCACATAGTTCTGTGTGTTAAGCCACGTGTATTAACTTGAAACATTGTGTGTGAGTATAAGTTTTCTTGTGGCGAAATGCGACTGGTTGAAAGTGGTGCATAGTACGTGAAATGTTCTCATTTCAACATAATAATATCAACATTATGTCCCTTATTTTCTAGGTGCTTTTAGTTTTTAAATCTTGTCCCATAAAATATGTTACAACAATTTTGAGGTCATTTGTAAGTATTTTATTTTTTTATTTATGTTGGAAATAATATTTTTAAAACTGCTTTAAAAACGAATGATCCAAAAAAAAGTTGATGCTTTTTTTTTCCTGACTTTTACGACATTTTTATAACTTTTAGGTTGTTAGCAATTTGCCAAAAAGAAAAACTTGTGTAAATTTGTTAACAAAAATGTTATTTAGCCAGGCTGTGAAATAAATTTAAACAAATGTAGTTAAAGTTTTATTTTTATGATTTACTAAACGTTTCTAAGGGGCATTTGGATGGAAATTTTAATCTAACATTTATTTTTGGTCGTTACGCATGGTGGGTCTGACAGCCACATATTTTGGGAAAAAAAATTTTGAATTTTTTGCCAAACTTAGGAGAATAAATTTGAAAAAATAAAATCGTGAGTCCGATCACAGGGGAGATTTGTAAACATCTAGTAATTAAAGATTTTTTATGGCACTTTTTTAAATTCAAACAGAAAGCGTCATCTATGTATCACTTATAACAATCAACTGTAGGGGCTCCGTAAATATAAAAATATTTATTATTATTTATTTTTTTAACCGGATAATTTTTAATTTTTCGTTTTTATACCCAATACCTGCTATTTGACCAGACCCATCTTTTATTATACCAATCGGCCCAGAATCAAATTCTGAGTCGATTTAGCGATGTCCGTCCGTCCGTCCGTCTGTGTGTCCTTGTAAACTTTGTAATCAAACTACAGATCGCAAATATGAATACATTTTATTGAAATTTAGTATATAAGGTTTTATCGACCATAGGATGAACACTATTGAAATTAGTGAAATTCGGTCCATGTTCAGACCTAGTCCCCATACAAATCACCCCTATGAAATCGCCTTAAATTGCCATAAGATCCAAATTATCATATAGATCTCGGTCAAATTGGGTTTGTGTGTGTTTATTACATCCATTTATCAGTTATCCAAAAATAAACCACATGTGACAATTCTTTGTCATAGCCCCTATATAATGCCGCTTCCCGATTTTCACTTAAATCTATCAAGAAACAAAAATATTTCACAGATTTTTCTCAAATTTAGTTTGTATATATTTTTTCAAAATATAAGTTATTTTACTAAATATGGTCAGGATCGGTATATTTTTCGACCTAGTCCCCATATAAATATAGCACCCGATATGAACTTTTTCATATCTGCAACCAAAAAAATTAATAACGTTGCCACTCAAATTTACTTTATGCTTATTTTCTATATCCACTTAGTTCGACCGAAGAGATAGGTTCTCTAAACCATGGTATAGGGTATCATATAGTCGGTCTAGACCGTCTATAATTTTCTTACTTGTTTATTTGTCATTTTTATTTTTAAAATTTTTTATTTTTCGTTTTTCATATTTCATTATTTTTTATTTATTTTTATTTTTCATTTTTTATTTTTCTCTTTTCATTTTTTACTTTTTATTTCTCATTTTTTATTTTAATTTTTAATTTTTTATTTTCCATTTTTTATTTTTAATTTTTTATTTTTATTTTTTTTTTCATTTTTTTTTTTTCATTTATCCTTTTTCATTTTGCATTTTTCAGTTCTTAATTTTTATTTTTCGTTTTTTATTTTTCTTTTTTTTCATTTTTTTTCATTTTAAATTTATTTTTTTTTTTAATTTTTATTTTTCATATTTCATTTTTTATTTCTCATGTTTAATTTTTGATCTTTAATTATTTTATTTTTCATTTTTTTTTTTATTTTTTATTTTTCGTTTTTCATTTTTCATATTAAATTTTTTATTTTTCATTTTTTATTTTTCTTTTTTCATTTTTTATTTTTCATTCTCATTTTTCATTTTTAATTTTTAATTTTTTATTTTCATTTTTTTTATTTTTCAATTTTAATTTTTCTTTTTTCATTTTTTAATTTTTTTTATATTTTATTTTTCGTTTTTAATTTTTTATTTTTCATATCTAATTTTTGATTTTTCATTTTTTTATTTTAATTTTTTTTTTTAAGTTTTTTATTTTTCATTTTTTATACCCTATACCACTATGTGGTTTGGGTATAATGACTTTGTGCTGCTGTTTGTAACAACCAAAAATATTTGACCTAGACCCATCTTTAATTATACCGATCGAATCAGAATCACTTTCTGAGTTGATTTAACAATGTCCGTCCGTCCGTCCGTCCGTCCGTCTGTGTGTCCATGTAAAGCTTGTAATCAAACTGCAGGTCGCAAATATGAATATATTTTGATGAAATTTGGTATATAAGCTTTTATCGGCCATGGGATGAACGCTATTGAAATTGGTGAGAATCGGTCCATGTTCAGACCTAGCCCCCATACAAATTACCCATATGAAATCGACATAAATTGCCATAAGATCCAAATTGTCATATAGATCTTACTCAAATTGAGTTTGTATGCGTTCATTACATCCACTAATGAGTAGTCCAAAAATGATCCCTTTGACCCCATATAGAGCTGCTTCCCGATCTTCACTTAAATCTATTAAAAAACAAAAATATTGCACTGATTCTTCTCAAATTTTGTTTGTACATATTTTTGCAAAATACAAGAGACTTTATCAAACATGATCAGGATCGGTCCATTTTTGGACCTAGTCCCTTTATAGATATAGCATCCGGTATGAACTTTTTCATATCTGCAGCCAAAAAAATTAATAAAAATCCCACTCAAATTTGGTTTTTGCTTATTTTCAATGTCCAGTTAGTTGGGCCTAAGAGATAGGGTTTCTAAACGCATGGTATAGGGTATCTTATAGTCGGTCTAGACCGACTATAATTTTCTTACTTGTTATTTTTTTTTTTTTTTAATTTTCCATTTTTTTTTTATTTTTCAGTTTTAATTTTTCATTTTTTTTTTTTTTTTTTATTTTATTTTCGTTTTTTTTTTATTTTTCGTTTTTCATTTTTTATTTTTCATATTTAATTTTTTATTTTTCATTCTTATTTTTAATTTTTTATTTTTCATTTTTCATTTTTTATTTTTCATTTTTCATTTTTTATTTTTCATTTTTTATTTTTAATTTTTAATTTTTCATTATTTTTCATTTTTTATTTTTAATTTTTAATTTTTCATTATTTTTCATTTTTAATTTTTTATTTTTAATTTTTCATTATTATTTTTCATTTTTCATTTTTTATTTCTCTTTTTTCATTTTCAAACAGATTATTACATATCATAATTTTTTCACAATACAATCCTAAGTCACACCGATTTTGTCTTACGGCTCACATGTTATGCTGTTTTTGTGATTGTATTGTGAAATGGAAATTTACCCCCCTGTGCGTATAGATGTTTACACATCAAAAAATAAGATTTTATAGAGACTTAAACTCAGTTATCAATATAAACTACATCATTGCCTATTAAATATGAACTAGCAGATTCCAGCACTCGAAATTCGAGTGCAATTTCTGGACAACTTTATTTTTCAACTTAGCCAATTCACACGTTTTTGGTTCATTATTATTTTGAATGAAGACAACAAACTCATTAACAAACACATTAACAAATTTAATAAACACACACATTGAATGTGTATAATTTTATGTATGTGTTAGTAGCAACTTTAAATGCAATCTACTTAAAATAAAAGAAAAAATTTAAAAATCTGTAAATCTGTGAACAGCTAAAAAGAAATACCTTTCAAATAATATAAGTTTGGTCAAAATCGGGATAAGATGGTAGAACAAAACTTCGGTAACAAAAATTTGCTAAGCCTATTAATATTATAGATATGAAACGAAAATTTTGACTAAACACATGCGTCAGTATACAATTTAAATAGAGTTATATAGTTTGACAAATAACAGGGTTCATGATCCTACACAAATATTGATAGTAAATTAAAAAATTAATGTTAAAAGAAATTTAGACAATCTCTTAGACGTAAAAAAATAAATTCAATAAAAATTAAATTAAATCATGTATTTTAATTTGAGACAAAATTTTGTTTCAATAAAAATTATACGAAAAAATAAAATTTAACAAAATTTTGGTTCAAATAAAAATTAAACTAAGATATATATTTTTACATAAATACTGGATCTCCAAAAAATAAATTTGAGCCAAATACCAGAATAAAAAAATGTATTTCAATAAAAAATCATTATAACATGAATTTAAACTATAATCGAGGATCAATACAAAATTGACAAAATGTTAATCTGCAAAAAATAAAAATTAAATGAAGATGTGAATATTGATAAAAACGTGGCTGTATAAAAAATTAATTTGAGACAATAATTTGTATACAAATCTTAGTTCAATAAAAATTGTGTAGAGATCAAAATTTAGCCAAAAATCGTGGATCTACCAAAAATAAATATTTATTAAGAATTAAGGTTCCATAATAATTAAATACAAAAAAGTTAGTTTATGACAAAAATATTGACAAAACAAAATATGATTCAATAAAAATCAAAAAAACATATTTTGACAGAAATTCTGTATTTCCAAAAAATGAATTTGAGATCAATATTTTAATAAAAAAAAAATATCAATAAAAGTCAAATTAGGTCAATAATCGAAGATCAACACACAATAAAAATTAAGACAAAAATTTGCATTAGAAAATTAAGTTAAAAAAAAGGAATACAGAAATATTTACGGCATTTTGAATCTACAGCAAAAATTTTATTCAATAAAAATTAAATCACGACATATATTTTGACACAAATACTGGATCTCCAAAAAAAATTCAATTATGACATGAATTTAAACAATAATCGTGGATCAACACAAAATTGACAAAATTGTGAATCTACAAAAAATAAAAATTCAATGAAGATGTGAATATCGATAAAAACGTGGCTGTATAAAAAATTAATTTGAGACAAAAATTTTTATAAAAAGTTTAGTTCAATAAAAATTAAGTAAGGACCAAAATTTTGAAACCAAAATATATGTTTTGATAGAATTTCTGGATCTCCAAAAAATAATTTTGAGAACAATATTTTAATAAAAGAAAAATGTTAATAAAAACCAAATTAGGACAATAATCGAGGATCAGCACACAAAAAAAAATTGAGACAAAAATTTGCATTAGAAAATGCAATTAAAAAAAGCAATACAGAAGTATTGACGGCATATTGAATCTACAGCAAAAATTTTTATTCAATAAAAATTAAAACAAGACATTTATTTTGACACAAATACTGGATCTCCAAAAAAATAAATTTGAACATTAATTTGAACAGTAATTAACGATCCACCAAATTTTTATTAAAAAATTTTTATTAAAAAATTTGGTGGAATAAAAATAGTGGTTACACAAACCAAATAAGTTTTAGACATAAATTTTTATAAAAAAAAAGTGGTCGCAAAAAAACATAAACCAATATAGAAATATTAATAAAATTGTGGATCTACAAACAAAAAAATTTAGAAAAAAATGTGATTCAATAAAAATTTAATCATAACATTTATTTTGTCAAAAATACTGGATTTCCAAATAAATAAATATGAGGAAAAAAAATTTCATAAAAATTTGGTTCATTAAGAATTCAATTAGGACATGAATTTAAACAATAATCGAGGAACGACACAAAATTGACAAAATTGTGAATTACAAATTCAATTAAGATGTGAATATTAACAAAAATCGTGAATTTGAGACAAGTTTTTTATAAAAATTTTAGTTCAATAAAATCTATATAGAGACCGAAATTTTAACAAAACAGTGGATTCACAAAAAATATATTTTTATCAAAAAATGTGATTTTATAGAAATTAAATTAAGACATTAATTTTGACAAAAATCGTGGTTGTACAAAAAAATAAGTTTATGTTAAAAATATTGATAAAACAAAATATGATTCAATAAAAATTAAAAAGACATATATTTTGACAGAAATTCTGAATATCCAAAGAAGTGAATTTAAGACCAATATTTTAATAAAAATGTATTTTAATAAAAATCAAATCAAAATAAAAATTGAGACAAAAATTTATACAGGAAAATTCAGTTTAAAAAAAATCAATACGGAAATATTGACAAAATTTTAGATCTACAAAACACAAATTTGAGAAAACAAATTTTGATTCAATAAAAATTACAAAACAAATAAGTTTGAGATACAAGTTTTGATAAAAAAAATTGGTCGCAAAAAAATAAACTAATACAGCAATATTGACAATACGTTGTGGATCTAAAAAAATAATTTGAATTTTGTTTGTCGTGGTTATTATAAATAACTAATTTGAGACAAACATATTTGTACAAAGTTAAGTTTAATAAAATTTATTTAAGGAAATAAATATTGACAGAAATCGTGCATATACATAAAATTAGTTTGAGGTAAATATTTTGATCAAAAATCATGGTTAAATAAAATTAAATTAAGAGATCAATTTTGATAAACATCAGGTTATGCAAAAAACACGTTTTTGGGAAAAATATTGATAAAAAAAGATTCACTTAAAATGAAATAAAAACATATATTTTGACACAAATACTTAATATCAAAAAAATAAATATAAGACACAAATTAAAAAAAAAAATTTTTAAATGAAAATTAATTTAGGACAATAATCGAATATATAAAAATAAACTTTGGACAATAATTCGTATTAAAAAATGCTGCTCAATAAAAATTAATTTATGACATGAATTATGATATGAAAAAAATTGTGTTTATAAATATAAATAGTGTTGAGACCCACGTTTTGATTATAAAAAAATTGACTTAAAATATAACTAATACAGAAATATTGACAAAATTGTGGATCCACAAAGAAAAGAATTGAGAAAAAAATGTGATTCAATAAAAATTAAATCATTTTATCCTGAGCCGAATACTGGATTTCCAAAAAATAATTATGAAGCAAACATTTTATTAAAAAATTTGTTTCAATAAAAATGTAAATAGGACATAAATTTGTACAATAACCAACAACCAACACAAAATATATGTAAGGCATAAATCTTACTAAAAAATATGGTGTAATAAAAATTAAATTTGGATATACATTTAGACAAAAAAAAAAAATGGTGTCGTACAAAAACATACGTTTGAGACACAAGTTTTGATAAAAAAAAAGGGTCACAAAAAACTAATACAGAAATATTGACAAAATTGTGGTTCTAAGAAATAATTTGAATTTTGACAAAAATCGTGATTGTAAAAATAACTAATTTGAGACAAAAATTTTTATACAAATTTTGGTTCAATAAAACTTATATAAAGAAATAAATTTTGAAAAAGAATCCTGGATCTACAGGAAATTAATTTAAGGCAACTATATTGATCAAAAATCATGGTTAAATAAAATTAAATTAAGACTTCAATTTTGGTAAACAACAGGTTATATAAAAAATACGTCTGTGGCAAAAATATTGTTAAAAAAAATGTGATTCAATCAAAATTAAATAAAGACATATATTTTGACACAAATACTGGATTTCCAAAAAAAATAAATATGAGACAAAAATTAAAAAAAAAAATATGGTTCAATAAAAACGTAATTAGAAAAATGTAACTAAAAAAAATTGTCACAAAAAAATAAACTAATACAGAGATATTGACAAAATTGTGGATCTAAAAAATAATTTGAATTTTGACAAAAATCGTGATTGTAAAAATAACTAATTTGAGACAAAAATTTCTATACAAATTTTGGTTCTATAAAAATTATATAAAGAAAGAAATTTTGAAAAAGAATCCTGGATCTACAGAAAATTAATTTAAGGCAAATATATTGATCAAAAATCATGGTTAAAAATAAATTAAGACATCAAGTTTGATAAACAACAAGTTATATAAAAAATACCCCTGTGGGAAAAATATTGATAAAAAAAAAATATGATTCATTCAAAATTATATAAAGACTTATATTTATATACAAATACTGTATTTCCAAAAAAATAAATATGAGACAAAAATTAAACAAAAAAATATGGTTCAATAAAAATGTAATTAGGACATAAATTTAAACAATAACCAACAATCAACACAAAATAAATTTAAGACAAAAATTTTTATTAAAAAATATGTTGCAATAAAATGAATTAAAAAAAAAAAAGTTTTGGTAAAAAATTGTTATTGAAAAAATTAAATAAATAAATAAATACAGAAATATTGACAAAGTCGATTTAGCGATGTCCGTCCGTCTGTGTGTCAATGTAAACCTTGTAATCAAACTACAGGTCGCAAATATTTATATATTTTGATAAAATTTGGTATATAAGCTTTCGTCGGCTATAATATGAACGCTATTGAAATTGGTCCCTGTTCAGGCCTAGGCCCATACAAATTACCCCTATGAAATTGACATAAATTGTCATATAGATCTCTGTCAAATAGGGTTTGTAAGTGTTTATTATCTATAATATTAATAGGCTAGGCGATTTCTTGTGACCGCTGTTTTGTTAAACAATTTTTTCTCGATTTTGACCACACATATATTATTTGAAAGGTATTTCTTTTTAGTCGATTTGCAGATTTACAGATTTTTAAATTTTTCCCTTTATTTTGAATGAATTGCATTTAAAGTTGCTACTAACACATACATACAATTATACAATGCTATGTGTGTGTTTATTAAATTGGTTAATGTGTTTGTTAATGAGTTTGTTATCTTCATTTACAATAATAATAAATGATAAACGTGTTGGTTTGTGAATTGGCTAAGTTGAAAAATAAAGCTGCCTAGAAATTGCACTCGAATTTCGAGCGCTGGAATCTGCGTGTTTCTTAAATTTGTTGATGTGTTCGTAATAAAAATGAATTGGTTTTTTTGTGTTAATTTGTGAATTGGCTATAATTGATTGCATAATTTTAGGGTCTTTATTTAATGAAAAAATAAAATTTTCTAGAATTTGCACTCGAATTTCGAGGGCTGGAATCTGCTAGTATCCATTAATCAGTAGTCCAAAAATAATCCCTATAGGACAATTCTTAGTCATAGGCCCCATATAGAGCTGCTTCCCGATCTTAAATCTATTAAAAAACAAAAATATTGCACAGATTTTTCTCAAATTTGGTTTGTACTTATTTTTTCAAAATATAAGTGACTTTACCAAATATGGTCAGGATCGGTCCATTTTTCGACCTAGTCCCCATATAAATAGAGCATCCGATATGAACTTTTTCATATTCAAAGGCAACAAAATTAATAACAATACTACTCAAATTTGGTTTGTGCTTATTTTCTATATCTAATTAGTTGCGCCTAAGTGGATCTCTAAACGCATGGTATAGGGTATCGGTCTAGACCGACTATAATTTTCTTACTTGTTATAAAAACAACATTGCTATACATTGAGGTTTTTTATAAGAGGTGCTGTTTATAAACGGATATTTTTTTGAAAAAGTTACTTTTTATAAAAGGCTCTTTTTTAATTTTTACTTTCTTTAAAGTACTTTTGAAAAAGGTTACTCTTTTCATGAAAAGCCACTTAAAAAAATCATGTGACTCCGATCGCGGGGTAGATGTGTAAACATCTAGTGATTAAAGATTTTTTTGTAGCTCTTTCTTAAAATCAAAGAGAAAGCGTATCACTTATTATTATTATTATTATTATTATTTATTATTTTAACCGGTTTATTTTTAGTTTTTCGTTTATTTTTTATTTTTAATTTTTCGTTTTTCATTTAAATTTTTTTTTTTAAATTTTAATTATTTAGTTTTAATTTTTAATTTATTAATTTTAATTTTTCATTTTTTATTTTTAATTTTTCATTTTTAGTTTTTTTCTTCATTTTTCACTTTTCATTTTCCAATTTTTATTTTTCTTTTTTCATTTTTATTTGTCAATTTTTATTTTACAATTTTCATTTTTTATTTTTAATTTTTTAGTTTTAATTTTTTATTATTCATTTTTTATTTTTAATTTTTCCTTTTTGTTTTTTTTTTAATTTTTTATTTTTCATTTTTCATTATTCATTTTTTATTTTTAATTTTTATTCTTAATTTTTTATTTTCCATTTTAATTTTTTTTTTCATTTTTCATTTTTCGTTTTTCATTCTTTATTTTTCGTTTTTCGTTTTTCATTTTTCATTTTTTATTTTTCGTTTTTCGTTTTTCATTTTTTATTTTTTATTTTTCATTTTTCATTTTTCATTTTTCATTTTTCATTTTTCATTATTCATTTTTCATTTTTCATTTTTCATTTTTCATTTTTAATTTATTTTCCATTATTCATTTTTTATTTTTTATTTTTTTATTTTTCATTTTTTTATTTTTCATTTTTTATTTTTCATTTTTCATTTTTCATTTTTCATTTTAATTTTTTTTTTTCATTTTTAATTTTTTATTTTTAATTTTTTTTTCATTTTTTATTTTTCATTTTTCATTTTTCATTTTTATACCCTATACCACTATGTGGTTTGGGTATAATGACTTTGTGCTGCTGTTTGTAACAACCAAAAATATTTGACCTAGACCCATCTTTAATTATACCGATCGAATCAGAATCAATTTCTGAGTTGATTTAACAATGTCCGTCCGTCCGTCCGTCCGTCTGTGTGTCCATGTAAAGCTTGTAATCAAACTGCAGGTCGCAAATATGAATATATTTTGACGAAATTTGGTATATAAGCTTTTATCGGCCATGGGATGAACGCTGTTGAAATTGGTGAGAATCGGTCCATGTTCAGACCTAGCCCCCATACAAATTACCCATAAGAAATCGACATAAATTGCCATAAGATCCAAATTGTCATATAGATCTTACTCAAATTGGGTTTGTATGCGTTCATTACATCCACTAATGAGTAGTCCAAAAATGATCCCTTTGACCCCATATAGAGCTGCTTCCCGATCTTCACTTAAATCTATTAAAAAACAAAAATATTGCACTGATTCTTCTCAAATTTTGTTTGTATATTTTTTTGCAAAATACAAGAGACTTTACCAAACATGATCAGGATCGGTCCATTTTTGGACCTAGTCCCTTTATAGATATAGCATCCGATATGAACTTTTTCATATCTGCAGCCAAAAAAATTAATAAAAATCCCACTCAAATTTGGTTTTTGCTTATTTTCAATGTCCAGTTAGTTGGGCCTAAGAGATAGGGTTTCTAAACGCATGGTATAGGGTATCGTATAGTCGGTCTAGACCGACTATAATTTTCTTACTTGTTTATTTTTAATTTTTTTATTTTTCATTTTTCATTTTTCATTTTTTATTTTTCATTTTTCATTTTTCATTTTTCATTTTTCATTTTTCATTTTTTATTTTTCATTTTAATTTTTTTTTTCATTTTTAATTTTTTATTTTTAATTTTTTTTTCATTTTTTATTTTTCATTTTTCATTTTTTATTTTTCATTTTAATTTTTTTTTCATTTTTAATTTTTTATTTTTAATTTTTTTTTAATTTTTTATTTTTCATTTTTAATTTTTAATTTTTAATTTTTCATTTTTTATTTTTCATTTTTCATTTTTTATTTTTCATTTTTAATTTTTTATTTTTCATTTTTTTTTTTTTTTTTTTTATTTTTCATTTTTAATTTTCATCAATACAATCACATTTTGTCTTACGACTCACATGTTACGCTGTTTTTGAAATTTAGATGTTTACACATCAAAAATATATTTTTTAAGAATAGGTATTTTTTTAACTTCCAACTAAAAAATAGCCAAATATCAATTTTTTTAACGTTTATTTTCTTATTCCTGATTGTGGATTAGTAGTTTATGAAAAAAAAAAGTCAGAAAAATATGTAAAACTTGTTAAAATTTTTAGATTTATTTAGATTAACCGATTTTTATTCCTTCAAAAATTTTAAATGTTATTTTATTTATTTAAAATTTTATTAGATTATTTCATATAAAAAGCACATATATTCTGAAAAAAAAAAATAAAAAAAAATTAAAATGGATTTAAAAAAGTCTGACCATAAAATGCAGATGCATTTAATGTTATCGTATACGTTTATCATTTTCGAATCCATATGTGGATGTGAATGAGACTGAGTAAAAGTTAAAATTATTCTTTAAAACTTCTTCCTTCTGCAGAGGAAAACTCCTTAATTTGTGGGTTTCAAGCTAATTGTAGTTTTGTTGTATTTAAAGTTTTGTTCTATAATTTCGGTTTGATGTCTGCTACACAAACATTTTTAGTTTCATTTTCAGCTTATGTTGGACGGAAACTTTAATATGGTGGCTGCCAACCAGTTAGTATATTGTTTTAGAAAGATTAAAACAACAATAACTTTAATATATGTTATTAAAAATTAAATAGCAATTCTAAGGTTTTTGTTAGATCTAAGCTTCAAATTTAAAGTTCCATTATACTTTTGGGTTTTTTTAATTGTTTCATAAGTTCTCATTTTAAGCAAAGGCAAAACGTTTCATATTTAAGCAAGATTCGTTTAATTAATGAGTATGAAACTTTGTGGTGGAAAAAAATGCAGGTTTATGACTCAACAATATGCTAGAAAATTTATTTTATTTATTTAGCCTGTAAAAATGCATTAAAAATTTTCATTTTAATTAAATGACAAGTTTTAATTAAATTAATGTGTTGATAATATTTTATCATTAAAATGTTTTATTCTTTTTTTTTTTTTTAAGAGAATGAAATGAGCAATTTTACATAAATTAACTTAATGCTGAAATGCACCAGGGTTTTAAGAATTTGCAATTATTAACATTTTCATATGTATATATATACATATTTTATTTTTTTTTTATTTATTTACTCAATTCAAATATTATGAATGTTATTCATGAAATATCCACAGGAGATTTTAACACGCTTGGTTGTTTCAGGTATTTTTGGTAGTGCTTTTGATAAACAATTAATATACAAAATTATCTCATATTTTTAGGATTAACCAAGCAGACATACATGTTAAATTGTCCACACTATGAGTATATTAAAATATATGTGGTTATCATGCACTTAATTAATATTTAATTGAAAAATAAAAAAATAAAAAAATTTATAGCAAATAATTAATATAAATATATTAAAATGTTCGCATAAATCAGAGTATCGTATTAACAAAAGACTTACTTTTATGTTCATAATCTTGACAAGTTATTACTGTCATGCGATTTTCTCCGCCAAAGTTTTTATCTTTGCTTCAGTCGCAAATTTATGATTTTATTACGGGAAATTATAGCGATATTATATTATATAATTCAGTATTGCAATATGATTTTAAATTTAATTAAAAACAAGTAAGAAAATTATAGTCGGCCTAGACTGTTTATACGATACCCTATACCATGATTTAGAGACCCCATCGCTTCGGTCCAACTAATTGGATATAGAAAATAAGCATAAACCAAATTTGAGTAGTATTGTTATTAATTTGGTTGCCTTTGAAAATGAAAAAGTTCATATCGGGTGCTATATTTATATGGGAACTAGGTCGAAAAATGGACCGATCCTGACGATATTTGATAAGGTCACTTATTTTTTGCAAAAACATAAACAAACCAAATTAGAGCAAAACCTGAGCAATATTTCTGTTTTTTGATAGATTTAAGTGAAGATCGGGAAGCAGCTTTATATGGGGGCTATGACTAAGAATTGTCCTATAGAATTTATGTTTGGACTACTGTTTAACGGGAGTAATAAACATATACAAATCCAATTTGACTGCGATCTAAAGGATAATATGGATTTTATGACAATTTAAGCCGATTTCATAGGGGTCATTTGTATGGAGACTCGGTCTGAACATGAACCTATTTTCACCAATTTAAATAGCATTCATCACCTTTTTTTCAATAAACCTTTTCTTAAAAAAGTAACTTTTCTTAATATACTACCTTTTCCTAAAAAAGTACATTATCTTAAATAGTAAATATTTTTACAAGAGTAACTTTTCTTAACAAACTAACTTTTCTTAATGAAGTACCTTTTCTTGAATAAAACCATTTCCTAAAAGAAGTACCTTTTCCTTAAAGAAGTACCTCTTATTTAAAAAAGAGTACCTTTCCTGAAAAAAGTTCAATTTCATAAAAAATACAATTTCTTAAAAAAGTAACTTTCTAAAAACTTTCCTAAAGAAAAACCCTTTTTTCAAAATTTTCGGAAGAAGTACCTTTACTTAAAAAAAAAAACTTTTCTTAGAAAAGTATTTTTTCTTAAAAAAGTATCATTTCTTAAAGAAGCTCCTTTTCTGAAAAAATACATTTCCTCAGAAAAGTAAATTTTCTCAAAAAATTTATCTTTTCTCAAACAAAGTTCCTTTTCTTAATAAGTAAATATTTTTTTAAAAAGTACCATTTCTTAAAAATGTAAATTTTTTAATAGTACCTTATGTTAAAAAAGTACCTTTTCCTACAAAGTACCTGTCTTTTCTTAAAAAATTAAATTTTCTTAAAAAAGTACTGTTTGTACAAATGTACCCTTTATAAAAAACACTTTTATAAAAAAGTATGTTTTCTTAAAAATTATCTTTTATAAAAAAGTATCATTTATAAAAAAGTAGTTTTAATAAAAAAATTCGTTTTGAAAAAAGTTAATATTCCTAAAAATTAACCTTTTTTTCAAAGTACTTATTTTTAAGTAATTGTTTTAAAAAGTACTTTTTTCTTTAAAAGGTACCATTTTTAAATAGTTTCTTTTCTTAAAAAATTAACCTTTTTTTAAGTACCTTTTCTTAGAAAAGTAGCTTTTCTCTGAGAAGTACATTTTCTTAAAATATAATTTTCTTTTTTAAAATACCTTTTCTTAAAAAAGTACATTTCTTAAGAAAGTACATTTTCTTAAAAAGTACATTTTCATAAAAAATGAACTTCTCTCAAAAAAATTCCTTTCCTAAAAATTTTTTCCGCCTAAGTCAAAAATCATGCTTTCGAGAAAAATAACTTTTTATATAAATGTAATGCGGCCTTATTGCGACTTAGGTCAGTTTGTTTTCATTAATAACTTTTTGAAAAAAAGTGTTAGAGAAATGGGAATTTCACGTAAATATAAAGCGTTGTTAGTAGAACTAGCAGATTCCAGCGCTCGAAATTCGAGTGCTATTTCTAGGCAGGTTTATTTTTCAACTTAGCCAATTCACAAACCAACACTTTTATGGTTTATTATTATTGTGAATGAAGATAACAAGCTCATTAACAAACTCATTACCAAATTTAATAAGCACACACAGAGCATTGTATAATTTTATATATATGTTAGTAGCAACTTTAAATGCAATTTACTCAAAATAAAGGAAAAGATTTAAAAATCTGTAGATCTGCAAAATGGCTAAAAAGAAATACCTTTCAATAAATATTCGTTTGGTCATTATCGTGATAAAGCGGTAGTACAATCGGTCACAAGAAATCGCCTAGCCTACTAATATTATAGATATGATAGCATACATAACTCAAAACGTTCTTAAATCGACTTAGGCGGTTATCGCTTGTGACCTCAGAAATAATAAAATACCTTTTCTTAAAGAAGTACCTTTTATAAAAAAGTTTCCTTTACAAAACATCTTCTTTTAAAATAGCACCATTTTTCAAAAACGGACCTTTCGCTAAAGAGTACCTTCTCATAAAACAGTGCTTCTTCTTAAAGCAATAAGTTTCTTAAAAAAATTACCTGTTCTTAAAAAAGTAAAATTTTCTTTAAAAAAAAGGAAATTTTCTTAGAAAAGCACCTTCGCTTAGAATATCATTAAACAATAACACATTTTTTTTTAAAGTAACTTTTCTTAAAACATTCCCTTAAATAATAAAATACCTTTGCATAAAAAATATATTTTATAAAAAATTACTTTTTCTTTAAAAAGCGCCTTTTATAAAAAACACATTTTCTAAAGTAGCTATTGAAATTACTTCATAATAAAGTAACTTTAATAGAAACGAGCCTTAAAAAAATTACTTTTCACAAAAAAATGAAATTATGGTACCAATAACAAAAATTACCTTGCTGAAAGAATACTACTTTTATACGGAAACATGTAATATTTTAAGTGGTATTGTTAATGATGTTATACCGAAGTTCTATATTAAATTAACTAGCAGATTCCAGCGCTCGAAAGTCGAGTGCAATTTCTAGCAGCTTTATTTTTCACCTTAGCCAATTCACAAACCAAAACTTTTATGGTTTATTATTATTGTGAATGAAGATAAAAACTCATTAACAAAGACATTAACAAATTTAAAAACACACATATAGCATATGTATAATTTTATGTATGTGTTAGTGGCAACTTTAAATGCAAATTACTCAAAATTAAGGAAAAAATTTAAAAATCTGTAAATCTGCAAAACGGCTAAAAAGAAATGCTTTTTAAATAATATGCATTTGGTCAAAATTGGGATAAAACGGTAGAACAAAACATCGGTCACAGGAAATCGGCTAGCCTATTATTATTATAGATATGTATTAGTTTTCTCACTTAAAATATTTTACTGCATACTTTCAGGTAGCCTTCTTAGAAATATGTATTATATAACCATATTATTAATTTCACTTAAAATGAATAAGATAATGCTTTGAATATTTTTATAAATTTTTTTTCTTCAAAAAGACATTTACCTGACTGCGGATATATAAAATTTAATTTGTGGCACAATTTTCCAAACATACCTAAAATGATAGAAAGCAAAAACAACAACATTTTAATAAAAACAGAGAAATATATATTTTCACAAGATCCTTAAGTAATGACTATTAAAGAAATAATTTAAACAAAAACAAATTAGAGTCTAAGATAATAATAATTTTGAGACATTTACGATTTCAAAATTTCATCTTGAACTCTAAAAAAAAAAAACTCGCGTATGTTCATATAAATCACGCTTGGCTTATACGATGATATTTTAAAGAAGAAAACAAAAATATTTTATTTTTTTTAAACAAAAATTATTAACTGTATGACAATGAAGATAAAATATTGCTGAGAAATCCCATGTTAACTAACATAAGGGATTTATATAAGAAAATAAACAAAACAGTTTTAGCATAGAGGAACAACGACGTCGAAAGAAAATATAGAAAATGTGCGTATGTTGGGCAAAAAAAAAAAAAATAAAAAAAAAATATATGAGTTTGTTGAACGAAAATGAAATAAGACCATAACTACATGTAGACCCAAAAGACTGCTTTTTCATATATATTTTTTTTTTTATCAAAATAAAAAAAAGCAACAAAAATGAATTGTGCTATAAATTCATTTCCTTTTATTTCCTCTTTTTTTCTTTCTTTTATTTAAATAGGTGTATGTATGAGTCTGAGTGTATAGATGTGTATCGTCGTGTCGTTATGCTTTGTCTTGTTGAAATAGTAACGCAAAAAATCCTAATGTTACACAATAAAATTTAAACAAAAATTCATTCACATAACGACAGAAATCAACCAACAAAACCATTCGCAAAACAATATTGTCTAAAGACCGACAATATTTCAACAATAAATAAATGTTTGCTACACGTTAGCAAAAAAATGTTTTAAAAAAGTACTAGGAAATTATATTTGACATTTATATGGGTAAATGAAGAGTTTTCTTTTTTAAAAGTTCAAAGTTGAAAATAGAAATTAATCCTAAATGTATGCTTTATTTATAGTCGAAATCTTTAATTTAAATAAATGAAAAATATATGATAAAATTGTGTGTAACTAAAAAAGGATATAATAATGTTATTAATGGTTTAGGTTAGGCTGTTTCAAGGACATTAGTTTAAAAAATTTACATGAGATCCTGGGGATAATTAAAAAAAAAAAACACATTTTAGATAAAAAGTGCAAATTTCAATAAAAAGTGCACGACAAGAAATTACATTTCAAGATAAGATACTATTTTTTTTAAAGTGTATCATTGACGAAAAGATACTATTTAAGATTTCGTAATTTTTAAGAATATATGAGTTTTAAGAAAATATATTTTTTAAGAAAACGTACTATTTTAGGAAAAACTATTTTTTAAGAAAAGGCAGTGTAATCCTTTTTTAAGCAAATATGCTTTTAACTCCTTAAGATAAAGTAATTTTTTTTTTTTAAATAAGTTACTTTTTTAAGAAAATTTACCTTTTCAGAAAAGGTACTTTTTAAGAAAAAGTTTTTTTTACTCTTTAAAAGAATTTACACTTTTAAGAAAATGTACTTTTTTTGAGAAAAGTTCAATTTTTTTGAAAAATTTGTTTATTTCAGAAAATGCATTTTTTCAGAAAAGGTACTTTTTTGAGAAAAGGTACTTTTTTAAGAAAAGGTACTTTTTTAAGAAAAGGTACTTTTTTAAGAAAAGGTACTTTTTTAAGAAAAGGTACTTTTTTAAGAAAAGGTACTTTTTTAAGAAAAGGTACTTTTTTAAGAAAAGGTATTTTTAAGAAAAGGTACTTTTTTTAAAAATTTGTTTTTAATTTTTAAGAAAATTAGTTTCTTCAGAATTTTTTTTTTTTTTTTTCAGAAAAATAACTTTTTAAGAAAGGTACTTTTTTAAGAAAAGGTACTTTTTTAAGAAAAGGTACTTTTTTAAGAAAAGGTATTTTTAAGAAAAGGTACTTTTTTTAAAAATTTGTTTTTAATTTTAAGAGAAAACTAAATTTTTTTGAGAAAATTAGTTTCTTCAGAATTTTTTTTTTTCAGAAAAATAACTTTTTAAGAAAGGTACTTTTTTAAGAAAAGTAACTTTAAAAAAAAAATCTGTTTTAAGAAAAGGTACTTTTTTTGAGAAGAGGTAAATTTTTGGAGAAAATTTGCTTTATTCAGAAAATCTATTTTTTTCAGAGAAGGTACTTTTTAAGAAAAGATATTTTTTAAGAAAAGGTACTTTTTCAAGAAAAGGTACTTTCTTAAGAAAAGCTACTTTTTTGAGAAAATGCACTTTTTTTTTGAGAAAATGTATTTTTTTCAGAAAAGGTACTTTTTTAAGAAAGTTTTTTTTTTTTTAAATGTACTTTTTTAAGTAAAGTACTTTTTTTAAATTTGTTTTTTTAGAAAAGGTACTTTTTGAGAAAAGGTAAATTTTTTTGAGAAAATGTATTTTTTTCATTAAAGGTACTTTTTTCAGAAAAGGTACTTTTTTAAGAAAAAGTTTTTTTTTTAAAGGTAATCTTTAAAAAAATTTACTTTTCTAAGAAAATGTTCTTTTTTTGAGAAAAGGTAATTTTTTTGAGAAAATTGCTTATTTCAGAAAACGTACTTTTTTCAGAAAACGTATTTTTTTCAGAAAGGTACTTTTTTAATAAAATGTACTTTTTTAAGAAAAGATACGTTTTCAAATTTGTTTTTTAAGAAAAGATACTTTTTTGAGAACAGGTAAATTTTTTCAGAAAATTTATTTTTTTCAGAAAAAGAACTTTTTAAGAAAGGTACTTTTTTGAGAAAAGGTACTTTTTAAAAAAAAATTCTGTTTTTAGAAAGGGTACTTTTTTTGAGAAGAGGTAAGTTTTTGGAGAAAATTTGCTTTTCTCAGAAAATCTATTTTTTTTCAGAGAAGGTACTTTTTTAAGAAAAGATATTTTTTAAGAAAAGGTACTTTTTCAAGAAAAGGTGCTTTCTTAAGAAAATGTACTTTTTTGAGAAAAGGTAAATTTTTTTGAGAAAATGTATTTTTTCCGAAAAGGCACTTTTTCAGAAAAGGTACTTTTTAAGAAGAGGTACTTTTAAAAAAAAAATATATTTTTTTTTAAATTTGTTTTTTAAGAAAGGTACTTTTTTGAGAAAAGGTAAATTTTTTTGAAAAAATTGTTTTTTTCAGAAAATTATTTTTTTCAGAAAAAGAAGTTTTTAAGAAATTGTACTTTTCTTAAAAAAATCTGTTTTTTTTTTTTAGAATTCATTTTTTTCTGGAAAGGAACTTTTTAAGAAAAGGTACTTTTTTTTTGAGAAAATTTGCTTTTTTCAGAAAACCTATTTTTTTCAGAGAAGGTACTTTTTAAGAAAAGATATTTTTTAAGAAAAGGTACATTTTCAAGAAATGGTACTTTATTAAGAAAATGTACTTTTTTGAGAAAAGGTACATTTTTTTGAGAAAATGTATTTATTTTCGAAAAGGCACTTTTTTCAGAAAAGGTACGTTTTAAGAAGAGGTACTTTTTTAAAAATAAGAAACTTTTTAAAGGTAGTTTTTTAAAAAAAAGGTATTTTTTAGTTCTGTGACATTAGCTTAAGGAATAACATCGTGTCCGTGTATTAAATTTATTTATTTAAAATTATACAATTATTCCTCGTTTTTAAATTTTTTAATTTTTAATTCAGTGTTAAATGTTAAAGTATTTAGTTATATATATTAAAAAATTGTCAATGTAAAAACCAATCCAAATAAAAAATTCCCCTGAAGAAGTTGCCACATAAACAAGAAACGTTGGGAAGAAGATGGAATAAATGTGTTTTATTGCCAAAATAGAAAAAAGACCATAAAACCCATGGAAAACAATTTTCAAATATATTGAACAAATTTACTTTTTTAAGAAAAGATACTTTTTTGAGAATACGTTAATTTTTTTGAGAAAAAGTAATTTTTTTAAGAGATAATTTTTAAAGAAAAGATCCTTTCTTTAAGAAAAGGTACTTTTTAAAAACTTTTAAAAGGAACTTTTTTAAGAAAAGGTTCTTTTTTAAAGAAAGGTACTTTTTCAGAAAAGGTAATTTTTAAGAAAAGGTAATTTTTTTGAGAAAATGTATTTATTTCAGAAAATGAACTTTTTTAAGAAAATGTAATTTTTTAAGAAAAAGTACTTTTTTAAGAAAAGGTACTTTTTTTTAAGAGAAGGCAATTTTTTTTAGAAAATTAGCTTTTTTCAGGAAATGTATTTTTTTCAGAAAAGGAACTTTTTTAAAAAAGGTACTTTCTTTAGAAAAGGTGCTTTTTAAAAAAATTTAATTTTTTTAAAAAAATTTACTTTTTTTGAGAAAATTTACTTTTTTCAGGAAATGTATTGTTTTAAGAAAAACTTCTTATTTAAGATAAGTTACTTTTTTATTTTTTTATTTTAGAGTAAGACACTTTCTAAAGAAAAAGTATTTTATTAAGAAATTTTTTTTTTAAGAAATTATACTATTATACTATTATATATGTAGATTATGTACTTTTTATAAAATGGCAGCTTTTTGAGAAAAGGTACTATTTGGAGGAAAAGCACATTTCGAAAAATTTTCTTTTTTTAAAAAAGGTACTTTTTGAAGAAAACATATTTTTTCCATAAGAAAAACTATTCAAGAAAACATAATTTTTAAAGAAAATCATTTTTTTTTTTACCTTTTTAATGAAAATGTTTGTTTATAAGTAAAGGTGATTTATTAAAAGAGGGTATTTTTTTTTATCAGAAAAGATACTTTTCTAAGAAAATGTATTTTTTTTAGGAAAACTTACTTTTTCAGAAAATGTTTTTTTTTTTAAAGAAAATGTACTTTTTTTAAGGAATTAACTTTTTTAACAAATAGTATTTCTTACAGGAAAATTATTTTTTTTTTTTTCAAGAAAAGGTACTTTTTTAAGAAAACATACTTTTCCATAAAGAAGCATACTTTTTCCAAGAAACAATAATTTTTAAAGAAAATTAAGTTTATAATTTGTAATTTTGTAATTTTTACAAAAGGTACATTTCTAAAGAGAAAGTACTTTTATAAGATATACTTTTTTTTAAAAAAGTACTGTATTTGAAAAGTAGTTTTTTAAAAAATGGTGATTTTTCTTTAAGAAAAATACTTTTTAGAAATGGGACTTTCTTAAGAAAATTTACTTTTTTAAGAAAAGGTACTTTATTTAAAAAAAAAAATACTTTTCCATTAAGAAACATACTTTTTCCAAAAAAAAAAAAAAAATAATTTTTAAAGAAAATTAAGTTCATAAAAAAACCATACTTTGATGATAGTGTACTTTTTACAAAAGGTATATTTGTAAAGAAAAAGTACTTTTATAAGATATACTTTTCTTAAAAAAGTACTGTTTTTGAAAAGTAGTTTTTTAAAAAATGGTGATTTTTTTTAAGAAAAATTACTTTTTAGAAATAGGACTTTACTAAGAAAATTTACTTTTTTAAGAAAATGTACTTTATTTAAAAAAAAAAAACTTTTCCATAAAGAAACATACTTTTTCCAAAAAAAAAAATTATTTTTAAAGAAAATTAAGTTCATAAAAAAAACCATACTTTGATGATAGTGTACTTTTTACAAAAGGTATATTTGTAAAGAAAAAGCACTTTTATAAGATATACTTTTCTTAAAAAAGTACTGTTTTTGAAAAGTAGTTTTTTAAAAAATGGTGATTTTTTTTAAGAAAAATTACTTTTTAGAAATTGGACTTTCTTAAGAAAATTTACTTTTTTAAGAAAAGATTCTTTATTAAAAAAAAAAAAATACTTGTCTAAGAAGTAGCTTTTTTAAGAAAATATATTTTTTTTTAGCAAAAATTTATTTTTTTTATGAAAAATTTACTTATTAAGAAAAGGTATTTTTTACAGAAGGTATTTGTTGAGAAAAGGTACTTTTTGAAGAAATACTTATTTTTTAGAGAAGTAGTTTTTTTAGGGAAAAATTAATTTTAAAAAATTTAAAAACAAGTACTTTTTAGGAAATAGTTGCTATTTAAGAACAGTTATTTTTTTTTAAAAAGTATTTTTTGAGAAGGGTACTTTTTTTAATAAAAATGTATTTTTTAGGAAAGATTTACTTAAAAAAAATTTTTTTTAAAAGAAATGTTACTTTAAAAATAAATTATTTTTTTTATAGAAATTTGTTTTTTAAGAAAAATAAATTTTTTAGGAAAAGCTAATTTTTTTTAAGAACTTCCACCACTGGAGGACATTTTAATTTATTTGAAGGCTTTTAGTTTCCCTTACTCTGTAAAGTTTTGGGCTGATTTGTATCCTATAAACGCTCAACCTGTCAGTAACAACATTAGATCTTGAATTTTTTCTTTTCAAAAATTTTATATAACTTCTGAAGTATTTATGTGACTGCTCCTTCAGACAAATGTTTTCTTAATGACTTTCTGGAGAATAAAAAAAATAAAATAAAGTAACATTACCAGCTAACTGGCAGTAATGATTGCATGCTATTTATGAACGTTTGAGCTCATATTTGAGAATTGCAGCTTCCCAGTCTCTCAAGCATAACGTTTGAAAAAATTATAAAATGAAAGTTTATATTTCGATTGTAATTTTTGTGAAAGTTCCATTTTTCCTGTTTTATAATTTAAGTCGATTTTTAAGAATTTTTTATTAAAATTCAGAAATTTATCACGCTACATATACATTTTGAAATGGAAATATTTACAACTTTTTAGTGTATAATAATAAATCGTGTTTTTTTATCATAAATTATTTAAAAAAAATTTTTTAAATTATCTATTATTGATTTTTTTTTATCAAAAAGTACATAAAATACCCACTCTTGGTATAGTACTACTATTTTAATTAGATCAAATGGTCTTTAGTTCTAGAGACGTTCAATTTACAAATATTGTTGAAAAAATTAAGTTACTAAAAATTGTTACCTGGTTAAAAATATGCCAGTTCGATCCCATGTCGAGGGATGTAGCTTATTTTAACCATAAGACTTTATGAAATCCTCCAAAAATATGTTTTAATTTTTTTTAATCCTAAATTCTTTTAGCATATGTTTAACGAAATAGTAAATTATGCAGATAATTAAAAAAATAAAAAATGCTGGCTCATTATATGGCTAAACCATGGCTGGTGTTTTTAAACTTTCACTACTGGTCACAACCAACACACACACACAGACAAAAAATTAAGAAAAAAATACCTAAAATGACTCACCACATAAAATAGAATTCTAAACTGATTTCTCAAAGCAAAAGCTTTAAAATTAACCACAAACAGACAAACACACACACATACACACACAAACATATTAAACAAATACCATTAAAAAAAACAAGTAAACAAATATTTAGAGAGACCAGAAAAAGACACAGTTTCATTCAGTTCAGTTTAATTATTTTCGTTACTTTCTCAGTGGCTTAGTTTGTGTGGCTGTGAGTGTGTGTCTGATAGACACTGCTTACACTATCAAGCATAAATATAATATTGGTATTTGTATGATGGTTAGTGTCAGTGTGAATGTATGAGTATGTGTATTTATTTACCCTAATTTTATGTGTAGAGCCATAGTGTAGAGAAGAACCAGATATATTCGTAAAGGTATTTTTATGCACACTTACTAACACACACAAACATGGATATACCGACATCCTCAGTTTAACCCCTGAATATGTTTAATGATGCTGTGATTTTTTTCATATTTTTTTTTTCTTAGTTTCTCTTTTTTGTTTTTGCCATTTTAATAAACATCATATGTGTGTTGGTTGAAAAAAAAAACACACCCGGCAGCTTTAGTTCAAATGACCTAAAAGCCTCAATTTTATTTGTCAGGTGCTTCTTTTCATCTGATATTCTCGTTTTGTGCTGAGCTCTACACCCGCTCCCATTCATTCTTGTAGCAATTTACTGTGGGCCGATGATACTGAAATATGTTGTGGACAAGTAGAAGATCTTAATAATATTTTAGAAAAAATTTTTTCAAATCGGCATTTTTCTATCAAACTTTACATTAGACCGTCTCGATTTGAAATTTTTATTTTAACCAATTGTTTTTTTAATCTACAAAGAAAACCAATAATTTCGGAACTTAACACTTAATTATTTACAAAGGCATTTGTAGCTATTACAAATATCTGATCTAGATCCAGTTTATATTATAACGAATGACTCAGAATTATTTTCGCAGAATTATATTCTGCAATAAATTAATGCAATTAAAAATTTCAAAATAAAAAAGAAATAGCTTCATTTTGTATGAAATGAAAAGAGAAGATCTTATCTCGATCAAATCTTTGGGAGAGGCAATATAAAACAGGAAAAAATTGTGGACGGAGAAATTGTACAGTGGCTAAGTAAATGCTGGATGGGATTTAAAACGGATGTACCGCACAAAATTTTTTTATAAAATAAGTGTGAAAGATAAATCAATTTTTTTTATTTGGAAAACAAGGAAGACCTAAATACCTCAGAAAAATTACTATATTGCCACTGGCTAAAAGTTCGAGACCTATAAAATGACAGAAATATAACGATATGATGAGGTCTTTGTTTTTCATACCACCTATTTATCATGAATACTTCACTATGCCATCTGTAAAGGAGAAATAGGTTAACAATTTTTTTCCTTTCTTTAACTTGACAAAGGAGTTTACATTTTATTAATATCTTCTTTTTAATATGACTGAAACTAAGCCTTAATAAACTCAAGCATGTCTACAAATGGCTTAATTTTAATTATAAATTTTTGCTTAAAAAAAATCGATTTCAGTGAAGCTTTAAAAATATGGACTTAAATCTCCTCTTGTTTATACTTCTTACAACTAGTATGCCCTTTCTTGCTTCACTAGGAATTAGCGAGACTTATTGACATGTATGTTTTCATAATCAATTTTTCCTACGAAGTTCGTATTGTATAATTAAATTTTTTTGTTTTATTTTATATTATTTCTGTTTCAATGCTTGCTGATACAATATATTTTGTTTTTCCATTCGGCGCAAAAGTTATTAAATTTCTCCGTGTTCCTACTCTGGAGCAAGCTTAAATCTACCCCTGAGAAAAACATGGACATGCTAAATTAAACCTGCCAACAACGATTGGCCTTAAATTTATTATATCATTGGCATTTTTATTTTTAATTTGGCGATTTTTGATTTTTGGCGATTTTTGATTTTAGCGGTTTTTTGATTTTTATCAATTTCTGGCTTTGTTTGCTGAGATTTTTCATTTTGGAAATTTTTTATTTTGGCGATTTTTGTTATTCGCGATTTTTGATTTTATGCGATATTTTTTTTTGGCGATTTGTTATTCGCGATTTTCAGTTCAGGCGATTTTTGATTTTGCAGATTATTGATTTTGAACTTTCTTTTGGCCATTTTTTCGTGATTTTAGACTTTTCCGATTTTTGATTGTGGTGATCTTTGAATTTAGCGTTTTCGCCCATATTTTCCCCGACAACTCACATTGGTAATTAATGTACTTATCAAAAGTTACAAGACTGTCGCTTTCACAGTATTTCATATTTTTTGCATAGCATTTGCAATGCCCACTAATCCTATTACGCCCACTTTTACCTGACTAATATCTCGTGGACTCATACAAACTGTCAATGCTTTCCCTTTTATAGTACTCCATTTATATAATACTAACAGTAACCCGATGCTCTTCGCTATACCCATCACAACGAAATAAGAAAACTGGAAATACATTTTGTAGAAAACCATTTTATTTTTTTTGCGATTTTTGATTTTGTAGATTTTTTGCGATTTAAAATTTTTGGCGTTTTTAGACTTTTGCGATTATTGTTTTCCGCGATTTTCGGTTTTGACAATTTTTGATTTTGGCGATTTTTGTTATTCGCGATTCTCGGTAGGGGCCAATTTTGGCTTGGCGATTTTTGTTTTTTGCGATTTTTTTATTTTGGCGATTTTTCATTTTAGCGATTTTTGAATTTTATCGATTTCTCGCTTATCGCTTTTGTTTTCTGTGATTTTTAATCTTGAAAATTTTTTATTTTGGCGATTTTTGTTATTCGCGATTTTCGGTTCCTGCAATTTTTGTTTTTGTCGATTTTCGATTTTGGCGATTTTGGATTTTTGGCGATTTTTAATTTTGCCGATTATTGATTTTGAACTTTTTTAATTAAATTTTTTTTTTGCGATGTTTGATTTAGGTGATTTTCGGTTTTGGCGCTTTTTGATTGTGACGATCTTTGAATTTAGCGTTGCCGCCCATATTTTCCACGACAACTCACATTGGTAATTAATGTACTTGTAAAAAGTTACAAGACTGTCGCTTTCATAGTACTTCATATTTTTTTGTAGAGGAGGTGCCATGCCCACTAATCCTATTATGCCCATTTTTATCTGACTAATATCTGATGGACTCGTACAAACTGTAAATGCTTTCCCTTTTATAGTACTTCATTTATGTGATTCTAGCAGTAACCCGACGCGCTTTCATACACCCATCGTAACGAAATGAAAAAACCGGAAATTTATTTTGTAGAAAACCATTTTATTTATTTTTTGCGATTTTTGATTTTGTCCATTTTTTTGCTATCTCAGATTTTGGCAATTTTTTTATTTGGCGATTTTTTTATTTTAGCGATTTTTGACTTGGCGCTTATTGTTTTTCCCGAATTTCGGTTTTGAAAATTTTTGATTTTGGCGTTTTTGTTATTCGCGTTTCTCGGGGTTGGCCATTTTTAATTTTTTATTTTGGCGATTTTTGATTTTAGCGATTTTTTAATTCTATCGATTTCTGGCTTCATGGTTTTTTGTTTTCTGTGATTTTTGATCTTGAAATTTTTTATTTTGGCGATTTTTATTATTCGCGATTTTATACGATTTTTCATTTTGGCGATTTTTTTGCAATTTTGTTATTCGCAATTTTCAGTTGTGGCGATTTTTTTTTTTTTATTTTGAATTTGGCGATTTTTGGTAATCGCAATTTTCGGTATTGGCGATTTATGATTTTTGTGATTCCGCCCTAGTCACATTGGTACTATAATATAGTTACATAACATTATATATGCACTTTATATGGGGGGTACCACACCCATTGAACCGATCCAGTCTATTTTTTCGAGTCCTAACGTTGATAACTTATGAACTCACACTAAGTCCCAAGGCTTTATGTTTTACAGTACCCTAGATATGTGACATAGAATATTCAGTATGTATGGTGGGTGACACGCCCATTGGTGCGATACAGCATATCTTTTCCTCAACCTCATCAAATTAGTTTAATATGTACATGTACATAGTTTCAGAACTCTTGCTGTCAAAGTACTCCAGATATTATATGTATGTTAAAATTAAATGTTAAAAATTCATTTTATATGGGAGGTGCCACGCCCACTTAAAAAACAAAAAACGTATAGCGTATTTTTCCTTCCGGATAGGCAGTTACCTACTTTAGAAATTAATAGACGATCGGTGTCCAGTGGTGTTAACTCCTATAAGCCACAAGAGTACCAGCCCTCGAAATTCGAGTGCAAATTCTAGGAAATTTTATTTTTTCATTTGATAAAGACCCTAAAGGTATGCTTATTAATTTTAGCTAATCCACAATTCAACACTTTTTATATATCGAATATTGTCGTTATTGGTTTATGTCCAATTACTGGTTTATTTCCATAATTATTTTTCAATTAAAGACAATTATTATTGTGAAATAAGAAAACAAACTTACAATCACATTAACAAATTTAATAAACACACACATAGCATTGTATAATTTTTGTGTTAGTAGCAACATTAAATGCATTTTTGTCCAAAAAAATTTAAAAATTTTTTAAATCTGGTGGAGAGCTAAAAGGAAATACCTTTCAAATAAGATACTTTTGGTCAAAATCGGGAGAAAACTGTTGAACAAATCATCGGTCATAAGAAATCGCCCTAGCTATTAATATTATAGATTAGATCATGTATTTAATTTGTATGGGCGATGCCATCCCCACTGCTCCGATCAAGCCCAATTTTTGTTCAACTAATCACATGCATAACCTATGGGATCACGCAAACTTCCAAGGCTCTCAATAATACAGTGCTCCAGATATATGACATTTAATATTTACTTTGTATGGGAGGTGCCACGTCCCTCCCATTTTTGGTCGAACTACTCACATTAGTAACAGATGCACATAGATAAATTCGCAAAGCTGTGTTTATCATAGTGCTCGAGATATATTAATAATTACTTTGTATGGGAGGTGCCACTCCAAATCCCACTCTTTTTCGGCATTGCTACAAACACTAATAAGTGACTCCACACAAATTTCCAAAGCTTTCCCTATCATAGTATTCAATATATACGATGTTAAAAATTCACTTTGTATGGGCCACTAAAAACACCACGGCCACTTAAAAAAATATCACAAAAATTATAGCCTATAGTTCATACCAGATACACAGTAAGACGACCGAAAAATTTCAGGAAGATCGGCCCAATGGTTTATAAATTACAAACAAAGAAACATAAATACTTTCGCTTTTATATCTATAATATTAATAGGCAAGGCGATTCCTTGTGACCGATATAAAAATTGTAGTTTATAACCGATTTTGACCAAACATACCTCATTTGAAATGTATTTCTTTTTAGATGTCCACCAGATTTACAGATTTGCACGGGCTGAAAATTTTTTTGGAGTAATGCTCATTTAAAGTTGCTACTAACACATACATAAAACACTTACTGTGCGCGTGTTTATCATAAACATCAAAAGCCCTCTGTTGAGTTGTGAATTGGCTAACTCTGATTGGCATACCTTTAGGCTCCTTTAAAATTATTTATTAATGAACCCATTTATATATCTTCTGTATGTTCAACATATATTTATAATGAAATTTAATGCATTTTTTTAAAAAGTGTTCAATTGTGAATTGGTTAAAATTGATTAGCGTACCTTTGGGTTCTTATAAAATTATTTATTAAATGAATTTCGAGGACTGGGCTCTGTTAGTATCACTAATTTCTATTAAAATTCCTTACACAAATTTTTATTGTTGTGATATTTTATGTTAAGAAAATTTTTAAAAAAAATTTACTGTTGACCCTAAAAGGGCCCAGTTTAGAATATTTATATACTGTCTTAATCGCAAAATTGAAGACTTGCATTATGTGGTATAATATTTTATTTTTATTTTGTTAAAAGAAAGAATAAAATTTCCTAAAATTTGCACTCGAATTTCGAGGGCTGGGCTCTGCTAGTGTATATAGGTATTTTATTTTTGAAAGTGATATAAGTCCATTTGAAGCTGAAAAATATCGATTTTTTTTAAATTTTCAATAATTATTATTTCATATTTTTTTTTTAAATTTTCAATAATTATTATTCCATAATAAAATTTAAAAACATCACTCGAATTGATTAATGTTTCATGATCGATACATGAAAAAATGGACTTATACCACTTTCAAAAATAACATCTCAAATATACTATATAATATTTAAAAGAAAATTTGCATAAAAGTTATTGTGGGCCACGGTGGGAACGGTATGGAAATTGGTGCATGTTCAAACCAAGTGCCCATATTAATGGCTCCTATAAGATCGAATTAAATTGATTTTAGATCCAAGTTATTATATGTATCTGTTTCAATTTATTTGTATTTATTATAGCCACTAATCAATAGTCCAAAAATAAACCCTGTAGAACCGTTATTACTCACAGTCCCCATATAAGACTTCTTTCCGATCCTCTCTTGAATCTATAAAGAGAACATAAATATTGTATAGATTTTTCTCAAATGTAGTTTATATATATTTTTTTTTTTCTTTAGCGAAAAATAAGTAACTTTTATTAATACGGCCATGATCGGTACATTTTTTGAACCAATCCCCATTATAATGATATCATACCGTTATCATCCGTTTCAGTTCTCCAGGCAACAAATTCTTAACAATGTCAGTTAAATTTGGTTCATGTTTATTTTCTGTAACTAATTAATTTGATCTAAGACCATTTTTGCTAAATTCATGGTGTAGGGTATTAGATAAGCGGTCTAAATCGACTTTAATTCTCTTGCTTGTTTTTTGTTAAAATTTTTAAATGTTTTTTTCATTCGATTTCTCATATCATGGATTTGCCTGAAAAAAATTGATTATTAGTGAGCCATTAATTTAAACTACCAGATTCCAGCACTCGAAATTCGTGTGCAAATTCTAGGAAATTTTATTTTTTCACTAAATAAAGACCCTAAAGGTATGCTAATCAATTATAGCCAATTCACAAATCAACACAAAAAAAAAACAAACACATTTTTATTACATACACATTAACACACACACATAGCGTTGTACAATTTTATGTATGTTTTAGTAGCAACTTTAAATGCAGTTTACTCAAAATAAAGGAAAAAATTTAAAAGTCTGTAAATCTGCAAAACGGCTAAAAAGAAATACCTTTCAAATAATGTACGTTTGATCAAAATCGGGATAAAACGGTAGAACAGAACATCGGTCACAAGAAATCGCCTAGCCTATTAATATAATAGATTATTACATTCAATGTTAAATAATTTAAAGAGCATAAAGAGTTCCGCTGATTTTTTATTTTTTTAAATTTTTAGTTCAGTTTCTTTTTTTATCTACACATCGTAGTCAATCAGCCCATAGTGTATGATTTATTTGCTTTGCTTTTCCTTCACTCATACATAAATCTCGTAATTTTTCTGTCGCATTTAAATGACATGCAAAACAAAGCGTTAGCTGTGAGGAAGATGATAGAAGAAGCAACAACAGCAAAAAACAACAACAATATAAAAACTGAAAAACAAAGCATTGTCTGAAATTTACTAGGTTTTCTTTTCGAAACATATTTTTTCCGTAGCATTATGTTATGTTGACTAAAATAGGTCTTAGCAGTATTTTTTGTTACTGCCTTGAAAAAATAAAACACCATTCGATGAGGCCCATGTATGTTCTTTTTTTTCTGATTTTGTTGTCCTTTTTCATTGACGTTCTTTCAAAGTGATAATGATAAGCAAACCTTCATGGCGACAACAACTGGCTTTTGTTAGCTTTTCACACGTTTTCCGGTTTTAGTGGTAAAAAAAAAGAAATGAACAAACTGGGTACAAAAGCGTATTATTTTCTATTGTCTTTCTAATAAAAACGTGTGACACAAGCAGCAATGAAACGAATAGACAAAAACTCAGCAAGTGAAAGGAACTTCACGGCATAAAAAGCGGAAATTGTGTAGTAAACTGGCGGAAATTCCAGAACATTGAGGGCCGTTTTAAGCTTAAATGTGAACATTGTGTGGCTTAATTTTAGGGAATTATTATATAAATTGCAGATTTTAAGGGCAATTATAAAGTAATTTAACAAGAAAAAAAATAGATAATAAATAATTAAAAACAAATATAAAAAAGCAAGTAAAAGTCGGTTATGGTCTCAAATATACGCAACCGAGACCTTCACCGAACTTAATCTCAGCTAAAATGGCGATTAATTAACGTGTTTTAAAATTCTGTATGGAAAATTAAGGGCTTCAAATCTATTATGTTTTTATTTTTAATGAGGGCTACAGCTATTTATTTTATCAAACATAGAATTTAAATGCTTGATTTCATTAAGCAGTCTTAGCATAGCTTTTATAAGCCATTTTGGTAGCCCTTCGCAAAAAAAAGTTTAGACGCGCCAGAACGCATGAAAGCACTCGGTTTATTATTTTTTATAATGATTTCAAATTTATTTTTTTAATAAGTTAAATTACACTGCTAAAATCTTCGGGGTTATTGCCTGGGGGTTGCTAAATCCCAAGCCAGGCCGAAAGTACTCAACGATTAAAACCTTTGGCGTTTTCAGGTCTTTTAAATCTGTTTCCTTATCTTGATATTTGTTTGCTTAGTTTTTCAGCTATAACTCAAGAACCGTTGATAATATCACATTTCAATCTTCAGCAAAATTGTAGCTAAGGCTTAAAGAAAAAATTTCTATTAACCCATAAAAACAAATTTTTTATTAAAACTCTTTCTTTGCTTATGCATATGAGTTTTGAATCTCTCCGTGACTGTGCGTGACTTTGCGTGACTATTTTAAAATGAATCTTTGGCCACAACAAGTCCATGGAACAAGTTTCAGATTGATTGGATGAGGGGAAATGGGGTTTAAATCAGTCCGTGACTGCGCGTGACCACCCCAAAATTAATCTATAGTCATAACAAGATCATGGGTCAAGTTTCGCATCAATTGGATGAGAATTTGCGTTAAAAGAAAGAGTTTAAAAAACACAATGCACGCTATAAACGCATAATAAACGACTATATGATACCCTACACCATGCGTCAAGAGATCCTTTATCTTAGCTCCAACTAATTGGATATAGAAGATAATCATAAACCAATTTTAAATGGGATTTTTATTAACTTTTTTGCCTACGGATATGAAAATTTTTATATCGGATGCTATATCTATGTGGGAGCAATGTTGAAAAATGAACAGATCCCACTGATATTTGGTAAAGTCACTTATTTTTTCATAAAACATATAAAAACCAAATTTGAAAAAATCTATGTAATATTTTTGTTTTTTGAAAGATTTAAGAAGAAAATCGGGAAGCAGCTCTGTATGTGCGCTGTGACTAAGAACTGTCCCACAGGGTTCATTTTTGAGCTACTGATTAATAGGGGTAATAAACGCAAATAAAGCAAATTCGACTGAGATCTCATAGCGGTCATATGGGGACTAGGTCTGAACATAAACCAGGTCTGAACATAAACCGACTCAGAAAGTGATTCTGAGTCGATCGGTGCAATAAAAGGTAGGTCAAATATTTTCAGTCGTTACAAACATCAGCACAAAGTCATTCCATAACCATATAGTGGTATAGGGTATAAAAATATCCCTCATAATAAACATACGCCCTGAATATCTTATGTTATTAAAAAAAAATATATTAAAGAAAGGAAAAAATTTTAAGACTTTATATTAGCCCAACTTTATTTGCTGAAGCTCTTTGCTGAAGAATGAAATGAGAAATCTTTAAGGATTCTTCAGCTATAGCTGAAAAACTAAGCAAACTAGTATCAAGGTAAGGAAAATATATAAAAGGTCAAAAAAAAAGTTTAGCATGAGAACGCCAAACCCTTTGAAGGTTTTATAATACTGGCCTAGTACTTGCACCCTGATTTGGAATTTCTCACCCCCAGAATGGCTGTTGTACCGTTTTTATTAAAACAAGAAGAAAAATTATTTAAAGTTTTCAAGCGTTGGTAAAGCGAGCTGATGCATAATTAGTTGTGAAGCCTCCCTATCGGAGTTATCTACAATCTGTATTAAAGTGATTTTATAAAATACGACATGAAAAATTTTTTCTGCTTGACTGTCTGTCTGTCGTGGGTCAACCCCATTCCCCATTATCCAAATGATCTGAAACATGGCCCATAGTCTTGTTGTAACTAAAGATTAATTTTGTGTTAGTCGCGCATAGTCACGCACAGTCACGGAGTGATCTAAATGTCATTTCCCCTCATCCGATCGATCTGGAACTAAGTCCATACACTTGCTGTGAAAGAAACATTAACTTTGACTTAGTCATGCAGAGTCACGCACAGTCACGGAGAGGTTCAAAACTCATATACATAAGAAAAGAAAGAGTTTTAATAAAAACTACAAAATTTGAGTTTGGGCAAAAAAATATATAATGGGAATAAAAGAAAATTCCAGTTTTTATTCTTTTAAATAGCGATATCCTTCTACCCGTCTGTCCATTTATGGAAATTACGATCACGCCCTCTTTTTAAGTACAATTTAATATTTTCTTTGTACTTTTCCGTTTTGAGTCGATTAGCCATTTTTGGGTTAATTCTGGGTTAAAATCTATGAAACTCCTTTTTTTATACATCGTTGAAAGGATTATTTACATAGATTTTAACGAGTAAAACCGTTAACGGTACTTAGATATTGTTCGCCACCTTCTCGCTTTATTTTTTAACTTATAAAATCAATCGTTTTGGTACCTTCGTACAATTCGTGCTATATCGCAAAACCCCATTTGTGCATTTTTAAAAAAGGTAATACATATGTATATACAAATAAAATAGAGATTTTATTTTCTCTTTATAAAAACCTTAAATTAAATTGTGTTTTTATTTTTTATATATTTTTTGCTACATACGCAAACATTTGGTCCTTCGAACCGGATCGAGTGGTCAAGTGGGTTGCTCATTTTTCATGTAAATTATTCGCTGATATCCTAAACAAGTTGCTATTTAAATCATCAAATTCGGTCCAATTCGATCCGGAGATTTTAATGGAAATATAAAAAATCTCTTGAAAAATATATGATTTTTTGTGTTGTTGTTGTTGTTGCTATTTTTGTTATTCTACATTTTGTAGTTTGTGTGTCATAGCTGTAACAGATGTTGTTGTTATGGTCCTTGTGTTTATAGCAGTTGCTTAATGAGTGTATATGTATTTGTTCAAGCTGGTCATATTGGCTGAAGCTGGTATTGCGACACCTTTCTTCACATTATCCCGAAATAAATACAAAAAATCACCAATAAGAAAGAAAAATAATAATACAAAATTGCACATTCTGAAAATAAAACCTACTTATTTATTAAAAATTTTAGATTCTAATAAAATCAAAAAGTAATCAGATTTTCATTATATTTCATTTAAGAACTTCAAATCTTTACTTGCGGGAAAAATTCCATATTACAAGTTTTTTCATTTGAAAATATTTAAAATTTACCTCACTTACAATTTTTTCTATACAATTTACCACATTTGTCTTGTAGAAAAACCCTCATTTTAGAAACTTTGAGAACTTTAAAAATATTTCCCCTAAATACGTTTAACGGTTGTTTTTTAATATTAGTCAGATTCCAATATTTTTCCTATGGAATAACTGCAAATCTAAAAAACTAAGACAAGTTAATACAAAATCAGTTCTCGTAGACTTAACAAAAAAAAAGATATTCACTAGATCTGGAAAACCTTGATTTTATACAGTATACGAGTACAGGTAACCGTCCTATATCGCGGGTTTCTATAACGCGTTTTCGCTACAAAGCGGTTCGCAAAATGCGGAAATTTTTTTACAACGCTACTCCTGCAACGCTATTTTACGAAAATATTTACTAGTTTAATTTAAAAAAATCGTTCTTCCAGAACTTATATTTCCATGGCCTTAAGGTTCCTAAAGATCGAATAACATTATTGCTGTACAATAATGCATCTGGTGATTTTATGACTAAGCTAACATTAATTAACCGAGCATTAAATCCAAGATCTATGAAACGATGTAACAAAATCAACTATCCAGTGTATTGGAGAGCCAATAAAAAAGCATTTATGACTGCTAGTTTATTTAATGATTGGTTTTATCATTACTTTATTCAGGTAATATTAATAGGCTAGCCGATTTCTTGTGACCGATGTTTTGTTCTACCATTTTATCCCGATTTTGACCAAACATATATTATTTGAAAGGTATTTATTTTTAGCCGTTCGCCAGATTTAGAGATTTTTAAATTTTTTCCTTTATTTTAAGTAAATAGCATTTAAAGTTGCTACTAACACATACATAAAATTATACAAATTTCTCAATTTGAAAATAATTTTATACTTTCCACAAATATATCTTGGTTTTTGAATATGAAAGGCTGGCTTTCAAAATTAAAATGGTCAGATTTGTTTGATTTCCCTATAAAGTTACCAATCAAGCAATATTATTTTAAGAGCTAACTGAAACTATTACGGACAAATATTAGGCTGATCATATTAGGAAAAGTTAATAAAAGAAATCTCAAAGAATTTCATTTACATTAAATATAAAGAAGCACTTCTAAGGAAAGTACTTTTCAACAACTCCCAGTACTTTAAAAGACTATAATAGTAAGAAAATTAGAGTCAGTCTAGACCGATTATACGATATCATATACCATGCGTTTAGAGACCCTATCTTTTAGGTTCAAGTAATTGGATATAGAAAATAAGCATAAACCAAATTTGAGTGGCATTGTTATTAATTTTTTTTTTTTTTTGATTTCGGATAAGAAAAAGTTCATATCGTATATTATATTTATGTGTGGACTAGGTCAAAAAATGGACCGATTCTTACCGTACTTGGTAAGTTCACTTATTTGTTGCAAAAACATAAACAAACCAAGTGTGAGAAAAATCTGTGCAAAATATATATTTTTTTTTTACAGATTTAAGTGAAGATCGGGAATAAATTTTATATGGGGCCTATGACTAAGACTTGTCCTATTTTAGGATTTCTAATTAAAGGATATAATAAATATACACAAACCCAATGTGACTGAGAACTATATGATATTTTGGATATTATGGTAATTTAAGTTACTTCTGAACATGATTCGAATTTCGCCAATTTCAATAGCGGTCATCCTATGACCGATAGACACATATACGCTAAATGTCATCAAAATACATTCAGATTTACGGCCTTTAGTTGGACTACAAGGTTTACATGGACACACAGACGGATAGACGGACGGACGGACGAACAGAGACATCGCTAAATTGACTCAGAAAGTGATTCTAGGTAGATCGGTAAAAAACTTTTGTTCGGTATGGTGAATAACATCAAATCGACTTTTAAAGGTTTGACAACTTTTTTTTTCAAGTCAAAAATTTTGCTTGTTAAAACTTCTATGACCACTAGACCGTATCACCTTACAGGCACAAAAAAAAAAGTTCACCGTACACCAGCGAATATAAGGTATTGTTCCAAGGACATTTGAAAAAAAAAATTTTTTTTTTTTTTGCCGAACGTAGGGGTCGCCTTTTTAGTTTTTTCGTTATATCTTCCATATTTACAGTCTGATCTTAAAGTTTGATATAGCGATTTTTTTTTGTCTCAGGGAGGCAAATAATTATGCTCTTAGTCCATTGACCTCAAGTGTACCGTTCTAGTACCTACCCCCCAAATTTCATTTCTTAGCACCCTAATGTGACACCCTAATGTTAGAAATTTATAGCTCGCGAAAAATCATAAAACTTTTGCTCAGAAAGTATTTCGATAATTACAGCACAACTAGTTAAAAAATGCTTTTATAAATTCATTGTTGCAGACCGTAGGGGTCACCTTTTTAAATTTGTCATAGCTTCAGTATTTACATTCAGATATTAAAGTATGATATATCGATGGGTTTGTCTGTGGCAGACCATTTTTTTTAATTCAAAAGTCTTTGACCTCAAGTAACCTTTACATTATACCTCAAATTATACAACAAAAAGCAAAGTAAAATAATAGAAATTTTAGTCAATCATATCTCGACGTGATTCCAGTTGGCTATATTTTTGACGGCTGTCGAGTTTAGATAAAATGTGGCCCATGCGTTGCTCGTCCGTGACCGCCATGGCAGATTCATGTACTACATGAACAAAACGCTCGGTATTTTGAGAATGAGATGGATAAGCTGTGAAAATAAATAGGTTTACCAAAGAAAACTATCAAATGAAGATATTTTTCTTCCGCTTACCTGGTAATTCGATTACATCTTGCAAACATTGTAATGCTTCCAGATGCTCTTGGGTATAGAACTGCAAGCATGGCGGCTCTGTCAATTCGAATTTATTGCAATTGATCATACGGATGTATGAGTCACTTTCGAAGTTTATAAAATTAACAACTTGTGGACCGAACATTTGACGAATGCATCCAGTTAATCATTACGGGCTAATAAAATTTTAGTATTGCCATCTGAACGCACTATCGCATCTTCGTCTGTTATCATCGATAACAAAACATTCTCAGGATGAAAAAAGTACGAGTTATTTTGGATAACAGGACGGAGGGTCTGTTGAACGTCTTCCGGCAACTGACGAATCCATGCTATGTATTGGAAAATATTTCGACTTCCGTGAATTGCCAGTGGTTTGCTTTTCACAAGGAACCAGAAAGGCGCATATACTTTTACAACGAACTCGGCTAGGTTTTTCAATATCATCGAGGGTTGAGAGCACGTCACATAATAGCGGAGGATTCGAGAGGCTGTCGTTAGCCAGCGTGCTGTGCTAATAGCACCGGGCTTCTCGTGGGCTAATCTCTCTTCGCATTTTCCGGTACGAACGGCTAAAACCATACGGTACAAATAAAGCTGGTCGCCTCGAACATTCCAACCGTCTATATTTGCAGGCATTTCTCCCATTGGAATGGGTTCGAATTAAAAAAAATTGGTCTGCCACAGACAAACCCATCGATATATCATACTTTAATATCTGAATGTAAATACTGAAGCTATGACAAATTTAAAAAGGTGACCCCTACGGTCTGCAACAATGAATTTATAAAAGCATTTTTTAAATAGTTGTGCTGTAATTATCGAAATACTTTCTGAGCAAAAGTTTTATGATTTTTCGCGAGCAATAAATTTCTAACATTAGGGTGTCACATTAGGGTGGTAGGAAATGAGATTTGGGGGGGTAGGTACTAGAACGGTACACTTGAGGTCAATGGACCTAAGAGCGAAATTATTGGCCTCCCTGAGAAATTCGCTATATCAAACTTTAAGATCGGACTGTAAATATGGAAGATATAACGAAAAAACTAAAAAGGCGACCCCTACGTTCGGCAAAAAAAAATAAAAATTTTTTTTTCAAATGTCCTTGGAACAATACTTTATATTCGCTGGTGTACGATGAACTTTTTTTTTCGATACGGTCTAATGACCACGTCAAGCCATGACTGCGAAAACGACTTAAGTGAAATTATTTTCGATTTTCGTTTTTTTCATGAAAATCGATAACATGCTATCATTTGTATCTGTCATCAAAATTTCATAACTGTAATTAGTACCGTTAAGAATTTACAGTGAAAGTAATTTTAGGCTAAGAGCACATTTTTAGTATGTTGAAAACTAAACATAAAGCAAAGATAATTATAAAAAAAAAAATACTGAAAAATCTTGGCTCGATATACTATATAGAGGAAAGAAAGAGATTCTCACAACATAATAGTTGCTTCAAAATAATTTATTTTGGACAAAAAGGATTACACTTAATTCTCTTAATTTGATATCGAACATGACTATCTTAACTTTGAGGAAAATACCAAAAATCATTTTAAAAAAATAGATAATTTACTATCAAATTTTTTCCAGCATAATATAGGATTGGCCTGCACAAGTTTTGACGAATTTAAGAACTTTTCAAAAAGAGACCAACCCAGCTAGATCATATTATATATTTCGTTTCTAATATTGATTTGGCATAACTTGAAAACCACTTCGATTAGAACTTATAATTGACTATATATAAGGATTCCATAAAGACCAAAAGTTAAATTAAAATAAATGTACCGTTTTTAAATTCATACTTAAGATATGAGTCAAGCTTTTTCGATAAAAAAATATTACAAGAAGAAAATATACTCAATATTCAATTTATGGTGTTCATCAACATTTTACCTTAAAAACTTTTAGGTCTGTTAAAAGTGATTGTTATTTCAATATCAATATCAATAACAATAACAATACACAAACTCACATTCACACATACATGCACACACACATTTACATGAAAAAGTTTAACAAAACAATTTTTGACGTGATAATAATAGGGGAAGAGTAACACCAGCAGAACATGCAAACTTTCAATAATGTTAAAAAGACAAGAAATTATGTTGACATAAGTGTTTGACAAACTCGTAGTAGTGGTCTAAAGTTGTAGCAACAAACAGACACAAACACATTCTCATACAAATACACAAATACGTATATTTACTCATATATATATAAACAAGTTCACACACGTATAGAGTTTACTTATATGAGATAGTGAAAAATTATTTCATCATCCATGTTGCGTGTAAATATCAACGAAAATGTGTAAACTTGTCACTTTAACTGATAAAGTTGAAAGTTTACAGTTTCACAAATGAACAGCAGCAATTTTTTTTTTCCTAACAAGTTTATGTGTGTGTATGTGTGTGTGTGGCAAATGTATGACTAAAAATCATACGACTTAAATGCCGTATAAACGAAACACACAAACATGAGACCATATAGCAGAAACTTTGAGGGGAAACAAAATTCGGGAAAGTGGTGTATGTCGCTGTGATGAATTGAGTTAAATACACATGTATTTTTATATAAAAATATTTTGTTAGAAAAATTTTGTTTTATACCCTCCATACTACTAGGCAAACGCATCGAAATATACATTTACGATCCCATAAAGTATATATATTCATATTCTTGACCCTTATAACAACTCGAGGCGATATAGCGATGTTCATCTGTCCATCATTCTGTCTGTTGAAATTACGCTCATTCATATTTCAATATTTCGTGCAGGTTGTTACTGAAAATGGGGTAAATCAGGCATGATTAAGTTTAACAAATATTTAGTTTACATTTGAAAATATTTTGTTTAGTTTTTATTTTTAAATGGTGCAACAAATCCATATACTAATCTGATCGTAAAACCCATGTGGAGGGTATTAAAGTTCCGGCACAACCGAATTTAACAGTCTTATATTTTATTATTATACCCTCCACTCCAGTGTGCAGAGGGTATATAGAAGTTTGTCATTCCATTTGTAATAATTAGAAAAAAAAATCTGGACCCCATAAAATATATATATTTGTGAACCTTATAACAAGCGGAGTTGATATAACGATGCCCGTCCGTCTGTCCGTTTGTGGAAATCACGATGACGGCTTCAATCGGGCAACGAGGTTGCTCGTTGGTATAAAAAATGATTCACTAACATCCTGAAAATTTTGCTATTTAAAATCGTCCAAATCGGTTCATCTGGTCCCGAGAATTGAACGATGGAGTAAAAAAAGTCTTGAAAAAAATTGATTTGACTATGTTGTTCTTGTCACGATAAAGTTCTCAATAGGACAGCTAGGGTGCTTGTTGTTGGTGAGAATGATACGACAACATCATGGGAAGGTTTCTTTTTTTTAAATTTTGCCAATAGGTTTCATAGGTGCCGAGAAATCACTGAAAAGGTAAAAAAATATGATGTTTTCCTATATTGTTATTCTAAATTTTGTATTTTGTCACAGCTGTACTTGTTGTTTTTATGGTCGTTGTGGTAATAATATAAAAATTCACCAATATCAACATTTTATGGTGTAATATTTAAGTTAGTTAATTAATAAAAGAAACTATATAAAATCAATATCAATATTCTGCGATTTTTATAAGATCACAAAATATTACAAATTGATACATACAGACTACTGTTGCAAATATCAAAATACTATAAATAACATTCATATATTCTGTATATGTATTTCGATAATAAGCGCATATTAAAAGTAATATAAATATAAATTATTTTATTTATACAAAATACTGCAATTTTTTGGGTTGCAAAAAATAGTATAATTTTAAGGGTTCTACTTTTAGTACATACTTGCATTCAAAAGTAGTATTGAATCCATAAAATTCTACCCTGTAAAAATTGGTGTTTAAAAAAAATTTTTTTTCTCAGATGATAATAATATAATATAGATGTCAATAATATTTAATTATAATACATTTTTAAAATTTATTATTTAATGTTTGGCGCAGGCAAACACCATTCCCGGACTACCGAGTATTTAATGCACGAGTTATTCCGCATTAGGAATAATCGCGGAGCTCAGCTCAATCAAAGTGCAATGATTAAGCCTCGACCTGGGAAACATGTGTTCATGCTTCCCTTTGCACAAACGCCATTCCCAACTACCAAAAATTGTAGGCACGAGCTATCCACATCAGGAATAGTCGCGGGCTCAACTCAATCAAAGTGCAATGATTAAGCTTCGCCCTGGGAAACGTGTATACATTCATTTCTTAGCACAAACCGAACTACTTATGGCACATTAAAAATAAACTAATTGAGAAGTACAATTCATCATTACGCTGTATTATAATACTATTTTCTTATTTTAGTACTAGCTAGTAAACAAAGTGATCGTATCATTGTAAACGAAATAGAATTGAAATTGTGTGTAGATTTGTTTTACTTAAAAAACTGTTTCTACAGATAGTGAATAAAATCCCAGTAAACATTTTATGCAATAAGTGATCATGTGGAGTCTTTTTGGACTCCTCTGTGCTATTAAAACAGTCATAAATGCGCTCTTTTGCTGATCACAAAATATTCTTTTGTTGGGAGGAAATATTACCTTACCCCCGACTCTTCTTGAGAACCTTTTTTATCCAATTTTCTGAATAATTTCGAGTCATATTTAATTTTTCTATAAATCACTTTTTAAGCGTAAGCAAAAATCATTTCTTAGTCTTTTTCTAATACCGCATGTGATTAGTCAGTTTTTAATCATCAAAAGTGCTCGAAGAAGACACATTAAGATGATTTTTGTTAAAACAATCTTCGAAATGATTACTGGGATATCGTATATTTTTGTTTACACACACACATACGTAATGGCACCAGTAAGCCGAACTCTCTCATGAAACACATAGACGACAGCGGCTACACGACTACAGCCTGTCAAAAATAAAATACACACGTTTATATCAAAACGATTATTTTGACACCAACACAGCTACACGACTACATGACCACATTTGCTGCTGTAGTCAACTTAGGCTAATTTCTATTTTTGTTGGCTACAAAATAAAAATAGTGTTGACAATATAACAAAATATGTAAAAGATATTAGTGCTATGAAATATTTTATTTTGTTGAATCGCAAAATGAAATGCTATAATAATTCTATTAATAAGTAAATTTATTTATTTATTTCTACGTTATAATAATGCATTATAAATAAGTAATATATTTAAGACAATTTTATATAGAATCATACATGTTTTTCTATTTTAATAAAGTAAAAAAAAAATATAATTGGCACTACTGAAATAAAAATGATTTTGTATAAAAACGGCTGTTTATATTGTTGTTATATGTTGCTGTCGTTTTCAAAGAAATTAAGTAGTTGACTACACGACTACAATTGCAGCCAGCAGCATTTGTATCCGTGTGTTTGTGTAGCCTCTGTCGTCTATGTGTTTCATGCATAAGTAACGATTTCATTTAGTCTTATGAAAGCTTTTGAACAAAGCAGATATACGCCGCATTGTTTTGTGAAATCTTACATTGTTTTTTAATAGGTACCAGTGATGCCAGGAGATTTTTGCAGAAATCTCTACGCTAATGAAAAAAATCCCTTTTTTCCCTACACCCACTTTTTTCTCTACATTTTCCCTACACTACTTTTTTCAATTTTTCAAAAAAAAAATTATTTTTAATTTGTTAATTTTCAATTTCAATAATGCAAAAATAACATAAAAACGAAGAAAAATATCATAAAAAATAAGATAAGAATATCATTAGAATTACATAAAAACAACATAAAAAACCAACAGATATTATAAAAAAAAAACATTTTTACTATTCTGTATAATTCATCCTTTATATGGCTAGATGTGCATTTAAAATTTACACAATTAATTAAAATGGCTTGAAAATGGGATCTTATAACGTAAACAGAATTTTGGTTGTTGGTTTTAAAAGATATTTTTTTAAGACATTGGTTATTAGCATGTATACTTAGATCTGATTTATCGCAATTTAATATTTTTTCACAAGCCTTGCATCTGTATTTAAAGTCGTCATCTTTGACCTGTTCCATCCCATTAGCTTCAAGTCTCTCAACTAACTTGAGTAAAACCTTTGTTTTCTGTATTTCTTTGATGTGTTTTCAGCATTATCGAAAAACGAATCGGACATTTTTCTAAAATCAATTATGTTTACATTTATAATATTTTAATATTCTATTTATTTACAAACTTACTTAATATAATCGAAGAGATCTACAAAGATGGCGTACTTATGTATGTATTAAAAAAAATGCACAAAAACAAGTAAACTGCACAAAAGTGTTTTTTACTTGTCATTCTTGTTAAAGAAGCCACGTAATTACTATCTCCATATTATAGAGTTACTACCAGATTTAAAAAAGATAGATATTTTTATTTTTAATTTTAAAGTTTAAAATTGAAATGTATATAATATTAAGTTGTTAAAAAAAATTTTTCAAAAAATTCCTACAATTCGACAAAAGTAAGAAATCTTTTGCATTAAACACATAGACGCAAATCCATTTATCGATGCGTTACAAATGGAATGACAAACTGATGTAATAAGATCGAAAAAATAAAACTGATTAACACTAGTGCTTTTAAAATATAAGACATGGTCAAGTATTCCGAAAAAGATCCGAAATTTAAATATATATTTTGTATACTATCTTCTATTGACTTTAAAATTGTTAAACGTAAATGCTGAAAATTCAGAGTATTTGTTGTAATAAATTACTAAATTGATCAAATTGTTTACATTTTCAAATATTTTATCTAAATTTGTTACAAATAGTGCAACAAAACCTAGGTGGAGAGTATCAAAGATTTGGCATAGCCGAATTTAACACTCTTACTTGTTTTTTTCTTTGTATTAAAAAAACATTTAGTTTTTGTTTTAAACTTTATTTTAATCAAAAAAAAATATTTAACAAATATTATATAAAAAAATTAATTATATAAATTTTAAGAAATTTTAAAAATGACTAGAATTTTTATTTATTTATTTTTTTTTGTTTTGAATTTTTTCAAAAATAAAATACTAGTTCTAAAATAATGTAAAAAAAGATTTTAATTATAAAAAACTTATTGATAAATAAAATATTTTATTAAAAAAATCTCAATAAATATTAAAAAAAAAAATTACAGAATTTCTTTGTGAAATTTTTTTATTTAAAAAAAAAATAAAAATAGTTCTTAAAGTTTTCTGCTAAGTACATGTTTCAACATTATTTATTATTAGAAAATTTTTCATAAAAAGAATATTATTGTGAAATAAAACTTTTTGGTAAAAACTAAACTTAAAAAAATATAGTTAACATATAAAATATGTTAGAAATAAATCCTTTGAGATAAAAAATTTAATAATTTTATATTTTTATAGTTTATAAAAATAAGAATAAGTAGAAAAACTTTTAATGCCCATTATTTTAAATAACGTTCAGTATAATTACACTAATTACACCGGTCAAAAAAAAAAAATCTTGGATTTCTGTTCAAATGCATAAATTCCGATGATAGGCTCCGAAAAACACCTACATAGCAACTTTTAGCTTTCAAAGTTTGTTTTTGATTCTTTTACGTCGAAAAGTACGTTTTGAAGATTTTTATCGAATTTACGATCAGAAGTTGGCAGCACTTCTATAAAAAGTGTTGCAAAGTTCATTTTTCTTGCATAAAGCGTAGTAGTGTGCGTTTACTAATTTATTGCAGCTGTTTTGTTTGTGGGGAATTTAGGAAAAAAAAATTGCAAGAAATTTTCTTTAGCATCAAATTTAAAGCTTTGTAAAGCTTAAGAAGCATATTTTACACTTCAGATTCGAAATCAAGATAAGATATGGGTACCTTATTTAGCCTGTGTTAACTGCAAAAATACTTTAGGAGGTAAGAAACTAGAAATAAAAATCCAAAAAACTTTCGAACATCTTAATATGTTTGTAACTACTTACTTTATGCATAAAGTTTAAAATACACTAGTTGGTTCCGTTACGTACAGCCTGGTATCGAGGAGAAAACCGACACATGAAATTTGGAGTGCCAAGACTATGGGGAGAACCACGTGATCATTTACAGGATCATTTTTGTATCGTGAATCCATGTAAGCATCGAACTGGTAAAAATTCAGAAAACATTTTTTACCCTGACCCTCCTGCAACGTCAGCCGCAATAAACCACAGTTAAAATTGCCCCGTTCCGTCCAGGTCAAAAATAAATGACTCCGAAATTCAGATGTCTCAAAGTTCAACAGAGATTTTATAATAAAAGCGCACAGTTTTGCACCACATCTCATCATCACTATAGAATTTAATGATTTGGTGCGAGATCTGAACCTGCCCAAGAGTTAAGCAGAGATTCTGGGTTCAGAAAAGAGGACGGTTTGTGGTATTCTAATAACGTGACATGTTTATTCGAAGAAATCGGAATACCATGTATACCATCAGATTGGCGGCTTTTTATCGATAGCTCTTCAAAAAGCTTAAAGGCCGTCCTTCTTTATAATGGAAACAAGTTTCCTATTCTCCCCATGGCACATTCTGTAATGCTAAAGGAAAATTACAAACAGAGTAAAAAGCGTACTAGAAAAATTAAACTATAAAGAAGACAACTGGCCATTGATAGGAGACTTCAAAATGGTTGCTTTTTTATGGGCATACAAGGGGGGTATACGGAACACCCTTGCCACATTTGCTTATGGGATAGTCGAGCAGATTCAGTACACTACCAGCAGCGTATGCGGCCTGATCGAGTCAAGTTTCATATAGGAAAACATAACGTCAAATGGGAACCAGTTGTAGACCCAAAAAATATCTTGATGCCGCTATTGCATATCAAGTTAGGCCTACTGAAACAAATTGTGAAACCATTGGATCAAAATTCTGAAGCTTTCGAATATTTAAAAAGATTATTTCCCAAATTATCCGAAGCGAAGATGAGGAATCTTCGTAGGGCCAAAAATAAAAAAAATTAAGAACAGTGATGAATTCACAATATTACTCAATACCATAGAAAAACAAGCCTGGAACAGTTTTAAAGAGGTAGTTAATGGTTTTCTCGGAAACAGCAGAGCAGATAATTATAAATATTTAATTGAAACTATGCTTGAAAACTTTAAAGTTATGGGCTGCCGAATGTCCCATAAAGTTCATATGTTACATGCTCATCTCGACGAATTTAAGGATAAAATGGGTGCCTACTCAGAAGAGCAAGGAGAGCGTTTTCACCAAAATATCATAGACATTGAACGACGCTACCAGGGGCAGTATAACGAAAATATGATGGGAGACTACATTTGCGGTTTAATACGTGAATGTCCATACAAACATAGAAAAACGACTAAAAATATTTATTTTTGAACTTGATTTTATATTAGTTTCTATTTCTAAGCTATTTTTTTTTTATCATTATTCTCGAATGAAAAATACTACGAAGTTCACCAAAATTTTTTTTCTTTTTAATGTATAATAAAATTTTGGGAAAATCACTAATTATTTTTAAAAATCGAAAAGTTGGTCTTATTTCCACAAAAACAAACTTTGACAAAAAAAAAATTACTTTTCCCTTTATTTGTGACATAAAAGAAACTGAAAAATGGCATTTAGGAGTCAGACCCAAAAATCGTGTCGACCGGTGTTATATACGGTTTGATTGCTTCACAGTTTTGATTAGGATTACCAAAAATCAAGAAGGATATGATGTGATCAAAAAAATTATATCTATATATTAATATGTACAGGAAAATCTTTCAACCCGTTTTGAAACAAAATGCGCCCATGGAGGAATGTGAAATTTGGCGTAATTATAGTTCATATGGAGTAGAATAGTAGAATGATAAAATGTATGTAAAATATGTGTTAAAAATATATTAAATTATATAAAGTAAAATATTAATAATACAAAATTTTATAAGAGCCTAAAGGTATGATAATCAAATTTAGCCAATTCACAATTCATCGCCGGTGCATTTATTGTTGATGGTTTCAAAAAAGAGCACATTTTAACCGCCCCACAGTGGACCATTTGACGATTGAATTGGAATTTTAATATGCGGTTTCTTTTGTTTGGTAGGTGAGACTTTAGCCTTTAATTTTTGCTATAAAACGTAATTCTCAACCGAAATTAAAAAAAGTTACGGAGGGTTTAAAATACATTTTCATTTGTAGTTGAATTTTAGTACGAAAGTGAAGGGTTAAGAGGTAAAAGAAAGGTTTTTTTAATATAGTCTTATTTTTTCAGTTAATTTTACAACTAATACTTTTTAACAATTTTTTAAGTTAATTTTTTCAGAAAATGCCAAACTTTGGCCCCCGCAAACTTTTTAGTCCTAATGTGCACAAGGGCCAAAGGTTGTTTTTTTTTTAAAGATCCCGAGTTAAAATATAATTTATTAGGCAGCGAACGTAAAAGTTACATTATATTGGTTCAAGATAGAGAAGTTTCAATGAAAAACTCGTATATTTTTGCTTTAGTTAATTTTTTTTTTATTGTCTTTTTAAATATTTCCATATCAATTTTTATGGTAAATTTATTAAATATGACAATTTTTATTGTAAATTTACAAAATATATAAATTTTTAAATCAAGAAAATTTTTTAACTATATAAAAAAAGTGTAACTTATTGTTAGTGTAATGAAAAAGTAATTTAAATCAACCAATTTTAGTAAAAATTTCTTCTAAATAGCCTTGATTTTCATCTTCTAGAAGTTGTTTAGCTTCTTCGTCTAATTCAATAGAGGTAGTTTTTCATTTTTGACGAATGTTGGACATATATGGATATGAAGTGCACAACAAAATAGTGATAAGGTCTTCATTAGTACAACATCTGGACATTTTCCTTGTGTTGTGCTCGCGAAAGAATCTGTAGTCTTTGTTCCTTTTTTCTTATGCTTCTTCAGATAGATCTCCTATTGGTAGCATATTGTTTTGAATTATTTGTTCCCCATGGTACAAAATTTTATGAACTGTGGATGGCATATATCACCAAGAGTATTTTTCATTATAAAGTATAGCTGTTTTATTGGCGTACTCTCCAAATTTTTTGCATATATCTTTCTGCTGCTTGCTAGAACTTGTAATATGATTTTGAATCGTATTATTAATTCATGATCTATACCTGTGATAGATGCTGCAGTTTCCGGATCGGAAAAAAAATCTCCTTGCAGTATTTCCATCATTTGTGTATCCTTCCCCTTGTTTTGGTTGGTCGATTACGAGGCCTAGCTGTAGATATTTTTGTTGAATTTGTTTTTTTTTTTTGCTTTCTTTTTTCTTCATTTTCTTTGTTTTTTCTCACTGTTTCGCCTAACGGACCAAATTGAAAATCATAACCCAATTTAAGAATATGCTCCATGAAACGTATTCTAGCATGAAGAGGGGACATTCCAAATTCGTAGGCTTCCTTAAAACTATCGTCTTCTGGGGTTGGCTTAATTGACTTGATGTCTTTTGGCATATAATGCAGCTTGACGTTGACTTTGTTCCAGTTAAAGCTTGTGCAACTTTTCCATCAATCATTGTGAGACACATTTTAAAATGTACTTCAATGTCTTGGTCATCAAATTTAAATATTACTGGCTGAAGTTCCTTAATTTGATCTTTTATTTTTTGAACTTCTTCAGTTATGACATCTTTGGTTTCCTTTTTGAATGCAAATTTTATTGGTGTGTAATACTTTGTTGAAGGAGGAAGTTCATTTTTCCATACATCAATTTCTGTTGCTCTACTAGTTGACGGCTCTAATCCGCTATAAATTTTTGTTAAGCGCAATGGAACGAAAGATACCACAAATAAATTAGCATCTGAAGAATTTTTGGCATTAAATTGCTTGTATTGTTTCTGGCCAGAGGATCCATCACATCCCCATTTAGAAATTAAAGTAATGCTGCCATTACCAATTTTTTTTAAATGATCAGTATCAAGCGTATTTAGCAGTCGTTCTACAGTATGTTCAAGGAGTTCTTGCAATTTTATTTTTGCTGATGTTGAAGTGACACTAATAGCAGATTGTGAAGGTAAGCATTCTTTTTTGGCAGAAACTAAATCTCGATACTCTGGAAAAATCCCACAATTCTTTTCATTGGTTCGCTTCCGCAATTCCTTATATTGATTTTTGGTCAATTTCAAATCCAAAAATAGGGCGAACGCTTCTTCCGGCGTAAATTTCTTATCTTCAATTGGTGTAGGAATGCTTTTTAAAATCCTCTTTGTGCGCCTTGGGCTCGCTTCTACTATTTTTTCAACTATTTCAATTTTATTTTTTTTATTTTGGGTTGGTTGAATTTGGTAAAAAAATGAATCCTTAATAATTCTTTGAAAAATTTCTTCATTGATATTCTCCAGCTTGCGCCTTCGAGATCTTTCACTACATCCGTCAATTGGTTTTGCTGGTCGACCCTTTTTTCCACTTTCGTTGCCAGTTGTAGATGCACTCTCAAAAATAAGTTCCTTTCTTAACCAGTCTTGGTAACGTTTGTACATCTTTGCCTTGCTATGAGAGCATTCAATGTACCGTCTTTTCAAATTCGATGCAAAATTAGTAATTTTTCCTTTGTGCATTTCAATGTCTTCTAGTTTACAATTCTACATCATTTCGTTGGAAATAAATATCTGCCAGATCTCTGTAACAGTACTTAGCCATTGCACAAATTGTAATGAATAATAATTGTGGAAACATTATTATAAATACTCTTCCTTGCAATTATGTAAAATAAAAATTTTTATCTTTAATTACCACTTTTAGAAGCATAAAAAACCCACACCCTAACCCCTTTTAAAAGGTAAGCATACCTGCTCATATCTTAAAGGGTTATGTCGCAATAGTTTTTTTTTACCATTTAGAAATTTTTATCTTTTGTTACCACTTTTAGAAGCATAAAAAACCCACACCCTAACCCCTTTTAAAAGGTGAAGCATACCTGCCCATTTTACAAATTTTTATCTTTTACTACCACTTTTAGAAGCATTAAAAATCCACACCCTAACCCCTTTTAAAAGGTGAAGCATACCTGCTCATATCTTAAAGGGCTATGTCGCAATAGTTTTTTTTTACCATTTACCTGTTATATAAATTGTTTCCCATTTTGTCAGGTATTTAAACTATATAACTCTAATTCAGACTATTAATGTTTTTGAAAGATACCTATGTAAATGTACCTGTAACAATTAAGCGCATTGTATCTCAACCCTTTTTTATAAGTATATAACAACTCCTGACAACTCTACCGACACGCAAAACAATACACCGCGGTGCACCGGTACGACCAAGTTTTGTATTCATAACACTCAGACGGACGGACGGACATCGTTTAGTCGACTCAGAAAGTGTTTTTGAGTCGATCCGTATAATAAAAGATGGATAAAGGTCCAATATTTTTGGCAGTTACAAACATCAACTCAAACTTAATATATCCTAACCACATAGTGGACAACTTTTGTATTCATAAATTTTGCAGAAAATATCTAACCTTAGGTCAGAAAAATTGTTCTGGTGCACACGGGCGCAAACTGGCGGGTATATAATGGGGTATACGAGTATAGGGGAGGGTTCGGACTATAGAAGAGTGCGAGATTTTTTCTGACTGCTTCTGACTGGCAGGAGTTATGCTCTATAAAGTAGGAGATTTTCGGAAAATTTGGACCTTTTTTAAAAAAAAATTTTTTTTTTTTAAATTTCGGAATGACTCAGTGATTTTACATTTTTAACATTAATAGTATGGAAGCCATAAATTTATACAAAATTTATTTCACTTCAAAATCTTTTAAATCAAAAAAAGTTACATTCATTCAAAAATAAAAATTTACAAAGAAATTTTTAATTTTAGCAAAATACTGAGAAAGCCCATTTACGAAGACCCTGTTCTCTGTGATATAGTTTTTGGCTCCCGAGGTTTACTAGTATTTACTTTCAAATGAATAACATCACTTTAAAATCGGTAACAAAAAAAAAAAATGATTTTTGGCCGCCTTCTCAAAATATGGTCCACTGTGCGCCCTAGGTTGAATTGTGAGTTGCCTAAAATTGATTAGCATACCTGTAGGCTCTTATAAAATTATGTAATAATAATTTTATTTTAAATTTCACAATTCAATGATAAGTTTTATATATACGTATATACAATAAAAAAACATTAAAAGTAAAAAAATTTAATGAAATAATTAAATTTCCTAGAATTTTCACTCGAATTTCGTCTGCGGCGCTCTGCTGGTTAACAATTAAATTTTCAACTTAATAACGACGAAAAAATTTAACCAAAATTTCAAAAAACCTGTTAAAGATTAAGCTTTACTAGAAGTAAAAACATTTGATCTTGAGCCTGATTAATTTCTAGCTCAACCATGAAGTGGTAATGTTTTTTTATTTTTATGTATGTAGAAATAGAAAAGAATAAAATTCTTATTTATTTATTGTTTTTTGTTGTTGTATATTTCGATTTTTTCTCTATTTTTATTTTTTTATTTTTAAACCCTTTCTTTTCAGTCACGGAGAGATTCAAAACTCATATGCATAAGGAAAGAAAGAGTTTTAATAAAAACTTTGTTTTTATTGGTTCCATTATTACTAGCAGAATCCAGCCCTTGAAATTCGAGCGAATATTCTATTAAATTTAATTTTTTCATTAAATAAAGACCCTAAAAGTATGCTAATCAATTATAGCCAATTCACAAAACACCACAATAAACAAACTCATTTTTATTACAAACACATTAACAAATTTAATAAAACACACATAGCATATGTGTAATTTTATGTATGTGTTAGTAGGAACTTTAAACGCCATTTACTCAAAATAAAGGAAAAAATTTAAAAATCTATAAATCTGAAAAACAGCTAAAAGGAAATACCTTTCAAATAATATACGTTTGGTCAAAATCGGGATAAAACTGTAGAACAAAACATCGGTCACAAGAAGTCGCCTAGCATATTAATATTATAGATTTTTATTTTATCCTTAGCTAAAATTTTGCTAAAGATGTAATGAGAAACCAACAATGGATCTTAAGTTATAGCTAAACAACAAAGCAAACAAACAATAAGATAAACAAAAAAGTTTATGATGAAAAGGCTAACCCTTTGGAGGATTTACTATACTGGCCTAATACTTCGACCCTAACTTGGAACTTATCGCCCTCCCCCCCAGTTAATGAGCTTGACAATGTAGTCAAACAATCAAAGGTCTGCCGTTAAACTATTTGCAATGTTATTCGAAACAGTTTGACGAATTTGACTATTGATAGGACACGTGGTTCGGGAAGAAGGAAAGATTCACATTATATTTTTAAGGACAAACACTTTGAAAAGAGCTGCCAACACGTCCTGTCGAAAAGCAGCCGGGTTAGCTCAGTGCTCGGAGTATTTTGTGGGAAAAGTTAAAGCTAATCAGGTTTGAAAACATTCAAGGTCCAAAAAGTTCCAGACTCTGCTAAAAAAATTTCAATTAAATAATTAATTAAGATTCATAGAAAAATACTTCTGCTGCATAATGGACGGTAAAACGTATGTACTGGCAGAATTTTCGCAGTTTCCGGGTAAAAATTACTGTGATGCAAATGATCGAGGAAATGTCGAAGATAAGTTTAGAATCCAAAAGCAGAAAAAATTGAAAAAAATGTGCCTGGTATGGCCAGCAATATGCAATTGCGGCAAAAGAAGCAAGTTATTTTTTACGACGGTCTCTATAAATAACGAAATTTATATTAGGGGGTGTTTGCACAGAAGACTACTTCCTTTCATAAGCCAACACAATGTATCCACATAGGCCCCATTTTGTATCCTCTCCTGAGTGGTATAAAATCACCAATCTGGTTTTTGTACCAAGGAAGACAAATCCTCCAAACTGTCCGGAGCTTAGGCCAATGGAGAGATATTGGACTTTTGTGCACAAATAGTTGAAAAACACAAAAATGTGTCCCACAATGCGGAAGTTTTTAAACGGAGAGGGACTATCTGTAGCACAAAAGTGACAGCAACCACTATAAAATATCTAATGGAAGGGTCTCCGGAAAAGGTTCATAAGTATTGATTAGAACCATAAAAGTAATCATTTTTCCTTAGCTTTATATAATTCCGATATATTAAAATATAAATAAAAAAACTTTGGGTTCCATGGTTTCCTTATGATTACATTTTATGTATGTTAAGATCTTTTCAATCTCTCTTGGTGTAATCATAAATGCGAGTTCCTACCTGAAAAACAATTTTTATTGAAGAGTCTGTTATTCCTGTTACATACCAAAGAGTTGTTAAATGATAGAGGAAAAAGAATTGAAACTGAAAAATTTCCAGAGCATAAGTAGAATATTTTTCTAACGCTAAATTTAGGTTTTGTTGTAGTAGTGATTATTTTAAGAATTAAAATCGAAAAGAAAATAATTATTTAATAAACTTATAAGTCTTAAAATAGCAAATAGAAAACTTAAAAATTTTTAATGACTGCTTTTTACTTATATTACAACTACAATGTTTCTTTTATAATTTGGATTTTTCTCTCGCTCTCTCTCTCTCTCTCTCTCTCTCTCTTTCTTTCTAACTTTTGTGTATCTAAAGATAAAAATAGCAAATAATAAATAAAAGGAATATTTTCTTTTTGCTAAACTTATTTGCCAAACACATCGGCAATACAGAAAAAAAAAATAGAAAAAAATATAAAGTTGTTGAGATTTTCACTCATACTTATAAATTCAAAGAAACAATACTCATACAAACAAACATACTTGCCATTAACAATTCCAGATGTGACGAAGAACTAACTATAGAAGAAAAACTAAATTAAAATTAGCATAGTTAAACTACTCGTACATATGTATGATGTTCTCTGCATATTCATCAAGTATGCTTAAGTAGTTTAGTAAGTCAAATGTCAGTGCATATGTAAGGCTGTGTGAGTGTGTGTGTATGGATTTAAAGCAAGTAAATTTAAAGATCTTATTAAAACTAGTAAAAGTGAATGGAAAATATAATCATAATGAGGCTGGCTGGCTATGCTGCATACCTAGCGAAACAAAACAAATTTGTAGTTTACGGTTCGAAAGTTAAATAACGTTGCATATTTTAAGGGATGTTGATATTAAAAGAGTTAAAGATTTATTTAAAGTATTTAACAAAATAAACTAAAGAAATTAAAAAAATTTTAAGCGAAATTTTTTTCATTATAACTCGAGAGAAGGAATTGTGGGATTTACGAGTACAACGGGAAAAAAAAGTTGTTGTTAAATTTATTTAGTAATAAAGAGAGCATGGAGTATTGTCGACTCTTTATAGTCGACTATAAAATTAAAACTAAAAATAACTCTTAATGAAGAATATTAAATGATAATCGAACACAATATTTTTTGTTTTAATTTCAACCAGGGGCAAATCGTCGCATTCGATATCGAGTAAGATCAATCGAAATTCCATATTTTGGTTTATTATTTAAAGAAGACGGACAATCGTCAGACCTTTTTTCACTTTTAGTATTGACTATGGACCACAACTCGTTGGCTGTGACAAAGTAAAATTACTCTTAGTATTTTATTTTGGAAAATAAAAAAATAATTTCGATCGAAATATTTCGATAACGAATGCGACGATTCGACCTCAGATTATTATCAAAAGAAAAGTAAGAGTCGTTAATTAAAACAATTCTATTTTATGGCCACAGTCTTTTTAACTAGTAGCACACTCTTAGGTCTACTTTTAGCCTACGCACAAGCGGAAATTCAGCTTGGCAATTTTATTTTTGAAATTTTGAGCCTGAAAATTGCAAGAAAAATCATTCAAATATGCAGAATAATTAAGAAAAATTTTCCGCAATTTTCCAAGTTTTCCGAAAAAATATCAGTCCAAGAAATTTTTAAACTATGTTGAATCAAATTCTCTAGCAACTGGCCACAAAAAAGAGAAAGGACAAGAGAGCCAGATATAAAGAGAGAGATATATGTATATATAGGGAGAGATAGAGAGAGACTGAGGATACTAGGAGAGACTGAGGAACTCTCAAAGGCGGAGAATGGTTTCAAAATATTGGTAGTGAGGAGCTGAACAAAAAATTATATTGTGGCTCTGGTGCTATCTCTATTGGTTTCTTTAAAAATGGTCTCTATATCTATAATACTAATAGGCAAGGCGATATATTGTGACCTCTTTTACGCTTTTAGTTATCAACCGATTTTGACAAAAAAATATAACATTTGAAAGGTATATATTCTTTACAGATGTACACCATCTGGTACATTTTCTTTTTTGGAGTAGTAATCATATAAAGTTGCCACTAACACATGCATAAAACACATAAAACTATACAATAATGTGTGCATGTTTATTACATTTTTCACTGTGTTTGCAAAAATGTTATATAAAAAGCCCTGTGTTGAACTGCGAATTGCCTTAAATTGATCACCATACCTTTAGGCTCTTATAAAATGATTTATTAACAAACACATTTATATATCTTCTGTGTGTTCAACAAATATTAATAATGAAATTTAATGAATTTTTATTTAAAAATTCCCAATATAATGAATTTTGTTTAAATAGCCATACATTTATTTACATAAATGGTTTAAAAAACATTAAAAAAAATATAAATAAAATTTCCTAGCATTTGCACTTGAATTTCGGGTGCTGGGCTCTGCTAGTATAACATTATAAAACTCCCAAAACGTTTATTTCTTAAAACATTTGGTCAACATTTTTTTATTTTTTATTTATTTTTGGCTATATTATGAAAGTAGTCTAAGAAAATAATTTCGAAATTATTTTATCAGTTATTTTAAATACATTATAAAATAAATCTTTAAAAAAATAAATAAAGAAAAATACTAATGAGGTTGGTGACTCGGCTAGAAACAGCTGTATAACCTATCATGCAGAATATATGTACATAAATTTTTGAAACGAATGTTGTTTTGCTTTATTTGATCTTGAGCCCGATTTAATTTCTAAAAAAATATTTTTTTCTTTTATGAATAAAAATGTAAATTCCTAATTTATTCGCAAAACAACTAATTATGCGCAAGTTTTATGACCTCCGGAAAAAATATAAAAACGATGAAATATAAATAAAAAATAAATATTTTTTTTTTCAAAAATTTTGTTTTTTAAGTAAAGATTTTTCCTCCCGATTTATTAAAGTTTCAAGACCAAAACGGATATCCACAATGACATTTATTATTCAATTATATATTTCTAAATGTCCTCATATATTGTCATAATAAATATTTTTTTTATTTTATTTAAAATTTTTTTTATAAAAGCTCTCAAACTGTGCTAAAAAATATCCATATCAAGTATAAAAATAATTCTTTATCTTTATAAACCACATACATAATTATTGTACAACCTTATTATTAATAATTTAATTTTTAATTATAGAATACGTACTTAAAATATTTATATAAACAACATGTTCTACAAACAAAACGAGTTAATTATGTTAGCTCGTAGGCCTAAAAATTGGCTGCAATTATATAGGTATGCCAAACGAAAAAATTAATTTAAATTCACTTTTATTAAATTCTTTTTATTACATATAAAGCCACAAACAACAACTTTATCATTGTTGTTTTATATTAGTTTATAGGTTAATTTGTTTGAAAACATGTTGCATTTCATGTATTAAATAATTTTTTTTACGCCGTAAAATATGCTTGAATTTGTGGTATGTTGTTGAAATAGGGGAAAAATATAGATAAACTGTAATGAAAATAATCAAAAGTTTAATTAAAAAGTTCATTATCGCAGAATATAAAAAAAGTATTAATATAAGTAAAAAAAATATTTATAATATATTGGGATAGTTACAGCAAAGACTCAGGTCTGCCAAAAAAAAAATTATAAATGAAACTGAAAACTTCTTATTGTAAGCAAGTTTTTCATGGCGTTAATTTTAGAGAACATTTTAATTATAAGGAGCAGATTTTAAGATGATTGTGGATTTAATGGAAATAAATTCAAACGCAAAATATGGGTATTTAAACATAACTCTTTACTTAATGTTGAAAACGAGTTTTTAATAATTTGGAAAAATTAAGCTAAATTGGAAGCAATTCAAAAAAATTACAAAAATTAAATTTATATATTTAAAATTTTATATCCAAATTCTGCATACTCTTTTATGAGCCTTAAAAATATTATTGATTTAAATATTTGTTGATTTTTTTTTTCTTAAAAATGTTAAAATAATAATTTGAGAAGAATTTGATTGGTCCTTCGAACCGTATGTAAGTAGTAAAAATTTACTTTAATAGAATTTATTTAATGAGATCATTGCTTCTGAAACCAGAAAACGTTTCGCTAGTTTTAAAATGTCTAATAATTCTTTAATTAACAAGCTTATATAGCCTTATAAAATTTTTATAATTTGCTGTTATAGTGCCTTCCGTATGGGGACATTATCTTTAAAAACTATTGGAAAATATATTAAAAATAAAAAAACTAAATATTTAAAAATAACTTTAATGGGAGATTTTAGAATTTTAATTTTTAAAATGAAAGTACTAAAATTAAAACAAGGTAATATTTATATTACTTAATAATTTCGTTAGAATATTTTTGTCTTAATTTTTGTTGACATTTTTAAAATTTCCAGATCGAACATAATGTCGTTAAAAGTTAAAATATTGACACACGTATTGGTCCTTCGAACAGTATTAAGGCAGCAAAAATTATCTTTCATAGAATATATTTAAAGCAATTTTATTTCAAAATATTGCTGCTGATTTCAAAAATCATTTGTATTAGTCTTAAAATGTTAAATCCCTTTACTAAAAACCTCGCCTTATAAATTGGTTTTGCTGGTCGACCCTTTTTTCCACTTTCGTTGCCAGTTGTAGATGCACTCTCAAAAATAAGTTCCTTTCTTAACCAGTCTTGGTAACGTTTGTACATCTTTGCCTTGCTATGAGAGCATTCAATGTACCGTCTTTTCAAATTCGATGCAAAATTAGTAATTTTTCCTTTGTGCATTTCAATGTCTTCTAGTTTACAATTCTACATCATTTCGTTGGAAATAAATATCTGCCAGATCTCTGTAACAGTACTTAGCCATTGCACAAATTGTAATGAATAATAATTGTGGAAACATTATTACAAATACTCTTCCTTGCAATTATGTAAAATAAAAATTTTTATCTTTAATTACCACTTTTAGAAGCATAAAAAACCCACACCCTAACCCCTTTTAAAAGGTAAGCATACCTGCTCATATCTTAAAGGGTTATGTCGCAATAGTTTTTTTTTACCATTTAGAAATTTTTATCTTTTGTTACCACTTTTAGAAGCATAAAAAACCCACACCCTAACCCCTTTTAAAAGGTGAAGCATACCTGCCCATTTTACAAATTTTTATCTTTTACTACCACTTTTAGAAGCATTAAAAATCCACACCCTAACCCCTTTTAAAAGGTGAAGCATACCTGCTCATATCTTAAAGGGCTATGTCGCAATAGTTTTTTTTTACCATTTACCTGTTATATAAATTGTTTCCCATTTTGTCAGGTATTTAAACTATATAACTCTAATTCAGACTATTAATGTTTTTGAAAGATACCTATGTAAATGTACCTGTAACAATTAAGCGCATTGTATCTCAACCCTTTTTTATAAGTATATAACAACTCCTGACAACTCTACCGACACGCAAAACAATACACCGCGGTGCACCGGTACGACCAAGTTTTGTATTCATAACACTCAGACGGACGGACGGACATCGTTTAGTCGACTCAGAAAGTGTTTTTGAGTCGATCCGTATAATAAAAGATGGATAAAGGTCCAATATTTTTGGCAGTTACAAACATCAACTCAAACTTAATATATCCTAACCACATAGTGGACAACTTTTGTATTCATAAATTTTGCAGAAAATATCTAACCTTAGGTCAGAAAAATTGTTCTGGTGCACACGGGCGCAAACTGGCGGGTATATAATGGGGTATACGAGTATAGGGGAGGGTTCGGACTATAGAAGAGTGCGAGATTTTTTCTGACTGCTTCTGACTGGCAGGAGTTATGCTCTATAAAGTAGGAGATTTTCGGAAAATTTGGACCTTTTTTAAAAAAAAATTTTTTTTTTTTAAATTTCGGAATGACTCAGTGATTTTACATTTTTAACATTAATAGTATGGAAGCCATAAATTTATACAAAATTTATTTCACTTCAAAATCTTTTAAATCAAAAAAAGTTACATTCATTCAAAAATAAAAATTTACAAAGAAATTTTTAATTTTAGCAAAATACTGAGAAAGCCCATTTACGAAGACCCTGTTCTCTGTGATATAGTTTTTGGCTCCCGAGGTTTACTAGTATTTACTTTCAAATGAATAACATCACTTTAAAATCGGTAACAAAAAAAAAAAATGATTTTTGGCCGCCTTCTCAAAATATGGTCCACTGTGCGCCCTAGGTTGAATTGTGAGTTGCCTAAAATTGATTAGCATACCTGTAGGCTCTTATAAAATTATGTAATAATAATTTTATTTTAAATTTCACAATTCAATGATAAGTTTTATATATACGTATATACAATAAAAAAACATTAAAAGTAAAAAAATTTAATGAAATAATTAAATTTCCTAGAATTTTCACTCGAATTTCGTCTGCGGCGCTCTGCTGGTTAACAATTAAATTTTCAACTTAATAACGACGAAAAAATTTAACCAAAATTTCAAAAAACCTGTTAAAGATTAAGCTTTACTAGAAGTAAAAACATTTGATCTTGAGCCTGATTAATTTCTAGCTCAACCATGAAGTGGTAATGTTTTTTTATTTTTATGTATGTAGAAATAGAAAAGAATAAAATTCTTATTTATTTATTGTTTTTTGTTGTTGTATATTTCGATTTTTTCTCTATTTTTATTTTTTTATTTTTAAACCCTTTCTTTTCAGTCACGGAGAGATTCAAAACTCATATGCATAAGGAAAGAAAGAGTTTTAATAAAAACTTTGTTTTTATTGGTTCCATTATTACTAGCAGAATCCAGCCCTTGAAATTCGAGCGAATATTCTATTAAATTTAATTTTTTCATTAAATAAAGACCCTAAAAGTATGCTAATCAATTATAGCCAATTCACAAAACACCACAATAAACAAACTCATTTTTATTACAAACACATTAACAAATTTAATAAAACACACATAGCATATGTGTAATTTTATGTATGTGTTAGTAGGAACTTTAAACGCCATTTACTCAAAATAAAGGAAAAAATTTAAAAATCTATAAATCTGAAAAACAGCTAAAAGGAAATACCTTTCAAATAATATACGTTTGGTCAAAATCGGGATAAAACTGTAGAACAAAACATCGGTCACAAGAAGTCGCCTAGCATATTAATATTATAGATTTTTATTTTATCCTTAGCTAAAATTTTGCTGAAGATGTAATGAGAAACCAACAATGGATCTTAAGTTATAGCTAAACAACAAAGCAAACAAACAATAAGATAAACAAAAAAGTTTATGATGAAAAGGCTAACCCTTTGGAGGATTTACTATACTGGCCTAATACTTCGACCCTAACTTGGAACTTATCGCCCTCCCCCCCAGTTAATGAGCTTGACAATGTAGTCAAACAATCAAAGGTCTGCCGTTAAACTATTTGCAATGTTATTCGAAACAGTTTGACGAATTTGACTATTGATAGGACACGTGGTTCGGGAAGAAGGAAAGATTCACATTATATTTTTAAGGACAAACACTTTGAAAAGAGCTGCCAACACGTCCTGTCGAAAAGCAGCCGGGTTAGCTCAGTGCTCGGAGTATTTTGTGGGAAAAGTTAAAGCTAATCAGGTTTGAAAACATTCAAGGTCCAAAAAGTTCCAGACTCTGCTAAAAAAATTTCAATTAAATAATTAATTAAGATTCATAGAAAAATACTTCTGCTGCATAATGGACGGTAAAACGTATGTACTGGCAGAATTTTCGCAGTTTCCGGGTAAAAATTACTGTGATGCAAATGATCGAGGAAATGTCGAAGATAAGTTTAGAATCCAAAAGCAGAAAAAATTGAAAAAAATGTGCCTGGTATGGCCAGCAATATGCAATTGCGGCAAAAGAAGCAAGTTATTTTTTACGACGGTCTCTATAAATAACGAAATTTATATTAGGGGGTGTTTGCACAGAAGACTACTTCCTTTCATAAGCCAACACAATGTATCCACATAGGCCCCATTTTGTATCCTCTCCTGAGTGGTATAAAATCACCAATCTGGTTTTTGTACCAAGGAAGACAAATCCTCCAAACTGTCCGGAGCTTAGGCCAATGGAGAGATATTGGACTTTTGTGCACAAATAGTTGAAAAACACAAAAATGTGTCCCACAATGCGGAAGTTTTTAAACGGAGAGGGACTATCTGTAGCACAAAAGTGACAGCAACCACTATAAAATATCTAATGGAAGGGTCTCCGGAAAAGGTTCATAAGTATTGATTAGAACCATAAAAGTAATCATTTTTCGTTAGCTTTATATAATTCCGATATATTAAAATATAAATAAAAAAACTTTGGGTTCCATGGTTTCCTTATGATTACATTTTATGTATGTTAAGATCTTTTCAATCTCTCTTGGTGTAATCATAAATGCGAGTTCCTACCTGAAAAACAATTTTTATTGAAGAGTCTGTTATTCCTGTTACATACCAAAGAGTTGTTAAATGATAGAGGAAAAAGAATTGAAACTGAAAAATTTCCAGAGCATAAGTAGAATATTTTTCTAACGCTAAATTTAGGTTTTGTTGTAGTAGTGATTATTTTAAGAATTAAAATCGAAAAGAAAATAATTATTTAATAAACTTATAAGTCTTAAAATAGCAAATAGAAAACTTAAAAATTTTTAATGACTGCTTTTTACTTATATTACAACTACAATGTTTCTTTTATAATTTGGATTTTTCTCTCGCTCTCTCTCTCTCTCTCTCTCTCTTTCTTTCTAACTTTTGTGTATCTAAAGATAAAAATAGCAAATAATAAATAAAAGGAATATTTTCTTTTTGCTAAACTTATTTGCCAAACACATCGGCAATACAGAAAAAAAAATAGAAAAAAATATAAAGTTGTTGAGATTTTCACTCATACTTATAAATTCAAAGAAACAATACTCATACAAACAAACATACTTGCCATTAACAATTCCAGATGTGACGAAGAACTAACTATAGAAGAAAAACTAAATTAAAATTAGCATAGTTAAACTACTCGTACATATGTATGATGTTCTCTGCATATTCATCAAGTATGCTTAAGTAGTTTAGTAAGTCAAATGTCAGTGCATATGTAAGGCTGTGTGAGTGTGTGTGTATGGATTTAAAGCAAGTAAATTTAAAGATCTTATTAAAACTAGTAAAAGTGAATGGAAAATATAATCATAATGAGGCTGGCTGGCTATGCTGCATACCTAGCGAAACAAAACAAATTTGTAGTTTACGGTTCGAAAGTTAAATAACGTTGCATATTTTAAGGGATGTTGATATTAAAAGAGTTAAAGATTTATTTAAAGTATTTAACAAAATAAACTAAAGAAATTAAAAAAATTTTAAGCGAAATTTTTTTCATTATAACTCGAGAGAAGGAATTGTGGGATTTACGAGTACAACGGGAAAAAAAAGTTGTTGTTAAATTTATTTAGTAATAAAGAGAGCATGGAGTATTGTCGACTCTTTATAGTCGACTATAAAATTAAAACTAAAAATAACTCTTAATGAAGAATATTAAATGATAATCGAACACAATATTTTTTGTTTTAATTTCAACCAGGGGCAAATCGTCGCATTCGATATCGAGTAAGATCAATCGAAATTCCATATTTTGGTTTATTATTTAAAGAAGACGGACAATCGTCAGACCTTTTCTCACTTTTAGTATTGACTATGGACCACAACTCGTTGGCTGTGACAAAGTAAAATTACTCTTAGTATTTTATTTTGGAAAATAAAAAAATAATTTCGATCGAAATATTTCGATAACGAATGCGACGATTCGACCTCAGATTATTATCAAAAGAAAAGTAAGAGTCGCTAATTAAAACAATTCTATTTTATGGCCACAGTCTTTTTAACTAGTAGCACACTCTTAGGTCTACTTTTAGCCTACGCACAAGCGGAAATTCAGCTTGGCAATTTTATTTTTGAAATTTTGAGCCTGAAAATTGCAAGAAAAATCATTCAAATATGCAGAATAATTAAGAAAAATTTTCCGCAATTTTCCAAGTTTTCCGAAAAAATATCAGTCCAAGAAATTTTTAAACTATGTTGAATCAAATTCTCTAGCAACTGGCCACAAAAAAGAGAAAGGACAAGAGAGCCAGATATAAAGAGAGAGATATATGTATATATAGGGAGAGATAGAGAGAGACTGAGGATACTAGGAGAGACTGAGGAACTCTCAAAGGCGGAGAATGGTTTCAAAATATTGGTAGTGAGGAGCTGAACAAAAAATTATATTGTGGCTCTGGTGCTATCTCTATTGGTTTCTTTAAAAATGGTCTCTATATCTATAATACTAATAGGCAAGGCGATATATTGTGACCTCTTTTACGCTTTTAGTTATCAACCGATTTTGACAAAAAAATATAACATTTGAAAGGTATATATTCTTTACAGATGTACACCATCTGGTACATTTTCTTTTTTGGAGTAGTAATCATATAAAGTTGCCACTAACACATGCATAAAACACATAAAACTATACAATAATGTGTGCATGTTTATTACATTTTTCACTGTGTTTGCAAAAATGTTATATAAAAAGCCCTGTGTTGAACTGCGAATTGCCTTAAATTGATCACCATACCTTTAGGCTCTTATAAAATGATTTATTAACAAACACATTTATATATCTTCTGTGTGTTCAACAAATATTAATAATGAAATTTAATGAATTTTTATTTAAAAATTCCCAATATAATGAATTTTGTTTAAATAGCCATACATTTATTTACATAAATGGTTTAAAAAACATTAAAAAAAATATAAATAAAATTTCCTAGCATTTGCACTTGAATTTCGGGTGCTGGGCTCTGCTAGTATAACATTATAAAACTCCCAAAACGTTTATTTCTTAAAACATTTGGTCAACATTTTTTTATTTTTTATTTATTTTTGGCTATATTATGAAAGTAGTCTAAGAAAATAATTTCGAAATTATTTTATCAGTTATTTTAAATACATTATAAAATAAATCTTTAAAAAAATAAATAAAGAAAAATACTAATGAGGTTGGTGACTCGGCTAGAAACAGCTGTATAACCTATCATGCAGAATATATGTACATAAATTTTTGAAACGAATGTTGTTTTGCTTTATTTGATCTTGAGCCCGATTTAATTTCTAAAAAAATATTTTTTTCTTTTATGAATAAAAATGTAAATTCCTAATTTATTCGCAAAACAACTAATTATGCGCAAGTTTTATGACCTCCGGAAAAAATATAAAAACGATGAAATATAAATAAAAAATAAATATTTTTTTTTTCAAAAATTTTGTTTTTTAAGTAAAGATTTTTCCTCCCGATTTATTAAAGTTTCAAGACCAAAACGGATATCCACAATGACATTTATTATTCAATTATATATTTCTAAATGTCCTCATATATTGTCATAATAAATATTTTTTTTATTTTATTTAAAATTTTTTTTATAAAAGCTCTCAAACTGTGCTAAAAAATATCCATATCAAGTATAAAAATAATTCTTTATCTTTATAAACCACATACATAATTATTGTACAACCTTATTATTAATAATTTAATTTTTAATTATAGAATACGTACTTAAAATATTTATATAAACAACATGTTCTACAAACAAAACGAGTTAATTATGTTAGCTCGTAGGCCTAAAAATTGGCTGCAATTATATAGGTATGCCAAACGAAAAAATTAATTTAAATTCACTTTTATTAAATTCTTTTTATTACATATAAAGCCACAAACAACAACTTTATCATTGTTGTTTTATATTAGTTTATAGGTTAATTTGTTTGAAAACATGTTGCATTTCATGTATTAAATAATTTTTTTTACGCCGTAAAATATGCTTGAATTTGTGGTATGTTGTTGAAATAGGGGAAAAATATAGATAAACTGTAATGAAAATAATCAAAAGTTTAATTAAAAAGTTCATTATCGCAGAATATAAAAAAAGTATTAATATAAGTAAAAAAAATATTTATAATATATTGGGATAGTTACAGCAAAGACTCAGGTCTGCCAAAAAAAAAATTATAAATGAAACTGAAAACTTCTTATTGTAAGCAAGTTTTTCATGGCGTTAATTTTAGAGAACATTTTAATTATAAGGAGCAGATTTTAAGATGATTGTGGATTTAATGGAAATAAATTCAAACGCAAAATATGGGTATTTAAACATAACTCTTTACTTAATGTTGAAAACGAGTTTTTAATAATTTGGAAAAATTAAGCTAAATTGGAAGCAATTCAAAAAAATTACAAAAATTAAATTTATATATTTAAAATTTTATATCCAAATTCTGCATACTCTTTTATGAGCCTTAAAAATATTATTGATTTAAATATTTGTTGATTTTTTTTTTCTTAAAAATGTTAAAATAATAATTTGAGAAGAATTTGATTGGTCCTTCGAACCGTATGTAAGTAGTAAAAATTTACTTTAATAGAATTTATTTAATGAGATCATTGCTTCTGAAACCAGAAAACGTTTCGCTAGTTTTAAAATGTCTAATAATTCTTTAATTAACAAGCTTATATAGCCTTATAAAATTTTTATAATTTGCTGTTATAGTGCCTTCCGTATGGGGACATTATCTTTAAAAACTATTGGAAAATATATTAAAAATAAAAAAACTAAATATTTAAAAATAACTTTAATGGGAGATTTTAGAATTTTAATTTTTAAAATGAAAGTACTAAAATTAAAACAAGGTAATATTTATATTACTTAATAATTTCGTTAGAATATTTTTGTCTTAATTTTTGTTGACATTTTTAAAATTTCCAGATCGAACATAATGTCGTTAAAAGTTAAAATATTGACACACGTATTGGTCCTTCGAACAGTATTAAGGCAGCAAAAATTATCTTTCATAGAATATATTTAAAGCAATTTTATTTCAAAATATTGCTGCTGATTTCAAAAATCATTTGTATTAGTCTTAAAATGTTAAATCCCTTTACTAAAAACCTCGCCTTATAAAATTTTTATAATTTGCTTTTATAGAGCCGTCTTCAGAGGGCATTATGTTCACAAATTGTTGGAGAGAAACTAAGAAAAAAAAATAATTTAAAAATAAATTTAAAAGAAATTCTTAAAATTTTATTTTTTTTAATGACAGTACATCATTTATGGAAAAAATTTATTATCTGTATCTTCCTAATTTCGTTAAAATATGACTGGTGATTTTAAATATTTTTTTTTAATTTTTTTTAATTTTTTGTGTTTTAGATATTCTAAAAATTTTATTTTTTTAAATGACAGTGCAACATTTATGCAATATATATCTTTCTAATTTTGTTAAAATGTGTTTGGTGATTTAAAAATTTTTTTTTTAATTTGTTAATTTGTATTTTTTATTATTGGTACTTCGAACCGGACTTAGTAAGCATCAATTATTTTTATGGTCAAATACTACTTCTCCTAAAGGCTAAATATCTTATTGCTTATATGGTTTTAAAAAATGTTTAGCCTTTGCTATTGTACAGTCTACTTTATTGGAAAAAAACTAAGGCAAATTAAAATCTTAAAATTAAGTTTATTATTTTAAGATCTAAACATTACAGTTTTTTAAATAGGATAGTATTACGTATCTTAGTTTTCAAATTCTATAAATTTTCTATTAAATATGTGATAGAGTTTTAAAATATTTGTAAAATTGTTGATGTTTTTTTAAATATTTTAAACAAAAAAATTACTGGTCCTTCGAACCGAATTTAGTTACTAAAAATTTTCTTTAATGCAGCAGAATTTTTATTTAAAAATACTGCTTCCAATACCCTCAATCTCTTCCAGTGGTACTAAATTGTCAAGTCTGTTTAATCTTGTTTATACGGCCTCATTATTTGCTATTGCTTGGCCTACTTTAGGGGGCATTATATTTACATATTATTGAAAAAAAAAAAAACTAAAAAACAAAATTAAAATTCTAAACATAAGTTGAATAGAAATTCCAACACCCTAATTTTTTTCGATAAGAAAGTACAAAAAATTTAAAAAAAATTTTCTATTTAAATTAATTTTAGTTTCTATAAAACTTTACTAAAATATGTTATGCGATATTAAAATACTTAGCTAAAATTTTTGTTGATTTTCTTAATTAAAAAAAAATAAAAAATTAAATGGAAAATAAAACCACAGTTAATTAGTGGTCTTTCGAACCAGATTTATTTTTTAATAATCTATAATGCAACAACGATCTGTATCTAAAATTACTGCTACCAAAACACACTAATTGTTCCAGCAGTATTTAATTGGCAAATTTCTAAAATCTTGTTTACATGGCTTTATACAACTTTTATAATTTACTGTTATGTACACTACTCTAGGAGGGAAAATGTTCAAAACTTATTGGAAAAAACTAAAAGATTTAATAACAAAAAAAAAAAAAAAAAAAATTATAGAAGATTTAAGCATTTTAATTTTTTTAAATATGAAAGTATAAATTTTCTTTATAAATTTTATATTTATATTATTATTTTATTTCTATGAAAGGTATTTAGAATCTCCTAAGTGGTTTTACATTTTTGTTCTCAAATTTTGAAAATAGTGGGATCACATACAATTATTGGTCCTTCGTACCGGATTTAGTCAGTCAAAATTTTCTCTTAAGCAGCAAGGACTTACATTTAAAATTACTGCTTCCAAAGCCCACAAACTATTCCAGTGATATTAAAGTGTTAAATCCCTTAAATCATCTTGCATATATAGCTTCACAGAATTTGAAAAGTTATTATACAGCCTACTTTAAGGAGAATTATGTTTACAATTTATAAGAAAAAACTTATTAATAATAAAATTAATAGTCTTAGAAATAGATTTAATAGAAGACTTAAGCATTTTTATTTTTTTTTTTAAATGATGGGAAAAATTATTACAAATATTTTATATTTATATTACTTTTTAATTTCATTAAACTTTTTGTTTTTTCCAGAAATTTAAATAACAAGACCATATCATTGGTTCTTCGAACCGGATTTAGTTAGTAACAAATGACTTTATGTTAAAGTGTTACTTCCCTTCAATGCCAAAAATCTATAGCTTTATATGGCTTCATAAACATTTTATCATTTGCTATTCTATACAGCCTACTTTAGGGGGCATTATGTTCACAAATTTGTATGCAATAAATGTTATGCATTTCGAATGCTGCGAGGCAGGCAAATGTGTATGTGCGTGTGCGTGTAAATAGAATGAAAACAAAAATTCACTTTGCAAAATGCAATCGAACTGAAATACAAAAGAAAAAAATAATAATAAAACCAACCAACAACGATGTTGTATTGCAAATTAAGGATGCATGTTCACGCACACGTATGTGGTTTTTAGGGACATGCATAAGCTTTCATCAATGCTTGGATAATAAGAGGATTTATTTAGTAAAACATGCTCCATAATATAGTATGTATAGTTATCACATCCGTAGCACATGTACAAAAACAAAATAAAGATTATTAAATTACAGAGTGTATGAAAATTAAAACTAAAAAATTTTAAATTAAAAAATGACTAATTTAATAATATAAAAGTATTTTTTTGATATATAAAAAGGAAAATAAAAGCTAAATAAGCTTTAAAAAAAAGTCCTATTAAATTTCAAATAAATTGTTAAAATATATTTTAGAATTTATGTAGAAATAAATTATGGACAAAAATATACAAAATGGAATTTAATATCCTTGAATGAGGCTTTATTTTATTAAATCCTACTTTAATGCAACATAAATTAATTTCCTATAATTTTTCAATATAAATTTTAATAAAATAATTATAGTAATAAATAATAAGTATAAAAAATTCACAGAATTAAGAAACAGTGGTAGTTCGCTTAGCGCTACTCTCGATTGATTTGTTTATAATAATTTCATTTATATGTCGCTTTTATACTATTCAGCAAAAATTTTTTGTGAGGTAACATGGGCTAGGAAAAGCCGACCATACGATACCTTACATTATAAATTTCAGAAACGTCTCTGAGGTGCAAGAAATGGTCATACTTAGAAAAAGAAAAAAAAGCAATTTTTAAATTTTTAAAAACTAAAGCTCGAATTTAATGAATCTTATTATAGTTAATTAGAAATCCGAATAAAATCGAAAGACATAAGACATAATGAGTTCTGTTGATTCAATAGTTATTTTGTGCAAAAATAAATAAAAGCCAGTGTAACAAAATTTATTACAAATTACCACTTGGACTTCAGAAAACCCATGAATGGTCACATAAAGCTCAAAAGTATTAATTCTAGATAAAAGTCCTCTAATGACTTAATAAACATAAACTGCAATTTACTATAAGGTATTTAGGGATACTAGCGGATTCCAGCCCTCAAAATTCGAGCGAAAATTTTAGAAAATTTTATTTTTTCGCTAAATAAAGACCCTAAAAGTATGCTAATCAATTATAGTCAATACACAAATCAACACAAAAAAACAAACTCATTTTTATTACAAACACGTTAACAAATTAAATAAAACGCACATAGCATTGTATAATTTTATGTATTTGTTAGTAGCAACTTTAAATGCAATTTACTCAAAATAAAGGAAAAAATTTAAAAACCTGTAAATCTGCAAAATGGCTAAAAAGAAATACCTTTCAAATAATATACGTTTGGTCAAAATCGGGATAAAACGGTAGAACAAAACATCAGTCACAAGAGCGGGTTTTTATAAGAGAGAGGAACAGCTAATACCTGACTCTTTGAATGAAAGGCGGTTTTTTTCAATCAGCTCTAATTTTTTATCCGTTCCAAACTGTAAAATTTATCAAGGATCTCAAATCCTATTCCGCCGAGCCATTTGTTGTTTTAAATTTGTTAAATTGTTAAATTTAATTTTTTGTGTCATTTTGTACAGGTTCTATCTTTCTTAAAAAAACACTCTTATAATTTCAATAATTATTGCATTTTATGCCTTTTAGATTTCTTCGATCTCACTCCCTTTATTGACATTTGGGGCACAGTTTGAAACAGCGTCTTAAGAGACAACAAATCTTTACACACTGCTAATTTGGAAGCAGTGCAAAAGTGATTCTTTTAGAACGACTTCACTTTTGATATTTGCTAGCTTAAATTCAATTCAATACAAATTGAATTTAGTAAAGTATTATTAGTAAGCAGTATTCAAAAGATGTGAATACTATTTATTGAAAAATTTGCTAAAACAGATTTTAATAAAATTTTCACAGTAAAATTTTTCATTATTACCAACTCAAAATTCATTTAAAAAAATTAGTTTTTATAATTTTAGAATTACATATTTAATCTCCTTAAAACAAGCTTCAATATCCATAACCCCAAAAGTAGGCTACAAAATTGTATTGAATCATATATTATTATCCTATATAAGAGATTATTGTTTTGTTTATATTTCTCTAGTATTTCAATTAACTAATGGATGTCAATTTAAAATGGAATTAAAGAGTTGATAGAGACATAACCACATAGTCATTGTTTTCCGAAATTTCTTAACACATACGACAGACTTGTAAAAGAATATCTTTTGAGAACATTAGATTTCTTTGGCTTAAAACTGAAGCACATACATACACAACACATACAAATATGTTAAACATACCATACAAGTTTTTCTGATATTGTTTATAGTTTCAACAAAAATTACATTATAAAAAAGCCATAAAACATAATTAATTAAAATCTTAAGGGATACATAAAAAACATAACTTTAACATGCACTCGCACACACACACACACACGTGGTTATGTGGTGGAAGAATGTGAAGATAAAGTTTTTTTCTATAGTTTTCAAAGAAAACTAATATTTCTAAAAGCTTTGTGTTGGTGATTTTATAAGATTATGTCTTTTTACCATAAACAACGAAAAATATATAAATTTCAGTGCAATTTGAAAGCAGGAATATCAGCCAACGAAAATTCCCTTTAATGGATACGTTTTCAAAAAGTTTGAAAATCATAAAACGAATCTTTTCATACTCCTAGTATTCAATAGGATTCAGAATTTTATTCATATTATCTTGCAGAATATTGAAAAAAAAAAAATTAAACAAAAGTGCTAATGTTTTTACTTTAATTACTGAAACTATATGATTTAGATTTGATTTAGATTAGATTAGACTTATTGATTTCTGGTAAATGAAATAAACTTGCAGTAACAAAAATTTTTTCAATGAATAAATCATTGGAAGATAACACTATAACACTAAATGTTGTGTGTCTGATTGGCATAATAAAATATTTTAAATTGTAATTGGAATAACAGTTACAAAATTATTATTATCTAGTTTGAGATTCTATATTTTAAACAAACCACACATATAAACAAGTAAGAGTGTTAAATTCGGCTGTGCCGAATCTTTGATACCCTCCACCTCGGTCTGAGTATTGATAATATATATAAACAAAATATTTGAAAAAGTAAGCAATTTGTTAAACTTACTACCGAATTATTTCAGCAAATACATTGATTTTTTTAGCATTTTTGGAGGTATCTCCATATTTAAGACCATATCTTGAACAGTGATGCCCAATTTAAAACTGCATTTTTGCACGCTTATTCTTTTATTTGAGCCGAAATTAGTTTTGCATTTTTAATTTTTAATTTTTAATTTTTAATTTTTAATTTTTAATTTTTAATTTTTAATTTTTAATTTTTAATTTTTAATTTTTAATATTTAATTTTTAATTTTTCATTTTTCATTTTTCATTTTTAATTTTTAATTTTTAATTTTTAATTGTTTATTTTTCACTTTTTAATTTTTTATTTTTAATTTTTCATTTTATATTTTTCATTGTCCATTTTTCATTTTTTATTTTTAATTTGTTATTTTGCATTTTTCATTTTTATTTTTCATTTTTCCTTTTCCATTTTTGGTTTTTCACTTTTTATTTTTCACTTTTTAATTTTTAATTTTTAATTTTTAATATTTTATTTTTTAATTTTTAATTTTTAATTTTTAATTTTTAATTTTTAGTTTTTAATTTTTAATTTTCAATTTTCAATTTTGAATTTTGAATTTTGAATTTTGAATTTTTAATTTTTAACTTTTAATTTTTAATTTTTAATTTTTAATTTTTAAATTTTAATTTTTAATTTTTAATTTTTAATTTTTAATTTTTAATTTTTAATTTTTAATTTTTAATTTTTAATTTTTAATTTTTAATTTTTAATTTTTAATTTTTAATTTTTAATTTTTAATTTTTAATTTTTAATTTTTAATTTTTAATTTTTAATTTTTAATTTTTAATTTTTAATTTTTAATTTTTAATTTTTAATTTTTAATTTTTAATTTTTAATTTTTAATTTTTAATTTTTAATTTTTAATTTTTAATTTTTAATTTTTAATTTTTAATTTTTAATTTTTAATTTTTAATTTTTAATTTTTAATTTTTAATTTTTAATTTTTAATTTTTAATTTTTAATTTTTAATTTTTAATTTTTAATTTTTAATTTTTAATTTTTAATTTTTAATTTTTAATTTTTAATTTTTAATTTTTAATTTTTAATTTTTAATTTTTAATTTTTAATTTTTAATTTTTAATTTTTAATTTTTAATTTTTAATTTTTAATTTTTAATTTTTAATTTTTAATTTTTAATTTTTAATATTTAATTTTTAATTTTTAATATTTAATTTTTCATTTTTCATTTTTAATTTTTAATTTTTAATTTTTAATTTTTAATTTTTAATTTTTAATTTTTAATTTTTAATTTTTAATTTTTAATTTTTAATTTTTAATTTTTAATTTTTAATTTTTAATTTTTAATTTTTAATTTTTAATTTTTAATTTTTCATTTTTCATTTTTCATTTTTAATTTTTAATTTTTAATTTTTAATTGTTTATTTTTCACTTTTTAATTTTTTATTTTTAATTTTTCATTTTATATTTTTCATTGTCCATTTTTCATTTTTTATTTTTAATTTGTTATTTTGCATTTTTCATTTTTATTTTTCATTTTTCCTTTTCCATTTTTGGTTTTTCACTTTTTATTTTTCACTTTTTAATTTTTAATTTTTAATATTTTATTTTTTAATTTTTAATTTTTAATTTTTAATTTTTAATTTTTAATTTTTAATTTTTAATTTTTAATTTTTAATTTTTAATTTTTAATTTTTAATTTTTAATTTTTAATATTTAATTTTTAATTTTTAATTTTTAATTTTTAATTTTTAATTTTTAATTTTTAATTTTTAATTTTTAATTTTTAATTTTTAATTTTTAATTTTTAATTTTTAATTTTTAATTTTTAATTTTTTATTTTTAATTTTTAATTTTTAATTTTTAATTTTTAATTTTTAATTTTTAATTTTTAATTTTTAATTTTTGATTTTTAATTTTTGATTTTTAATTTTTAATTTTTAATTTTTAATTTTTAATTTTTAATTTTTAATTTTTAATTTTTAATTTTTAATTTTTAATTTTTAATTTTTAATTTTTAATTTTTAATTTTTAATTTTTAATTTTTAATTTTTAATTTTTAATTTTTAATATTTAATTTTTAATTTTTAATTTTTCATTTTTCATTTTTCATTTTTCATTTTTAATTTTTAATTTTTAATTGTTTATTTTTCACTTTTTAAT